>JARQOC010000010.1:152980047-153343605 GCA_033576535.1 Allobates femoralis | reverse complement strand
TTTCTCCTCCAAACATGACAAGTTGTGTTTCTATCAACCAAGTTCTACTTTGGTTTCATCTGACCATATGACATTCTCCCAATACTCTTCTGGATCATCCAAATGCTCTGTAGCAAATTTCAGACGGCCCGGACATGTAATGGCTTAAGCAGGGGGACACATCTGTTTTTTCTCTTCAGTCATTCAGAGGTGACTTGGTGTTATGGATAATTGTCCTGCTGCATAGAGCCCAAGTGCTCTTCAGCTTGAGGTCATGAATAGGCGGCTGGACTTTCTCCTTCAGGATTTTTTGATGACAGCCAAATTCATGGTTCTATTTAGCAAAGCATCTTCCAGGTTCTAAGGCAGCAGTACATCACATGACTCCACCATATTTTACTGTTGCCAAGTTATTGCATACCGCATAACTGACATCTACCAATGCAACAGACCCAATGTAGAGTCTTGATGTGATACTTCCTGAGACTACGGACAGACTTGGTAAGCCAAACCTCAGAGTCCAACTCTGAGTCCTCAATTTCCCTGTATCTGACTCTGACTCCACCAAAATGGACATCGACTCCTCAATTCTGAGGAGCAGAGGGTCTCCCATGCTCATCCACAGCTCCTCACATTGACGGTCCAGTGTGCAGGAATGGCGCTCTGATCCCAGTTATAGTGGTAGATGTAGATGCAATGAGGCACTTATCCCTTATTCCATTGGGCATGGCAATTATATGAAAGATCCTTTAGATTGAGCATATTGTACATTTTCTGCATGGAAAATCCATATTGCTGACAAGGTGAATGAGTTTTAACAATCTCATTTGCCTTTTTCCACAACAATTGTTTTTGATACATTTCTAAAAACCACAGCATGTCCATTTCTGATGTAGAAACGCACCTTTTTAATTAGTTTATACCCACAGGACCCTAAAATCCACAGAATAAACTACTCATATGCATTGTATTTGATATATCCCCACCAACAAAAAACACGATCAAGTGTCCATTTATGCAAATTCAACATAGCTTTATTATTCACATCAGGTATCAGAGGATTAAAAAGTGCAAATGCAGTATTTAATCAGGCTCTATCTAACAGCATAACATTGTTTAGAAAGTTAAACCATCTAACTGTACAACATTATATAATGCATCACTTGTATCATTTACATCTGTGGATCTGTTTAATCACCTGACAGATGCCCAATCCTATATAGGATACAGATATCAACAAATCAGAATACAAATCAGTCATCTGTGCATTTACTGTATCTCATATAATTATAACTTTATCAACATATATCTCGTGGTGGCAGTATAACATGTGGTACCGCATATACAGTTAGGGCCAGAAATATTTGGACAGTGACACAATTTTCGCGAGTTGGGTTCTGCATACCACCACATTGGATTTGAAATGAAACCTCTACAACAGAATTCAAGTGCAGATTGTAACGTTTAATTTGAAGAGTTGAACAAAAATATCTGATAGAAAATGTAGGAATTGTACACATTTCTTTACAAACACTCCACATTTTAGGAGGTCAAAAGTAATTGGACAAATAAACATAACCCAAACAAAATATTTTTATTTTCAATATTTTGTTGCGAATCCTTTGGAGGCAATCACTGCCTTAAGTCTGGAACCCATGGACATCACCAAACGCTGGGTTTCCTCCTTCTTAATGCTTTGCCAGGCCTTTACAGCCGCAGCCTTCAGGTCTTGCTTGTTTGTGGGTCTTTCCGTCTTAAGTCTGGATTTCAGCAAGTGAAATGCATGCTCAATTGGGTTAAGATCTGGTGATTGACTTGGCCATTGCAGAATGTTCCACTTTTTTGCACTCATGAACTCCTGGGTAGCTTTGGCTGTATGCTTGGGGTCATTGTCCATCTGTACTATGAAGCGCCGTCCAATCAACTTTGCAGCATTTGGCTGAATCTGGGCTGAAAGTATATCCCGGTACACTTCAGAATTCATCCGGCTACTCTTGTCTGCTGTTATGTCATCAATAAACACAAGTGACCCAGTGCCATTGAAAGCCATGCATGCCCATGCCATCACGTTGCCTCCACCATGTTTTACAGAGGATGTGGTGTGCCTTGGATCATGTGCCGTTCCCTTTCTTCTCCAAACTTTTTTCTTCCCATCATTCTGGTACAGGTTGATCTTTGTCTCATCTGTCCATAGAATACTTTTCCAGAACTGAGCTGGCTTCTTGAGGTGTTTTTCAGCAAATTTAACTCTGGCCTGTCTATTTTTGGAATTGATGAATGGTTTGCATCTAGATGTGAACCCTTTGTATTTACTGTCATGGAGTCTTCTCTTTACTGTTGACTTAGAGACAGATACACCTACTTCACTGAGAGTGTTCTGGACTTCAGTTGATGTTGTGAACGGGTTCTTCTTCACCAAATAAAGTATGCGGCGATCATCCACCACTGTTGTCATCCGTGGACATCCAGGCCTTTTACAGTTCCCAAGCTCACCAGTCAATTTTGCTACTCCAAGCATGTCTGCTATCTCTCTGATGGATTTTTTCTTTTTTTTCAGCCTCAGGATGTTCTGCTTCACCTCAATTGAGAGTTCCTTTGACCGCATGTTGTCTGGTCACAGCAACAGCTTCCAAATGCAAAACCACACACCTGGAATCCACCGCTGACCTTTTAACTACTTCATTGATTATAGGTGAACGAGGGAGACGCCTTCAGAGTTAATTGCAGCCCTTAGAGTCCATTGTCCAATTACTTTTGGTCCCTTGAAAAAGAGGAGGCTATGCATTACAGAGCTATGATTCCTAAACCCTTTCTCCGATTTGGATGTGGAAACTCTCATATTGCAGCAGAACATGTTTTGTAAACAGCTAAAATAACAAAACTTGTGTCACTGTCCAAATATTTCTGGCCCTAACTGTATATATGCTGGAGTGGTGAGCCCCTTGAAATTGCATTCCTTGTTCCTAATAACATGTATGATCATACCAGGTGACAAGTGACAATATTACTAGCTAATTGCTAACCCTGATAGCAACAGTAGTCACCTCTCCAGCACCAACCACCATCAACCATCCACAATATTGAAAGAGGGGAGGGGGAATAAAGGGAACTTTCCTAATCACCCTCACTGCCAAACCAAAATGATCTCACAAAGACCAATTGTCTAAGGCCACCACGTAATGTAAAGCACCTGAGACATTCAGTACCTGAGCAATGGCGCTGATAAATAGACCCGGCGTCCTGATTAAATACTGCATTTGCACTTTTCAATCCTCTGATACCTGATGTGAATAATAAAGCTACCGTATGTTGAATTTGCATAAATGGACACTTGATCGTGTTTTTGTTGGTGGATTAATTATTACGGTCTGTCCTCTCACAGTATTTGTTGGTATGCAGTGGTGTGAAAAAGTGTTTGGCCCCTTCCTGGTTTCTTATTCTTTGCATGATTGTCACTTAAATGGTTCAGAGCACCAAAGAAATGTAAATACAGTGGGGAAAAAAAGGATGTAGTCAGACACCAATTGTGCAAAGTTCTCCCCTTATAAAGATGAGGTCGGCCTGTAACTGACATCATAGGTGACCTCAACTATGAGAGACAAAATGAGAAAACTAATCCTGAAAATCACATTGTCTGATGATCTGGAAAGAGATTTTTTCACATTTTGGTGAAAATAAGTATTTGGTCAATAATAAAAGTTTATCTCAATCCTTTGTTCTATATAATTTATTGGCAATGACAGAGGTGAAACGTTTTGTGTAAGTCTTCATGAGGTTGGCACACACTCGTGCTGGTATGTAGGCACACACTGGTGCTGGTATGTTGGCACACACTGGTGCTGGTATGTTGGCACACACTCGTGCTGGTATGTTGGCACACACTGGTGCTGGTATGTCGGCACACACTGGTGCTGGTATGTCGGCACACACTGGTGCTGGTATGTCGGCACACACTGGTGCTGGTATGTCGGCACACACTCGTGCTGGTATGTCGGCACACACTCGTGCTGGTTATGTCGGCACACACTCGTACTGGTATGTTGGCACACACTCGTGCTGGTATGTTGGCACACACTGGTGCTGGTATGTTGGCACACACTGGTGCTGGTATGTCGGCACACACTGGTGCTGGTATGTCGGCACACACTGGTGCTGGTATGTCGGCACACACTCGTGCTGGTATGTTGGCACACACTGGTGCTGGTATGTTGGCACACACTGGTGCTGGTATGTTGGCCCATTCCTCCCTGTAGATCTCCTCTAGAGCAGTGATGTTTTGGAGCTGTCAGTGGGTAACACAGACTTTCACCTCCCTCCAAAGATTTTCTATAGCACTTAGACCTGGAGACTGATTAGGAATACAGAGGAGCACCACTAGGGGCCACGTCACACACACAGATATCTGTGCAGATATTGTTCGCAGATCTCTGGCTGCAGTGTAATCATGGACACATTGTTACATTTTGTGGCTGTGTACAAATGTAACAATGTGTCCATGATTTCACTGCAACCAGAGATCTGTGACCAATATCTGCACAATTATCTGTGTGTGTGACGTTGACTGTTGTGTTACTTCTACGCCAGATATAATGGGACATTCACCTTCCAAAAAGGTCAACCTTTTTTCTCATCAGTCCACAGAGTATTTTCACAAAATTCCTGGGGACCATCAAGATATTTTTTGAAGCAAAACTGAGCTGAGCTTTTATGTTCTTTTTGCTCAGCAGTGATTTTAGTTTTGAATCTCTGGCGTGCTGCCATTTTTGCCCAGTCTCTTTCTTACGGTGGAGTT
This sequence comes from Allobates femoralis, assembly GCA_033576535.1. Classification (NCBI taxonomy): domain Eukaryota; kingdom Metazoa; phylum Chordata; class Amphibia; order Anura; family Aromobatidae; genus Allobates; species Allobates femoralis. The sequence goes on along the minus strand of JARQOC010000010.1, from coordinate 153,338,834 downwards.
GTGAACACTGACCTTAACTGAGACAAGTGACGCCTGCAGATCTTTGGATGTTGTTGTGGGGTCTTTTGTGATCTCTTGGATTTAGAAATGGCTTTAGAACCTTTTTCAGACTAATAGATCTCAATTACTTAGTTTCTCATTTGTAATTGAATTTCTTTGGATCACAGCATGGTGTCTAGCTTTTGAGGATCTTTTGGTCTACTTCACATTGTCAGACAGGTCCTATTTAAGTGATTTATTGATTGAGAACAGGTGTGGCAATAATCAGGCCTGGGTGGGACTAGGGAAATTGACCTCAGCTTCCCAAAGATGTGATAACTACAGTTAATTTATGTTTTAAGGAGGAAGGAATCACTTTTTCACACAGGGCCCTGTAGTTTTTGATTTCTTTTTGCCTTAATAATAAAGACCTTCATTTATAAACTACTTTGTTCTCTTTGTCTAATATTTAAATTTGTTTGGTGATCTGAAACATTTAAGTGATAAACATGCGACACAATAAGAAATCAGGAAGGGGGCGAACACTTTCTCACAGCCCGGTATAACCCTTTTGTTCAGCCGCGCAGGCTTGCATCAATTCTTTATAAAAGTCAGAGCCAGTGGAAATAATAAACCGAAATGCTAAAAAAAAACCTACAGAAAGAGTGTGACACTGGGGGTTACGAGCCGTGTAAACCAACTGATTTGTCCCTTTGTATTTCTTATAATTTATTACACAAGTAACACATTCCCTTCCCTTGAACTTCTAGTTTTTCTAATTCAGAATAGAAATATTTTTTTTACCCTATTAGTCCCAATAATCCTTTTGAAGACGTACAGACGTATGCTCGATGAGCATCTGGAGAAAAAAAGTTCAAACCGATGTGAACTGGGCAAGCTTAAAAAGGTAATATTCTATAAATGGGTTTACTAGCCACCAATAAAATATGTTTAAAGGGCTTTTATGGCTTGCACAGCATATGAATTAATATACTTTCCTCTCACCTATTATTTCCTATTCTTGCAGATTTTTATATTTTTTTTTACATTTTCAAAAAAAAAAAAAGGATGTTTATAAGCTTTCTATTTTAATAATAATTTTGGATCAAAGACTGAAAAGATACACATGCTACTTGTAACTCCGGATTCTTTACTAATGATGCATTATGTAGAACACATGCAAGAAACACAGCACAGTGTTCCTGTAAAGGGTCACAAAACATGAAGAATAAGAAGAAAAAACTCAACTTGGGCCCACATCAAAGCCTGGAGAGCTAACGGGCATGTTGTTGCCAAATCTTACTGGCCAATTATACATTGTAAGCACGTGGGACGCACTGATCAAAATGGATTTTTTTTCTATGAGCAATAAAGCCGTTTAGTTTCCACTTTGAACTGCTCCACCAAATGAAACTATAGATTTTTTATTTTGTTTCATGTGCGCTGGATTTCCAGCGAGAAACTCATCTAAAGCCTCCGTCCTTTGCCAACACACCTTCATGCATTAGCTCATAGGATGATAAACCTAAAAAGGGGCAAAGTCAGGAAAATCCGCCAGGAAGCCAAAGGTGAGACGAAAATGTGATCTCAGGTCCTGAGCAGTGCCACCATTAAATGGTAAAAGCTCTGTGAATGTCTCACAACGGGAGGTCTGTTCACTGAGCCTGGACCAGCAGCACGGAACAGAGGCGATGGTAGAGCAGCAAAACTGCAAGGCTGAACAGCACCGGAGAGGTGAGAAGAAGGGATCTTAGTCATGGAATGGTAAAGCTGAGAATGCTGGATGGCATCTTGGTCAAGGAATGGCAGAACGGAATATACTGGATGGAACCTTGGTCAAGAAATAGTAGAGCCGAGCATGCAGAATGGCAACTTGGTCAAGAAATGGCAGCGCTGAGTATGCAACATGGCACCCTAGTCATGAAACGGTAGAGCCCGAGTATGCAGAATGGCATCTTGGTCATGAAATGGCAGAGCTGAGTATGCTGGACGGCATCTTGGTTGTGGAACAGTAGAGCATGCTGGATGGCGCCTTCGTCAAGGAATGGCAGAGCCGAGTATGCAGGATGGCACCTTGGTCAAGAAACAGCATATCTGAGAATGCTAGATGGAAACTTGGTCGTGGAACTGCAGAGCTCAATATATTAGAGGGCATAATGATCATGGAAAGACAAAGCTGAGTAAGGCTGTGTGCTCATGGTCCGGAGGAGCTCCGTGTTGGACGCAGCTCCTCCGGACCTGAGTGAAGCCGCGGGGGCCCGCAGGGAGTCCGCAGCCATCCTGTATTCACCATGTGCAGCGGGTGCAGGGCGGCTTCTTCCTGCAGTCACCCTATGGGAGCCGCTTCCGACTCCGCAGCATGAAATGAACATGCTGCGGAGGAGCAGAATGCCGGCAACCCGCACTGCAGCTCTCAGATCGCTGCAGTCGGATTAAGCAAAGTGAGGATGGGATTATTTGAAATCCCATCCACTATGCTTATACTGTACTACACAGTGTTTTGGATGCAGCGGCAAGACGTTGCGTCCAAAACGCTGCGTATACTGATCGTGAGTATGCAGCCTAAGAAGGATGACATCTTGGTCATGAAATTGCAGAGTGGAGAATGCTGGATGGCATACTGGCAAAGGAAAGAAAGAGCTGAGTATGCAGGATGGCACCTTGGTCATATAACAACTCAGCTGAGTATGCTGGATGGCATCTTGGTCATAGAACAGCTCAGCTGAGTATGCTGGATGGCATCTTGGCCAAAGAATGGCAGAGCGGAGTGTGCTGAAAGGCATCTTGATCATGAAACAGCAGAGCGGAGAATGCTGGATGGCATCTTGGCCGAGGAACCAGTCTTCATGCTCTGGTCTGCTGTTCTAAAGCACGTGTCTGCATATCAAGTTCTCCTTTTCCAAATGCATGGTGCTATCTAACATATCTAACTCTGCTGTTCCTCAGCCAAGATGCATGTGAGTACCTGCAGGTAAGAGAGGTATGGTGGGATGTGTGAGTGTGTGAATACCTGCAGGTACGAGTTGTATGGTGGGATGTGTGAGTGTGTGAATACCTGCAGGTACGAGAGGTATGGTGGGATGTGTGAGTATGTGAGTACCTGCAGGTACGAGATGTATGGTGGGATGTGTGAGTGTGTGAATACCTGCAGGTACGAGATGTATGGTGGGATGTGTGAGTGTGTGAATACCTGCAGGTACGAGAGGTATGGTGGGATGTGTGAGTATGTGAGTACCTGCAGGTACGAGATGTATGGTGGGATGTGTGAGTGTGTGAATACCTGCAGGTACGAGAGGTATGGTGGGATGTGTGAGTATGTGAGTACCTGCAGGTACGAGATGTATGGTGGGATGTGTGAGTATGTGAGTACCTGCAGGTACAACATGTATCGTGGGATGTGTGAGTGTGTGAATACCTGCAGGTATGAGATATATGGTGGGATGTGTCAGTGTGTGAGTTCCTGCAGGTACGAGATATATGGTGGGATGTGTCAGTGTGTGAGTACCTGCAGGTACGAGATAATTTTGGTGGGATGTGTCAGTGTGTGAGTACCTGCAGGTACGACATGTATGGTGGGATGTGTGAGTATGTGAGTACCTTCAGGTACGACATGTATCGTGGGATGTGTGTGTGAGTACCTGCAGGTACGAGATGTATGGTGGGATGTGTGAGTATGTGAGTACCTGCAGGTACGAGATGTTTGGTGGGATTTTTGGTATATTGCTCCATCCATTGTCCAATTGATGCGGTGAAGTCCTGTGCCCTAAGAAACACCCTCAAAACATAAGACAATTGCTTACCGGTAATTTGATTTCCCAGAACCATGACGTGTACGTGGTGTAAATGGACTTTTCAAAAGCTTTTGATACGGTGCCACACAAAAAGTTGATACATAAAATGAGAGCAATGAGGAAAGGGGAAAATATGTGTAAGTGGGTTAAAAACTGCCTTAGCGATAGGAAACAAAGGGTGGTTATTAATGGAACACACTCAGAATGGGTCACAGTTAACAGTGGGGTACCACAGGGGTCAGTATTGGGCCCACTTCTATTTAACATATTTATTAATTACCTTGTAGAGGGCATACAGAGTAGAATCTCAATATTTGCAGATGACACTAAACTCTGCAGGGTAATCAATACAGAGGAGGACAATTTTATATTACAGGAGGATTTATGTAAACTAGAAGCTTGGGCTGATAAATGGCAAATGAGCTTTAATGGGGATAAACGTAAGGTCATGCACTTGGGCAGAGGAAACAAAAGGTATAATTATGTGCTTAATTGTAAAACACTGGGCAAAACTATCACTGAAAAAGACCTGGGTGTATGGGTAGATGACAAACTCACATTTAGTGGCCAGTGTCAGGCAGCTGCTGCAAAGACAAATAAAATAATGGGATGCATTAAAAGAGGCATAGATGCTCATGAGGAAAACATAATTTTACCTCTATACAAGTCACTAGTGCGACCACACTTAGAATACTGTGTACAATTCTGGTCTCCGCTGTATAAGAAAGACATAGCTGAACTAGAGCGGGTCCAGAGAAGAGCGACCAAGGTTATTAGAGGACTGAGGGGTCTGCAATACCAAGACAGGTTATTAAACTTGCGGTTATTTAGTTTGAAAAAACAAAGGCTTAGGGGTGATCTTATAATAATGTATAAATATATGAGGGGACAGTACAGAGACCTTTCTAATGATCTCTTTACTCTTAGGCCTGAGACGGGGACATGGGGGCATCCTCTACGTCTGGAGGAAAGAAGGTTTAATCATAATCATAGAGGTGGATTCTTTACAGTAAGAGCAGTGAGACTATGGATCTCTCTGCCACATGATGGTGTAATGAGTGACTCACTAATAACATTTAAGAAGGGCCTGGATGCCTTTCCTGGGAAGTATAATATTACCAGTTATATATACTAGATCCTCTGATAGGGCGTTGATCCAGGGAACTAGTCTGATTGCCGTATGTGGATTCAGGAAGGAATTTTTTTCCCCAATGTGGAGCTTAGTGTTGCCACATGGGTTTTTTTGCCTTCCTCTGGATCAACATGTTAGGCTATGGGGTGAACTAGATAGATTTAAGGTCTTCCTCCAACCTTAAATACTATGTTACTATGATAGCACCGTGACATGAGAGAGGAGGATCCGCCCAGGAACAGGAAACCCTACTGAAGATAAAAGGGGCGGCCCCTCTCTTGAGCCCTTCAGTGTGTTTTCAGAGACTCCGAGGCAGCTGCCACATTAGTACATATATAACAACAATTACACATAAAGTGCTCAATATAGAGCCTACCCATAAATGTGTGCAACACCTTGTGCGAAAATAATATCAATAACAGCAATATAAATAGCAAGAAAAAGGGAGGGAAGTAGCACAGTGCTGTCATGGTTCTGGGAAATCAAATTACTGGTAAGCAATTGTCTTATTTCCCCATCATCATGACAGCACCGTGACATGAGAGATTAAAATAGTAAAGAACACTAAGGTGGGACTATGGCTGAAAGCACCTTTCTCCCAAAGGACAGAGAAGAATGCCCAAGGTCCAACCGATAGTGGTGAAAAAAGGTAGAAGGAGAAAACCAGACGGCAGCATTACACATCTGTTCTAAAGAAGCATTAGCTCTTTCTGCCCATGAGGTGGCCATGGCTCTTGTAGACTGGGCCCTAACCATGTGAGGGGGATCCTGCCCCGATGAGATATAGGCATGGTTAATGGCCATCTTAACCCATCTAGCGATAGTGGATTTAGTAGCCATTCGTCGGTTATTAGGTCCCTGAAACAGTACAAACATGGCTGTAGACTGATACCAGGGACTAGCTTTGTTTAAATATTCGAGGACGCAACGGCGGACATCAAGGGTGTGAAAAACTAATTCACCGTCAGAGCGAGGGTTATCACAGAAGGAAGGGAGAACTATTTCTTTAGTCCTAAGGAATTTGGAATTTACTTTTGGTAAAAAGGCCGGGTCCGGTTTTAAAACCATTCTATCATCCAATATTGTTGATGGAAATGGCCTGAACTTCGTTTACCCGCTGAGCTGATGTAAGGGTGACCAGAAGGACCTTTTAAGAGTATGGTATTTAATTGAACTGGAAGTTAGAGGCTCGAAGGAAGATTTGGTGAGGGCAGTCAAGACAAGATTCAAATCCCATGGAGCAATTTTAGGACCGTGGAGGGGTCTGGAAGCAAAGGAGAACCTAATAAATTGATGGACCCATGGATGATCTGCAGGTTTTTGATCCAAGAGCGCCCTCAAAGCTGACAATTGGATTTTATAGGTACTCGTCGAGAGTCCCTTTTCAAATCCTTTTTGTAAGAACTCCAAAACCTCAGATAGAGGGACTGGTTGACTCTTAGATATAATAGTACGGCCTGAAAAATTCCAGAAACTTATTCCAGATGGAAGAATATTTAATGGACGTCACCTGTTTCCTACTAAGCATAAGGGTGGAACCCAAGGGATCCGTAAACCCCTCGGCTAATAATAATCCCCGTTCAAGAGCCAAGCCGTCAGATGTAGGTTGTGAACCTGAGGATGATGGACTCCAAGCCGGTTTTGGCCAAAATAAGGCAATCAGGGCAACTCTGGCGCAATCGTCTCGAATCTTCTTCAACACTAAGGAGATCAGAAGAAACAGAAGGAAGGCATAGTGAAGTTTGAACTTCCACTTCTGTAGAAGTGCGTCTATCCCATTCGGGAGTTCTCAGGAATTTCGAGGGAAAAAATTTTCTACTTGATGATTTTGTCTGGTCGCAAAAAAATCTATATCTGGGACTCCCCATTTCACACAAAGCTGGTCGAAAACATCCCGGTTCAGGGACCACTTTCCCTGACGGAGAGTATGAAGACTCACAAAATCTGCAACGAAATTTTCGGAGCCTTTCAAATGATGAGCCGTTAGAGAGAGAAGATTTTGTTCTGCTACGCTGAACAGCCTGTGTGTTTCTAGCTGTAAGAGGTGTGATCTTGTGCCCCCTTGATTGTTGACATAAGACACTGTGGTGTAGTTGTCTGATAGGATCACTAGATGTTTGCCTGTAATTTGGAGAAGGAAGCCTTGCACTGCCCTGGTGACTGCCGTAAGCTCCTTCAGATTGGAGGACCCCTCTGTCAGCTCCGACTCCCACCTGCCTTGTAAATACTGTCCGTCCAGATGGGCTCCCCCAAGGGGCTGACATCCGTAGTAATTATGACTGGATCTTGACTGGACCAAGGAACCCCTACTCTCAGGTTGGAGCTGTCCACCCACCAGGCTAAGGAGTCCCGGACCACTGCTGACAACTGGAATTTTAAAGCTAGACTGGACTGTCTGTCTGACTGTAGAGTTTGCAATTCCCGATTATGAAGCTGTGCCAAACTCACAGCCAAGATAGTGGCAGTCAGAGACCCCAGCAAGGACATGGCCTCTCGTAGAGTCAAGGACTGTCGTCATAGAGCTTTTTGAATCATTTGGATGAGAGATAGGATTTTGTCTTCCGAAAGTAGAGAGACCACTGAATTCAGGGAGATCCCCAGAAACAATTGAGCTTGTGCTGGTTCCAATCTTGACTTGTCCATATTCACCAGCCAGCCTAAGCTTTGTAGGACAGAGAAAATTATTTGTACTGCTAACATGATATGCTTTGAATATGGGGACATGGTAATAAGCATCTTTTAAGTCGATTACTGACATGAAGCAAGCGGGAAAAAGCGGGATCTCAATGTCTCCATTTTGAATTTCTCTATGGAAAGAATTGATTCAAACGTTTAAGATTAAAAAGTGTAGGAAAAGACCCATCCGGTTTCCGAACGAGAAAAAGATTGCTATAAAAACTTTCTTCTCTTTCTGAAAGTGGAACCCGTGTCAGAACTCCCTTTACCAGCAGCGAGGACACTTCCTGCTCTAGGTGAACTTGTTCCCCTGGTTTTGCGTGACATATCAACATCTGATTGGGGGGAAGAGAAGAAAAAGAGAGTTTAACACCCTGAGGAATGGAATTCACCACCCACTGGGAAGCCGGCAGGGAAGCCCACTGGGGGTAAAGTGTTGTAATCTACCTCCTACAGGCAGTTGGCGTCATTGCCACCCTGGTTCCCCCTATAGCTAGGCTTGTTAAATAGATAACTCTTTTCCTGACTCCTGCCCCCTGCCAAGGCTGACTACATCTAGGAGAATTCCCGTTGCGGATAACCTCTCCTTCTATCTGAGGTGGAATAAAAGGGTCTTCTAAATTGAGGAACTGAAGGATGAGGAACATTTTTCTTTTTATCTGCTGATTTCTCAAGCACATCATCAAGGGCGGAGCCAAACAGGTTGTCTCCTTGACACGGAATGGCACATAAATGCATTTTCGACTGAAAATCCGCCTTCCACTTTTTAAGCCATAGAGTCCTGCGACTGGAGTTGGTGAGGGCGCAGGCTCAGGCTGCTAGTTTAATACTGTCAACAGAAGCGTCTGCAAGAAACCCTGCTGCTTTATGCATAGCAGGCAGGGCCTCAAGGAGTTGTTCTCTATGTCTCCTTTCTTTTATCTGAGACTCCAGATCTTGGAGCCCCTTGATGAGTGATCTTGCAGTACAAGTAGCGGCATTATTAGGCTTAAACGTTCATGGCGTTGCTTCTCCGGCACCTCTAAGAAAGCTATCAGACATCTTGTGCAGGGAGTCTTTAAGTGTATCCACATCGTCAAATGGTAGATCCATAGTCTTGGAAACTTTTGCAATAGCGGCATCAATTTTAGGGGATTTCTCCCAAGTCTGGGAGACGTCATCAGCAAACGGGTATTTCCTTTTTAGTACTTGAGGTACAGACAATTTTATAAACAGGCTTTTTCCATTCTTTCCTAATTAAAGACAAAATACTATCATGGACAGGAAAGACTTGATGTTTGCGAACTTGCAGGTTACTAAACATTTCATCCTGGACAGATCTCTGTTCCTTCAGAGTTTCAACCTCCATGGTCATTCTCATAAGTTTCAGTAATCTGCCAATGTCCTCAGCTGGAAAACAGGAATGGCCGCCATCCTCATCGGCAGATGACAGGTCAGAAGAGTTTGAGTATACATGCTGCCCCTCCCAGGAGCTACCACCTGACCCATGTGGCTGTGTATCAGTAGTAGCAATGGCAGTAGTAGTAGCAGCGGAAGGGACCCCATAAAGACGCATTCCATTCTGAACTGTCTCTTTAACATCCCCCTTTATCAAGGATTTTATATCCTGAAAGAGGTTTGGAGTCTCCTCCACTATTGTGTGTTCTATACAGGCAGGGCAGAGCTGCTTCACATAACCTTTGTCAAGGTCCTTCTTGCACATTATACAGACCTTGTGCTTGGTCTCTGCTACACATTTTTTATCCCACAACAAGAGGAAAATAAAATGGCATCAATATAATTGCCTTGTAAGAAGGCACTCACCCATAAAATAAATAAAGTAAATACCACGCTTGGTGGGGCCTTGGGTTCATCCATGCTGGGTACGCCCGGGTCTGACATCCTGGAGACGCTTTCAGACTCCTGCTGGACGCGTCTCTGGAGAGAAAACGTGGTAATTTACAGCAGCCATCAATCCGAACACTGAAGTGCGCCGCTTCCTCTGTGGGCATATGACGTCATCAGGATGCGACCGGAAATGGCCGCACAGGATGCTTGCGCGCTCAGTGGAGACGTGACTTACTGCTGCACGCCTCACAAGCTGGCTCCGTCTCCCTCATGTAGCGGGCAGCCAGAATACCTCCACCCGGGGCCCGAATAAGAGGAATCTACATAAGAGACCCTGCAGGCTCCAGCCTATCCCTTGACTCCGGCCGCATGAAGGGAACCTGGGTGCCTCCTGGCCATCACCACTAGGAACAGGAAACCACACTGAAGGGCTCGAGAGAGGGGCCGCCCCTTTTATCTTCAGTGGGCTTTCCTGTTCCTGGGCAGATCCTCCTCTCTCATGTCACGGTGCTGTCATGGTGATGGGGAAATGATGTTTCCACCATGCCTGACCGTGGGGATGGTGTTCTTTGGATCACTGGCAGCATTTCTCTTCCTCTAAACATGGCAAGTTGAATTAATGCCAAAAAGCTCAATTTTTGTCTCATCTGAGCACAGCACCTTCTCCCAATCACTCTCACAATCACCTAGGTGTCATTAGCAAATTTCAGATGGGCGGCACATGTGCCTTCTTGAGCAGTGGGATTTTAATCCATTACGGTGTAATGTGTTACCAATGGTTTTCTTGGGGACAGTGGTCCCAGCTGCTTTGAGATCAGTAACAAGTTTCCCCCGTGTAGTTTTAGGCTGATCTCTCCCCTTCCTCATGATCCTGGATACCCCATGAGGTGAGATTTTGCATGGAACTCCAGATCAATGTGGATTGACCTCATTTTGTATTTCTTCCATTTTATTACTATTGCACCATCAGTTGTCTCTTTCTCCCCCAGCTTTGTCTTACTTATGGTGTTGAAGCACATTCCAGCCTTGTGCAGGTCTAGGATCTCTTCTCTGACATCCTCGCAAAGCTCTTTGGTCTTCCCATGTTGTAGAGGTTAGAGGTGACTCAATCATTGACAGGAGTCTTTATACAGGTGACAATGTAACACAGCTGTCTGTAATGCAGGTAATGAGTTGATTAGGAGCTTCTTATGGTGGGTTTACACGTCGCGATATCGGCGTCCAACTCCGACCCAACTCCGACCAAAAGTCACGTGGTTCGGGAGTTGGACCCGATATCGTTCACGCGTTGTACGGTTTGAACGTACAATGCGATGCTGGAACGATGCCAAAACGATATCGGGGATGAATGAGCGTGCTATTCAACAGCCCGATATCGGATGGCCGTTGTAGCCGCATCGTCCCGTGTGACAGCCCAACTACGATGTGTATGCCTACGTCACCCATTCACTCCCATGTTAACTGGTCGTTCCTGGGTTGGGGGGCGTACACATCGTCGGGACGTTGTATCCCGATATCGGGCTGTCTAAACCGGCGATGCGATAGCGGGAAAAGCGCGCTCAAAAAGCGCGCTCCCGCGTCGTTGGCTCCGATATCGGCCCGATATCGGGACGTGTAAACCCACCATTACTGCTCTGTAGGAGCCAGAAGTCCCAATGGTTGGGAGGGGATCAAATACTTATTTCCCTCTGCAAAATGCAAATAACTTTATATCATTTAGACAACGTGATTTTCTGGATTTTATTTTTGATATTCTATCTCTTACTGTTAAAATTACCTACCCTAAAAGTTATAGACTGTTCATGTCTTTGTCAGTGGGCAAACTTACAAAATCAGCAAGGGATCAAATACTTATTTCCTTCACTGTATAGGATTCCTCCTCCTGGTACATGATCCCCTCAGCTTGGTACATGAACCTCTATCCTGGTATGTATGATCCCCCCCTCATCCTAATATATATGATCCCCCCCATCCTGGTACATGGTCCGTCCTGGAATACATGATATCCCCCATCCTGGTACATGATCCCCCATCTATTATATAATTGCCTAGAATTCTATTTCCGGCCAAAAGCCAACTTCCGTGGCTTTGTTCGGAGATAAAATGTCCGGAGATAAATGTCCGGAGATAAGTGACGTCACCAGTGTCACCAGCGTTTACTACACCCGCTCAGGGTGGACCAAGATGGCGGCCCTAAGCGGAGCGGACCTCAGGAAGGTCCGCTGTGCTTAGGGCCGACCACCGGCGGACATTTATCTCTGGAGCGGGCGCGAGGAAGCCGGGAGCCGAGCTCGGCTCCCGGCTACCTCGCGCCCACTCCGCCGGCGCATGGATCTGCGAACCCACCGGAGGTCGGCTCAGGGATCCACGGGTCGGACGGAGCGGCCGCGAGGTAGCCGGGAGCCGAGCTCGGCTCCCGGCTACCTCGCGCCGCCGGAGCGAGCCGGGGATCTCTGTGCCGGGCAGATTCGCGGCTCAGCCCTGGGAAGCCGCGAGCCAGCCGGGATTTGCCCGGTACCGCCGCCGCAATTCTGATTGGTCGCTCGCTTCCGAGCGACCAATCAGAATCAAGCCGCGGCAAAGCGCCATCTTTAAAAAGCTAAGAAGTGGAAAAAAAAATTTAAAAGATGGCGCCGTGTTTCTCAGCGCTCTGACGACGACCAATGAGAAGAGTGGGGTGGGCCACGGCGCCATATTTGAAATCCAAAGTTCCCGCTGGATTTCAAATATGGCGCCGTGCCCCGCCCCACTCATCTCATTGGTCGCTCGCGCCTAGCGCCGACCAATGAGAAGAGCGCCGCCATCTTTTACATTTTTTTTTTTTTCTTACATTCTTAGATTTTGAAACATGGCGCCGTGCCGCCGCTTGAATCTCATTGGTCGTTCGCAAGCGAGCGACCAACCAGAATTACGGCGCCACTGCTGGGCAAATCCCGGCTGCCTCGCAGCTCCCCGGAGCTGAGCCGCGGATATGCCCGGCACCGAGATCCCCGGCGCGAGGTAGCCGGGAGCCGAGCTCCAGCTACCTTGCGCTCGCTCCGTGCCCCGCTATTCTGATTGGTCGCTAGCGGCTGCGGGCAACCAATCTGAATAGCGCCGCCATTTATGGACCCATACTTCAAATACACTGTACTCAGTGTATTTCAAATATAGCGGCATAGCGCACGCCGCTATTCTGATTGGTCGGCGCGCTGAAGGCGCCGACCAATCAGAATAGCGGCGCGATCAATGCCGCCATATTTGAAATACACTCAGTACAGCGTATTTGAAGGATGGCGCCATAACAGCGCGCCGCTCTTCTGATTGGTCGGCGTGCTGAACGCGGCGACCAATCAGAATAGAGGCGGGCGCTATGCCGCCATATTTGAAATACACTTAGTACAGTGTATTTCAAGTATGGCGCCATAGAGCGCGGCACTATTCTGTTTGGTCGCCGCGTTCAGCGCGCTGACCAATCAGAATAGTGGCGCGCTGTATGGCGCCATCCTTCAATTACACTGTACTCAGTGTATTTCAAAGATGGCGGCATAGCGGCCACCGCTATTCTGATTGGTCGGCGCCTTCAGCGCGCCCATCAATCAGAATAGCGGCGGCCGGTGTGCCGCCATCTTTGAAATACACTCAATACAGTGTATTTGAAGGATGGCGCCATACAGCGCGCCGCTATTCTGATTGGTCAGCGCGCTAAACGCGGCGACCAAACAGAATAGTGCCGCGCTGTATGGTGCCATCCTTCAAATACACTGTACTTAGTGTATTTCAAATATGGCAACATAGAACCCGCCGCTATTCTGATTGGTCAGCGCGCTGAAGGCGCCAACCAATCAGAATAGCGCCGAGCGCTATGCCGCCATATTTGGTGTCCAGGAAGTCATCGGGCTGCGCGCACAGTGCATGCGCGGCGCCATAGAGGAGAACGGAGGCGCGCGTTCATGCTAGACTGTGAGGGGAGGCAGCAGCAGGCGACCAGGCTGATTGACAAGAGGAGGCGGGTCGGAGGAGCGCGAAACCCCGCCTCCCGGTCTTAGGTCTTCTAAACTGTAAGCAGTTATATAAGTGAATATTTAACAGTATATAGGGCATCAAAAGCCTATAGCCAACTTCCCTGAATGCAGCCTTAGTGCTGCAGAAGGTGGCTATTATAGCTTTTGATGTCCAGGGGGGTGACAGGTTCGCTTTAAACGGTTGCTGACAGGGGAGAGTGAGTTCAGTAAGAATCTCATGGAAAACATCCGTAGTATTAACAGCTCATTTGCTTTCGCCTCCATGGGTGCCAATATTTCCCCTCCACCTGGACATAGCCCTTACTGTTTCCACATACATGGACAAATATATCATCGTACTGGAACACTACATCCCTCTGATGATCAAGTTCCAGCTTATGCCCAACTGTATATTTTGGATACCGATACTGCGAATGAACAACGTTTAAACTATCAACAAAATCAAAAATGTCATCCCACTTTGATGAGTATAATTGCTCTTCAATTAGACAATGTGAATCCCTTTGTTGCTGCTTACAAAATGTTACGGGATGTGGAACATGAAGAACATCTTAAAGCTGAAGCTAATGGCACTCTCATGCCAAATATCATCATGGCCCTTAAACAAGATCGGAATCAAGACCCTCGCCGATATAATAATCCAACTGTCAATGAAGTTGCTGTCGTATTTGAAAATGACAATGGAGAGCCACCATTCCATCGTGATATTTTAATACATTTAAAACCTGACCCCAAAAATCCTTTGGCTCCAAAAACACAACAGGTCAGCATTCTACACAGTAATTTAGATGCATTACTCTATCCTTTATTTTTCCCTTACGGAGACCAGGGCTGGCATGATGGACTCAAACATCAAGGGCAAAGTCCACGCAGGATTACACAACTGCAATATTATTGCTATGTGCTGTCTGTCCGTAATCAGTTTAATCCAATCCTGAATGGTGGCAAACTCACTCAGCAGTACTTAGTGGATGCTTATGTGAAAATCGAGGCTAATCGCCTAAATTATATCCGTCAACACCAAAAGGATTTGAAAGTAGAGGATTATTGTGTACTTCAGGAACATCTCCAGAAAAAATCCATTGAGAAGGGCATCCCCATTGGAAAAACGGTCATTTTACCATCTTCGTTTGAAGGCAGTCCCAGGAATATGCAGCAGCGGTACCAGGATGCCATGGCTATTGTGATTAAATATGGTCGCCCTGATCTATTCATCACCATGACCTGTAATCCGAAATGGAGTGAGATTACTCTGAATTTGGAACCTTGGCAGCGTGTGGAACACAGACCTGATTTGGTGGCACGTGTTTTCAAAATAAAACTGGAAGCACTCTTCAAAGACATTCACAACGGATTATTTGGGAAAGTTTGCGCTATGGTTCATGTAATTGAATTTAAAAAACGTGGCCTTCCACATGCTCACATTTTAATTATTCTAGACAGCAACTCCAAATTAAGAACTAAGGAGGACGTAGACAATACCGTCTGGGCAGAAATTCCTCATCCTACTGACTACCCTCAGCTCCATAAAATTGTTATGAAACACATGATACATGGTCCCTGTGGAGAACACAACCCCAACTCTCCCTGTATGGATAATGGAAAGTGTACGAAAGGTTTCCCAAAAGATTTACAACCATCTACCATCATTGCTAAGGATGCCTATCCTACTTATCGCAGATCCATGGGTCCTTCATTTGAACACCATCCCAAGATGATTAATAATTCTTGGGTAGTGCCATACAATCCTTTCCTATTATTAAAATACAAGTGCCATATTAATGTTGAAGTTTGTGGTTCCATTCAAAGTGTGAAATATTATTTAAGTACGTGTATAAAGGACATGATAAAGTCAATCTTGAAATTTGCCACATATTGTCCCTCAGTGTCTATGTCAACTTCTATCTCTTCATATTGTGCCGATCTATGTATTAAGATCGAAACTCCCCTGGCGTAGGAAGAAAAAGTGGAGTGGTACGTCTTCTGCGCCCACTTTCGATTCAGAACATCCACTGTATCAGTTGTCAAATGAGTTTCCAGAAGGCATATCACTGATGGCTCTATCACGCACGTATTGAATAACCGCTGCTCTTTTTGACTTATCCGAAAGCCCCCTAACATTCCAGCAAATAATATTATTCCGTTCCCTCATTACCCAAGATATTTTGTAGTCGAATTGCTGCTATCCCTGTGCATAGCTGTCTGCCCCCCTCCTCCCATTTCCCCTCTTCCCCCCCCATTCGTATGTGTAGTACTCTCATTGAGAGTGGGGTCCCTGAACCTTGGACCCGCTACAACTGAAGGACCAAATAACTAGCTTCTCCCATCTTGCAATGAGTATAAACAATACCCTTTCCACACCATCATTTGTGTGCCCTTCCCCCGCCCGCCGGTACCCGCCTGAATAACATTTCCAATCTGTTTACCATTAAATTTAAATATTCTGGTAACCATCTATTACATTTAAACTTTATAATATTTAAACAACAATATTTGTCAATTATTCTTCTCATACTCAGAACCTCCCATTTCTCAAGTACCTCCCCTCTCTCTATGCTTATCCCACTGTTTGTCCAATGAGGCCAGGGGTGCATAAAAATAATACCCAAAACAAAAAAACGGAACAAAGAGAGACATTAAATCTATCGCCCCCCTACTGGCCGTCTGTCCTCCAGGAAAAACAGTGATAAAACAAAAACAAAAACACGGATGCAGGTTCAGTAACCGGACGTCAACCTGCAGCATCAGCATCGTCTCAAAGTCACATCCAGGATTCCCAGAGTTCACGTACGTTCTCCAGCTTCCCTGATACGCCTTGTATTAATATCCAGCCATTGCGAGGCTTCCTCCGCATCCACAAAAAAGAAGATCTTTTCTAACGCCGTCACTCGCAGTTTTGCTGGGAAAATCATAGAATACTTTACGTTCAACTCTCTCAAACGCTTCTTTACAGTGGAGAATTTCATTCTTTGCTTCTGTACCACCACTGAGTAATCAGGATATATGGTGATCCTATGACCGTTAATTGTAAGCTCCTCCATGTCCCTGGCTTTTTGCAGGATGATATCCTTGTCCCTGTAGTTAAGGATCTTTGCGAGTATTGTACGCGGACCTTTACCAGGCGGCTGAGGTTGCATAGGGACCCGATGCGCTCTCTCCACAGCAAACATTCTCGTCAGAGTTACAGAGCCAAATTTCTCTCTAATCCAGCTTTCAATGAACTCAGTGGGGTTTCTCCCCTCAGACTTCTCCGGGATGCCCACTATTCTCAGATTGTTTCGTCTGGAACGGTTCTCCAGATCGTCCGTTTTTGCTGCAAGCTCAGACATTTCTGTATATACTTTTTCTCCATTCTCTGCATTTTAGCTATATGATCCTCTGCTGTGCTCACGCTTTCCTCCACTGCACCAGTCCTAGTGTCCACTTTCTTCATGTCTTTCTTAATTGTGGATATCTCTCCCTGCACTCCTAGGACCTGCTGTGTCAGTGTCTTCAGAGCTTCCTTGCAGTAGGACACCACTGCAAACACATCTTTTAAAGTGGGCTCTGTTTGCATATTGTCCTCTGCCTGGGTCTGCCCAGCTTCCCCAGCACCCTTCTCCTGTGCTGGCACCTCCACTTCCTCCTCTTCCCCCTCAATCATGGGGGATTCATCTTCCTCCCCAGCCTCCTCACCTCCATCCTCTGACACTCCAGCACAGCCCTCCTCTCTCCTCGCAAACTGTGCGAGCTTCTCTGCAGCCGCCATGCACCGCTGGCAAGCGGCATTAGCCTTCTCCACCTCCTCTCTCTTGTCGGCGCCATCTTGGAGACCGGCGTTATCTCCCGTGCCCGCATCTCGCTGCCGGCGGCGGGTCATATTAACAGCTCCGGACGGCTCCTGATGCTGCACTGTACTCCGGGGACCTCCGGTCACAGTTCCAGGGGGTCAGGGATCTCTCCACAGGCTGTAGGACAGGATTAATCGGAGTGGAACTCGGCGGGAGCTCTAGGAAGTGCGACCGCTCACATTCCCATCCAGGCCACGCCCCCGCTGCTCTCACCTCTGGTCGCCCACTGCTGCTCTCACCTCTGGCTGCCCACTCGCTGCTCTCACCTCTGGCTGCCCACTCGCTGCTCTCACCTTTGGTCACCCACTCGCTGCTCTCACCTCTGGTCGCCCACTCACTGCTCTCACCTTTTGTCACCCACTCGCTGCTCTCACCTCTGGTCGCCAACTTGTTGCTCTCTCAGTTGCAGGAAAGTATCTTCATGTTCCCTCTCTTTCCTGCGCAGTTCATCCCTGAGGATATCCGATGTGCGCTCCAACTCCTCTATCCGACTCCGCTGGGACTCCACCACGTTCTCCCTGTGGATTCATCAGACAGGTTCAAAGCTCAGCAATTACAATATCACAGATATTAAATCATAGGAAAAAAGGGGAAGAAATCTAAATGTTATCGGCATTGTGAAGAACCCTCACCCTAAATGGATGATTTAGAAGCGATGCTTTATCTAGTTTTGTAATGATGGATTTTCCCCTCCTACAGCAGCGCTGTTTCAGCAATGTTGGCGCTGCTGTACCCAGTAGGTTACACAGCATTGTTTTGCCATGTGGCTACTATAACTAATCAAAGGATAGGAGAAAGAGGATGAAGGTCCTCACTGCCGGCAACTCAACGAAGATCAGACCAAGGAGTGAGGAACATGCAGTTTATTATGATCAACGCATGTCGAAACCCACTGGTTTTTTAACCAGGACAAACCATCATGATAAAAACCAGTGGGTTTCTAAACGCATTAACCATAATAAACCATATATTCTTCATTCTTTGGTCTGAATTTTAACTTGCGGGCAGTGTGGACCACATCCACTGTCTCTTATCTCCATCCCTTGAACTCTGCACACAGTGGAGCCGCGGCAGCCGCTATTTCATGTTTCTACAGGAGTTATGCCTCTCACAGCTCCATCAGGTGAGCACACCTCACTATCTTAATTTTCTGCTTTAACACAGTTACAACCCTATTGCACTTTTTTTTTCTCTCCAGCCCTTTTTAGATAATTGTAATCAATCGGCAGCCGTTGACCGATCGCCTGACACTAAATAATATTCTGTCAAAGTGGATGTCCGGCAGACAAAATAGTAAAGGCTTAAGAAGATCACCAGCTGCTGATTTGCTGCAGCGGTCACACGACACAATATTGACACGTCACATGATCTAAACGGCAACGCCATTGTGACACACGCTGCGGTACTGTCATCCCTGCAGCCGGGAGTCCCGGCGGCCGAAGATTATTCACCCATCCAGCAGGCCCGCTGGTCTCCTGTCCCAAGGCCTCTTTCACAGAGGTCTGTGTCGCAGGTGTTCTGGGTATGTGCTTAGGCTGCACAGTCAGCACTCCTCCTTCTCTTAAAGTGCCAGTGCGCCCTAACCTGGAAATGTTGCTCAGCCTATGGTAAGAAGCGGTGTATTTAAGGCACCTTCCCCTATCGGGAGGTGCCTGAGCAACATAGTCAATCATTAAGGACATTGCTAATTCTCAGGTCCCTGTCCTTATTCCATGTACCTATACCATTTACATTTGTCTCAGGCACGTGATACTGTGCCTCATCCTAGAGTCCTGCCTGCTATCAGCGTGCCATATACCAAGCCAGCAGCTGCCATTCCAGTCCTCACCTGCCTGCACCTGCCGTATGAGTCTGCACCTGATAGCTGCCACACAGTCCTGCTACTAACCAGATTCTACCATCTGGCTATACCAGCTGTTCCAGAGAAGCTGTCAGCTCGAGCTGACCCCCTGGTGTCAGCAATCATGGCATTTAGACCTTATGAGGGTGGTATTTAGCGACAACCTTCCAGCTGTCTGCCGTCAGCTCCTATGATGATCTCCAAAGTAAAAGAAAAGGATTTTTTCATGCGCTGCCTCCAGACAATAGTATTATCCAAACTGTTCTTTATTACTCTACGCGTTTGGTGAGAACCTCTCACTCCCTCAGGAGTTATACAAAGTTATACAAAGGGAGTGAGAGATTCTCACGAAACGCGTAGAGTAATAAAGAACAGTTTGGATAATACTATTGTCTGGAGGCAGCGCATGAAAAAATCCCTTTCTTTTACTTTGGAGATCATCATTTTTACTGGGAGGTGCAGCAGCCGGATACGCATTTAAGGTGTTGTGACTGGGCACAACCTAAAAAGGTGAGCACAACACACACCTATATGACCATTTATCACACAGTTAAGACCCTATTTTGCGCTATTTCTCCCCTCTTTAGTGTATAGTAGAATTCAGCTCCTATAGTTATAGCAGAGGTCTCGGTGGCCCTCCCACACTCACTCCTCCAGGGGAGTTCGATGCCGAGGCCTAGTGGGTCAACTAACGGTGGCTCGCCGCCCCTCAGTGTGTGTAACAGCTATCATAGCTTGAATAAGTGAAAGACAAAAGAAATATAGGGGGCGCACTAGTGCATTACCATTATTACCAAGTGGGAAGATTCAATTAAGTAATCACTAACCTATTCCTGTTGTGCAATCCCTGCACAACAATGGTGTAGATTTAGAAAGTGGTCAGGGTCTCCTTTCTCCTGGTTCAAGTTCTAAGTCTGCAGGTCCTCAAGTCTCTGCAAGCTGCTCCAGCCGTGCACTTCAATAAGATAGGATTTGTGAATTCAATTTGCACGGTCTCGTGCTGAGCGCTCCAAAACAAAGCTGAGGACTCTGCTGACTGGAAAGTCCTTTTATTGAAAATCCTCCATCCGCCACGACATGTTTCGACGGTGTAGTACCGTCTTTCTCAAGTGGCATTCCACTTGAGAAAGACGGTACTACACCGTCGAAACATGTCGTGGCGGATGGAGGATTTTCAATAAAAGGACTTTCCAGTCAGCAGAGTCCTCAGCTTTGTTTTGGAGCGCTCAGCACGAGACCGTGCAAATTGAATTCACACATCATAGCTTGAATAGCTCAGATGCAAGAGGTGAGTGGCTACTGATTTATTTTCTATGTGGACCTGAATTGATTAAAACGGGATTGATATATAGTAGCTAATGCCTTTAAAGTCAACCCCTTGCCAGTGGATGAAGCATTACAAATCCTCACCTGGATTAAAAAGAAACAATGCTGACAACCTGTAGCTGCCACTAGAAGGAGCCCTGGAGCTACCTGCAGACAGGTATATAATAAAGGATAACTCACATCTTCCTAATCCCTCTTCTAGTGATATAGCAGGCTAAAATATATCAATATAATGAAACCCAGAAAACAGTGGTTATGGCTCTGCTAGTCAGTGAAAACAATCAATTCCCCACAGAGTAGAGGAAGGTGGAAATTAAATGACCTTTCGCTGGATTCTGCATGTCTCCTCCAATTACCGTAGCTCAGCCGACTCTGGAACAGCTTTTATTTTTCTTCTGTGCCCCTCTGTTCCACAGTTATCCCTTGCAATAATTATGCAGATTCTTTATTCAATTAACTTGGCGTAGACCACAGACCTTCTCTGTGGGTGTTTACTTTTCCCCTCTATAAAGCATCTGGGTTTTAATTGGCCAGTGTCATAGAGGAGGATAAGAAAACGCCCACAAAGAGGTTCTGTGGAATACGCCAAGTTGGTTGTATGAAGAACTTGCATCATTATTGCTGAGGAGCATAACTATGAAGCAGAGGGGCACAGACTTAGCAAAAAAACTGTTCCAGAATCATTCGCAGTGACAATTGCAGGTAAAATAAATGAAACAGTTTGTCTTTAAACCCCTTCACCCCCTGGCGATTTTCAGTATTTCCCTCTCTTTATTCCAAGTGCCATAACTTTTTTATTGTTCCATCAGTATAGACATATGAGGCTTGTTTTTTGTGGGACACATTTTACTTTTAGATGAAATCATTTATTTTACCATATAGTGTACAGGAAAATGAGAAAAATTCCAAGTGCAGTGAAATTGTACAACAAAACTGCAATTACATGTTTGTTTTTTTATTCATTATTTTCAATATATGGTAAAACTGAAGTGTCATTATGATGCCTCAGGTCAGTACTATATGGTAACACTGAGGTGTCGATATGATGCCTTGGGTCACTAACGCAACCCCTGGCAAAAATTTTGGAATCACCTGGCTCGGTGGATGTTCATTAGATTGTTTAATGTTGTAGAAAAAAAGCAGATCACACACATGGCACATTTCATTGGCAACTTTATGGCTTTAAGAAACACTAAAAGAAATCAAGATAAAAAATGTGGAAGTCAGTAAGGGTAATTTTTGTCAGACCAAGCAGAGGAAAAATTATGGAGTTACTCAATTCTGAGGAAAAAATTAAGGAATCATAAAAAAACAAACAAACAAAACAACCCTTCAATACATCACTAGCATTATGTTGCACCACCTCTGGCTTTAATAACAGCTTGCAGTCTCTGAGGCATGGACTTAATGAGTGACTAACAGTACTCATCATCAATCTGGCTCCAACTTTCTCCGATTGCTGTTGCCAGATCAGCTTTGCAGGTTGGAGTCTTGTCATGGGCCATTTTCTTTAACTTCCACCAAAGATTTTCAATTGGATTGAGATCCGGACTATTTGCAGGCCATGACATTGACCTTATGTGTCTTCTTTCAAGGAATGTTTGCACAGTTTTTACTCTATGGCAGGACGCATTATCGTCTTGATAAATTATTTCATCATCCCCAAACATCCTTTCAATTGATGGGATAAGAAAACTGTCCAAAATATCAATGTAAACTTGGGCATTTTTATTGAAGATATAATGACAGCCATCTCTCCAGTGCCTTTGCCGGACATGCAGCCCCATATCATCAATGAATGTGGAAATTTGCATGTTCTCTTCAGGCAGTCATCTTTATAAATCTCATTGGAACAACACCAAACAAAAGTTCCAACATCATCACCCTGCCCAATGTAGATTCGGGATTCATCACTGAATATGACTTTCATCCAGTCATCCAAAGTCCACAATTGCTTTTCCTTAGCCCATTGTAACCTTGTTTTTTTCTGTTTACGTGTTAATGATGGCTTTTGTTTAGTTTTTCTGTATGTAAACCCCATTTTCTTTAGGCGGTTTCTTACAGTTCGGTCACATACATTGACTCCAGTTTCCTCCCATTCGCTCCTCATATGTTTTGTTGTGTTTTGAAGACATATTGCTTTAAGTTTCCAGTCTTGACGCTTTGATGTCTTCCTTGGTCTACCAGTATGTTTCCCTTTAACAACCTTCCCATGTTGTTTGTATTTGGACCAGATTTTAGACACAGCTGACTGTGAACAACCAACATCTTTTGCAACATTGTGTGATGATTTACCCTCTTTTAAGAGTTTGATACTCCTCTCCTTTGTTTCAATTGACATCTCTGGTGTTGGAGCCATGATTCATGTCAGTCTACTTGGTGCAGCAGATCTCCAAGGTGTGATCACTCCTTTTTAGATGCAGACTAACGAGGAGATCTTATTTGATGCAGGTGTTAGTTTTTGGGAATGAAAATTTTCAGGGTGATTCCATAACTACCACATTTTTTATCTTGATTTGTTTTAGTGTTTCTTAAAGCCATAAAGTTGCCCTTTGAAATGTCTTTACTTTTGTGCCATGTCTGTGATCTGCATTTTTTCTACAACATTAAACACCTGAATGAACACCATTCGAGCCTGGTGATTCCATAAATTTTGCCAGGTGTTGTATATGGTAACACTGAAGTATCTGTAAGATGTCTGGGGTCAGTACTATATGGTAAAACTGACGTGTCGGTATGATGTCCGGGGTCAGTACTATATGGTAACACTGAAATGTCGGTGTGATGTCTGGGCAGTACTATATGGTAACACTGAGGTGTCGGTATGATGTCTAGGGTCAATACTGTATGGTAACAGTGACGTGTCGGTATGATGTCTTGGGTCAGTACTATAAGGTAACACTGACGTGTCGGTATGATGTCTGGGGTCAGTACTATATGGTAACATTGACGTGTCGGTATGATGTCTGAGATCAGTACTATATGGTAACACTGAGGTGTCAGTATGATATCTGGGGCCAGTACTATATGGTAACACTGAGGTGTCTGTATGATGTTTGGGGTCAATACTATATGGTAACACTGAGGTGTTGGTATGTCTTGAGGTGTCGGTATGATATCTGGGGTCAGTACTATATGGTAACACTGAGGTGTCGGTATGATGTCTGGGGTCAGTACTTTATGGTAACACTGATGTGTCAGTATGATGTCTCAGGTCATTACTATATGGTAACACTGAGGTGTCTGTATGATCTCTGGGGTCAATACTATATGGTAACAATGACGTGTCGGTATGATGTCTCGGGTCGGTACTGTATGGTAACACTGAGGTGTCGGTATGATGCCTCGGGTCAGTACTATATGGTAACAGTGAGGTGTCGATATGATGCCTCAGATCAGTAACGTATGATAACACTGACGTGTCGGTATGATGTCTCGGGTCAGTACTATATGGTAACATTGACGTGTCATTATGATGCCTGGGGTCATTACGAGTTCATAGACAACAAACATGTTACTTTTACGGTTATCTAAGTGGTGAAAAAAAATTTCCGTGCCCTGTATCATTCTCATTTTTGGGATCTGGGGCTGTGTGACCGCATATTTTTTTGCATCTTGAGCTGACGTTTCTAATGATACAAAAAACTACTAGAAAATAAGCAGCATCAAAAAACCTTACCATCCATGCCAAAAACAGAAACCAAATGCACTTACAGGATGCAGTCAGAGCCCAAATGTGAAGCAAGCCCAGGTGCAGGCTAATAAAATCACCTCAACCAGCAAGGTGTGGGAGGCGACTTGCCATGCATACAATGGGCCTGCATAGGACACCATTCACACTGATACATATGATGCAGAGTGTCTGAAAGCTACCCAACCGCTTTGCTGCCTGAGCATTGGGCTGCACAGTACGATGCTTCTGCACCACTAGATGAATGGTGCCCCTAGGGGCCCAACTGCACCCCTAAGTCTGCGGTCACTATGTGGCTGCTCACATCATGGCGTGCACACCACATGCTACCAGGATTCCCCGGTGTCTGCAGCAAGTGTGGGCGGTCACAAGCCTGCAAGTGTGTGAGGTCATGTGACCACCTGCCCACCGGGTGGCCGGAAGCGAGTGGTTACAGGGAGGATATGTCTTCTTCTTCCAGTATCCACTGCACAGACTATACAGAGGTCCTCTCACCAGGTCAAAAATGGCCCCTTTTTGTTCTTATTTTATTACTACTGCTCTCCACAATAATATGTTATTAGTTTTTTTTAAATGGTTTTACAAATATGGGCCTTTTTATTATGTGCTAATTTTTATGATCTTTACCAAGGGAGTGTGGCTCAGAGGACGATAATGCTGTCTAAAGTCTAAAGACGTTCATCCAAAGAATCCCTCCTTGCAGTCACTCCCACTTAGTAAAAATCAAACTAAGAGCAATCTCTGACCACTTTTGACCTGAATTGAACACTTTAAACATTCACCTTGGCCCAATATCTGCAGGTAAATAATGTTTCTGTATGTGACATGTCCCCCTTAAATAATCCAGTGTGTATAAAATAAACATACAGATTTCTTAGGTCTGCTCTGGCTTCTTCAAGTAAGCTGTGTCCGTATCGTGGAAGCGGTGCTTGGGTAGATCTAGGGGGAACTTCTGAATTCTGAAGACGCATTCCTAAACAAAGAAAAAAACGGAATAACAGAACTCAATGATATGTCACATGCCATCGCCTGTGCTGTGGTTTACTTAAACAGAGTGTTTTATCTATTGGACAATATTATTGCTGTGATGAATGTCATATAAATTGCTAAACTGTACCAATAAAAACTACCGCTCAGTAAATAATAAACAAAAACCCTCACACAGCTCCATGGAGTGAAAGACATCACAGTCAAAACCCACAAACATGTAGCAAAGGAGCCGAATGGCGTCAGAGGGAACCCTATCCCTCTAATTTCAGGGCTTAACTTCCATCTCACATGCAAGCAGTGTGGGGGAAGAGGCAGTAAGGCAAAGCTGACAGCACCAAGAGGACAAAGGCAAATGTGATTGTAATGAGGCACAGATCCGCTCTGCTGTACTGTGTGTGATAGTAATGAGGCAAAGATCAGCTCTGCTGTACTGTGTGAATGTATTGAGGCAATGCTCAGCTCTGCTATACTGTGTGTGATCGTTATGAGGCAAAGCTCAGCTCTTTTGTACTGTGTGTAACTGTAATAAGGCAAAGCACAGCTCTGGTTTACTGTGTGTGATTGTAATGAGGCAATGCTCAGCTCTGCTGTACTGTGATTGTAATGAGGCAAAAGCTAAGCTCTGATGTACTGTGTGTGATTGTAATGAGGCAATGCTCAGCTCTGATGTACTGTGTGCGATTGTAATGAGGCAAAAGCTAAGCTCTGATGTACTGTCATTGTGATGAGGCAAATCTCAGCTCTGATGTATTATGTGTGATCGTAATGAGGCAAAGCTCAGCTCTGCTGTACTGTGTGATTGTATTAAGGCACTGCTCAGTTCTGCTGTACTGTGTGTGATCTTAATGAGGCAATGGTCAGCTATGTTATACTGTGTGATTGTAAAGAGGCAAAGCTCAGCTCCACTGTACTGTTTGATTGTAATGAGGCTCAGCTTTGCTATACTGTGTGATTGTCATGAGGCAATGATGAGCTCTGCTATATTGTGTGTGATTGTAATGAGGCAAAGCTCAGCTCTGGTGTACTATATCATTGTATTGAGGCAAAGCTCAGCTCTACTGTGTGATCATGAGGCAGCTCAGCTCTGCTATACTGTGTGTGATCATAATAAGGCACTGCTGTAGTGCATGATCGTAATGAAGCGAAGATCAGCTCTCCTGTACTGCTTGTGATAGTAATGAGGCAATGCTCAGCTTTGCTATACTGTGTGTCATCACAATGAGGCAAACCTCAGTTCTGCTGTAGGGATTGTATTGAAGCAAAGCTCAGCTCTGCTGTGTGTGGTTGTAATGAGACAAAGCTCCGCTCTAGTTAAAATCATCTCTAGAGGCAGTTTCTTAGGAGATCCTTGGCTCGCCAATAGATATTAACAGCTTATTAACATTCAAGAAAAATGTGTATTTCTTGGGATTTCAGATAAGAAATATCAAGGTATCATTTTATTCAGCTTCCTATGACCTATATGTGATTATAGACTTAGTAGGGTTGATTCTACTGGAAATTCTTTTTAATTACATTGATATTAGACTTCAATACTTTTCTATGGAACCAAAGAAGTAGTAAATGTTTTCGTCCTCCTGTGTAGTACTGTAGAGGATGGTTCCCAGTTACTTTATCACAGTTTTTACCTTTATGAATGTTTTCTTGCATGAGAACAGTCTCGCTGACCTTCTTCAGGCCGGAGTTTACACGGGATTGTATGTAATTATAAGGTGTGTGCCGATGCCCCTGGGTCTGGAGCTGCTGTTTCGTAGCTATTAGGCGGTTCCGTAAGCCTTCATTTTCCTTCTCCAGCTCGCGTACCCTGTCCTGCTGCTGCTCAATCATCTCTTCAAGCTCTACATCCTTCCCAGATCTTCTCAGCACTCCCGGCCCTTGCTCTGCTTTCTTTTTGTCTTGCACAAGGCGTACAAGCTTTGTTGCCATCCTAAGAATAACAAGAAGAAAGTTGTGAAACCATACATAGACATCCAGAAGCTGTAGTTTACCTCCCTGATATTATGCTCCAAGCCTTTGAAAATGAAATTGTCAGCAGATTGTTTTCTGCTTAAACTAAGAGCAGCATCAAGTAAAGGCATAGACTCTGATTCCAGTGATGTGTTACTTACTAGTCTACTTCTAGTTTTTATAGAATCATTGTTTTATAACAAGGAGATTATCACTATATAAGACTAATAATCTTTCTGCATTGTAGTACCCCATATTCATTAGCACTGTGAAACCTCTTTGCTTACACCGATGGGCAGCTTCCTGCCTACGCACAGTGTAAACAGAAAGCTGCATATCGGTGGTGTGGGCCGAGTTATATACTGCTCAGCATCTGCAGCAGGTAAAAAAAGGGATTTTATTAAAACTACACAAGTCAGTAAAGTAAGAGACATGTTGCTGAAATCAATAACCTGGTGACAGATTGAGTCACATACTGTGACACGGATTTGAACACAGATGATTTGGAGTTCTTGATCCCCCATCATTGTAGGGTAAGGTCATAGCTGACTAAATGCCATGCCTTTATCATTGAGGAGATCCCACTGGGGGAATGAAAGTCATACTGGCAATGTTTCATGAGAAAAAAAATATGTAAATTAGTCCTTCCCCAAAAAGCGAAAATATCTGACCAGAAATAAGCCTTAAAACAATAAAAATTAGCTGTTTTAGGCACTATCAATTATGTAATATTCTTTCATTATATACCTATTGGTCTTCTGGACAGGCCGGGACTAATGATTTACCTACAGCGTGAGGCATCTTCTCTGAAATTAAATATACCACGGTATACTGGGCTGCAGTGGTGATATAAGGGCTGTAAAATGGTGACCGGCTACATTTTAAATGACCGGTATGTATCTCAGAGGCGGTTGCCCTCTAGGATGTAAACCTGGAATGTTTACTTTGAGACATGTAGTGACACAAGTTTAGTTAAAGCATTCAGGGCCAGGTTTACGGATAGCTAGAGAGATGCGCGGTTCTGGCTATCCACATACCTCTACCCATGGCTGTGGCTTCTGTCTCTTAATGGTGTCTGTCTGTTTGGCACATGGTCAGTCTGTGAGAAGGAGCCTCTGGTTGAAGTGTTGTGTGTACTGACCAGAGATAGTATGAGTGGAGGCCGAGTACCTGCACTGGTTTACTTCTGAAGAAGAGGTGTATGTGATTCTGTGTAGGCGTACCCGTGAATGAAAGGGACGGTAATATTGTTGTAGGTTGATGTTTTCTGTAAAACTGAGGGAAGGCTCAGGTTATGTTCCTAGGAAGCGGTTTAGGAGTGCCTGAATAAACCTGCTGCGCTGTTTAAATAGATATCTGCAGCCACATGAGTAATCCCCATGACATTATGTGAGTGAATAATCACACAGCACATTTAGAAAGCTGTATATAGGGTGGTAGTAGTTAACGTGAGAAAACACCTGTCACCAGGTCAAAAATGGTCAGATTTTGCTCTAATTTTATTCCACTTACTCCCTTGAATTTCACTTTTTTATTTTGTTTAAAGCTGCCATATAGTTCCAGAGGTATGTGCCTTTTTATCTCAAGTTACTTTTTAACCTCTCTCTAAGAGGGCGTGGCTCTCAGGGTTATAATGCAAAGCAGTCTAAGAACACACCCCTGAGGAGTCTGTGAGCTATGCTCCTTAGGAAAAGCCATAAAAGTTATCACTAATAGCAAAGGCTCACAACTAATTAAAAAAAGCCCAGCAAACTCGAGAACATGGGAGTAAAATAAGGGCAATTCTGGGCTCAATATAAGGCTCATGTAAAGTGTAACTGCCGTTAAAATTTTTATTTAATAATAATGTAGAGCAAGTAATTATAAGCTTTCAAATATACTTAATAAGTGATAACTCCTCCCCATTCACATGGGCTCTGCTTCGTGAAATCAGCTGATGGCCTCCACACAGCTCCTCAGCTGATAACACGGAGCAGAGTGATGTGAATGGAGGAGTCAGATAAGATCACAGAAGCTGTCTGCTGACAGCCTGAGCTCAGCACTGTCCCTGCCTGAGGTAACCTGAAACTCTGATCAGCTGTAGTGTGAACACTGTGTACTCCCCCACACGCTTATATGGCCGCATTCATGGTGGGTTTACACGCCGCGATATCGGGGCGATATCGCTATACAACGGCGCGGGAGCGCGCATTTTTTGAACACTTTTCCCGATATCGCATCGGCGGTTTACACGCTGCGATATCGGGAAACCACGTCCCTCCGATGTGTACGCCCACCAACCCAGCAACGACCATTTAACATGGGAGTTAATGGGTGAGGTGCGAGTACACATCGGAGTTGGATGTTTACACGCAACAATCTGGCTCCAACAGGCATCCGATATCGGGCGGTTGAATA
Organism: Allobates femoralis; assembly: GCA_033576535.1. Classification (NCBI taxonomy): domain Eukaryota; kingdom Metazoa; phylum Chordata; class Amphibia; order Anura; family Aromobatidae; genus Allobates; species Allobates femoralis. The sequence goes on along the minus strand of JARQOC010000010.1, from coordinate 153,309,404 downwards.
GCCCGCTCATTCGACCCCCGATATCGGATTACCATCGTTCCTGCATCGTATTCTACCTTCAAACAGTACGATGCAGGAGCGATATCGGGTCCAACTCACGAACCACGTGACTTTTTGTCGGAGATGGACGCCGATATCGCGGCGTGTAAACCCACCATTAGTGTGTGGAGCTGAAGACAGATTTTCCTGACAACCAGCATATGCCCGGATTAGAAACAGCCTAGTGGACACATCTTCTGGAAGGTTTGACAGGTTTTCTACCAGATTTCACTTATGAAGTATATTTAAAATTTTATTATAATCACTTGCGCTACATTATTATTGAATAAAACTTTAACAGGTGGTTACACTTTAACGAATTTGTGAGAACTGCAATTAAAAGCAATTCCCCAAAACAATATTCAGCACTGGCAGAACATTTGCAGCAGTATATAATTCAGGTAATATAGGTGCTGTAAAGTGAGGACCACTCCTTAACCCCTTCACCACCCAGCGATATTTCGTTTTTCGCTCCCCTACTTCCAAGAGCCATAACTTTTTTATTTTTCCGTCAATATAGACATATGAAGGCTTGTTTTTTGCGGGATGAGTTGTACTTTCAGATGAAACCATTTATTTTACCATATAGTGTACACAGAAAATTGGAAAAAAAAATCCAAGTGCAGTGCAGTGGGGATTTTTAGTCGCCATGATCATTATATGTTAACACTGACATTGACAGTGTGATGCCTCAGGTCAGTATGAGTTTCTAGATACCAAACATGTTACTTTTAATGTTATCTAAGAGGTGAAAAAAAACCCAGAAGTTTGAAGAAAAAAAAAAAACAATCACACTTTTTGCGCCATGCTCTGCGCCCCGTAGCGTCCTCATTTTTCGGGATCTGGAGTGTGTGACAGCTTATTTTTTGCGTCTTGAGCTGATGTTTCTAATGATATCATTTTTGGGTAGATCTGCTGTTTTGATCGCCCGTTATTGCATTTTATAGCATTGGTGCGGCGACAAAAAAAAAATCCAATTTTGGCGTTTTGACTTTTTTTCCGTTACGACGTTTACGGCTCTCATTAATTGATTTTATATATTGATAGATCGGGCGATTCTGAATGCAGCGCTACCAAATATGTGTATTTTTTATTTTTTTTATTGTTTTATTTTGAATGGGGGAAAAGGGGGGGGATTTGAACTTTTGTATTTTTTTTCATATTTTTATAAACCTAATTTTTTAATTGATTCTGGATTTTACACAGCCCCATAGGGTGCCACAGTGCTGCACCATCCGATCGCTTGTGACAGGTTCCGATGAGCTGCAGCACATCAGGACCTGTCACAAATGCACACGTAGAGTGGATGGCAGCGCTTGTCAACCACTCACAGGAAGTGATCAGTGATAGCTTCCGGGGTCAAAGCAGGACCCTGGGCTATCACATAAGCATTGGAGATCTCGCAATGTTATCACGGGATCTCCGATGCAGGCACGGAACAGCAAGATCTCTGCTGTTGCAGTCTTGAATCCTGCTGTCAGTGAATGACAGCGGGATCCAGGGGGTTCCACAGCACTGATCGGATCTCGGATCTGATGAGATCAGCTGAGATATCAGGTGTTTAATGAGAGCCCCGCTCGGAGCTCACATCAAACACCGGGACCCGACCCTTGACATTGTATTACGTCAAGGATCGGGAAGGGGTTAAAGGGAATCTGTCAGCAGGTTTTTCTATGTAAGCTGCGAACAGCATGCTGCAAGAATTAAAAAATCAAAGAAGAAACTCTGCCTCTTGTCTGTATGTAAGCCATTGCTTACTGTTTTGTTGTGTTTAACAGAGGACTGCAAAGTCACTCGCACGGTAGTCCAACACACCTACTCCTCTGATTAACACCCCACTGTCAATGCACAATCTCTATACAGAGCCTGGTGGGGGCAGGGGCAGCTCTCCCAGCTCTGCTACATGTTTAAAACGTAATTCTCTGATTGTGCAGCCAGTAATCTACCTGATATATTGTTGGATCCAGAATCTCCTTGCCTACATTATGTTGCTGTCAGATGAGGTAGCACAAATCTGCTGACAGATTCCCTTTAATAAATGACCCTAAATGCCGATTATTTCCCCAGGGGGCATGCGATGGGTTATATTTCTGAGGATTAGGCACATGAATAATCTGCAGCATTTTCCTGACATTTCTAACCCTGGGATCTTCTACTTCTTGACAGGACCGTGGTTTATTTGCTTTACAATAGCTTGTCGGGTATAGGTAAGCATTTGACATTTTGCGGCTATATGTGAAAAATGCTGCAGTCGGCATATGTAACGAGTACCACTCCTATCCTCCAATTAACACAAAGATGAAAAGGAATGTGAAAGTCAGCAAATGGGGAGTATATGGCTGAAGCCTCCAGTACAGAGTGAAATAATACTTTGCAGATTTTGATAGAACTATTACTGCCTGTGAAAGGCCCCTTTGAAGATAATTGAAACCACTGGGTAGCAATCTGCTTTATAGCACTGACAAATAACAGTTTCCTAAGGCTTATCATTTAAGTGTGGTAAAAAAAGAGAGAAAAAAATAAAATAAAAATCGGCCATATTTAGTCCATATGTAGTAGTCATTTGCTTGTTACTACATGCCCGGCCTTGCATGACAAGCCGCGTGTTACTGGACAGGCTTGTGTTATATGGACACAAAGGGCTCGCTCTATTATTTCAGAAGAGTTTTGTGGGCCGCAAAGAGCTTGCTCATAAACAGGAGTGTTAGAAGGATTTGGGGTATTTCCACCTTTTGTGTGAAGTGTAAATGGAGATTATGGAGAAATGAGGAACAGATTTCATGTGGTCTCCAACTAATAAAAGCGGAATGGCCTCTCCGGCAACAAGAAAGAGCGTAGAGTCCTGCGCCTGTGACGGATGGATGGATGGAGGATCTACTGGTCCCACCACTGAGTGATGTGCTGGAAAGATGATGGAAGACGTCATACAGGCATCATGTATCCGGGATATGTGCTGTAAGGGGCAGGTCAGGGTGTAAGCTGGCATGTGTGAAGAGAAGTAGAGGCAGTGCTATAATGGCGCTAGGATGATGATTATAACGATACCGCTAGTGGAGAAATCCAATCCTTGACTGCAGAATAATCCTTGATCATCAGGGAGGGACTTTGTAATTATTCCTCCTCCTGCCTTGCCTCTTTTACTTTATGCAAATATTGCGCTGTCACCATTACCGCTGTTGGCGGCGAGTGAGTATTGATGTTCTGACTCTGACTTCAATAAAATGGCACCGGAAGCTGCGCATGTGTGTATTTTACTGGTATTTCTCTGCATCATTTTAACTATATATTATAACTATGCGGAGACTAATATAATATAATATAATATATATATAATTATATTATAATATATATTATTACTGGTGTTTCTTTGCACCATTTTAATGATGACTAGTATGTGGCGACAAATATGAGCATCAACAGCGCATGCGCAGATTGAATTTCTTTGTCCATCTGCACACATGCCAAGGCCACTTATAGTCAGTCATCTCCGCAGTGTCATCAGTAAATTGACCTTGGAATAAGATTGTGCACATAGCGCGATCTCCTTCACCATTTTACTTCAGACAATGTGGAGATGAGTATAAGCATCAGCAGCGCATGCGCAGATTACATTTAATTTTTTGATCCGCGCACATTCCACCCATTGTTATCTCCATAGTGTCTTCAGTAAAATGGTGCCGGAGATTGTGATACGCGCATGGGCCGATTCCAGCACCATTTTATTGAAGACACTATGGAGATGACTATTAGCAGCATTGATGCATGCGCAGATTAAAAAAAATTCAATCTGCTCAAGTAATGATGTCACTTACATTCTCCACATCGTCTGAAGTAAAATAGCGAGGGAGATTGCAGTATGCGCATGTGCCGATTCCAGTGCCATTTTAATGAAAACACTATGGGGATGACTATCAGTGGGGTCGGCACATGCTCAGAAAGAAAAAAAATTCAATCTGCACATGCGCCCCTGACGGTCATAGTCGGCTCCACATTGTCTTCATTAAAATGGCACCAAATCGCAGAATGGCTATAAGCTGATTTTGATGCCATTCTATCAAAAACAATGTCACAATAGCAATGCGCACTAGTCACCAACAGTAATAATGGTGGCGGTGTGAATTTCAAATAAAGAAAGGGAGGTACGGCAGGAGGAGGAATCCATACTGAGGACCCGACCCACAAAGTCCCTCTCCGATGCTCCACTGCACCAATGACGTCATTTCTGAAGGCCTGAACCAGGATTATTCTGCAATCAAGGATCGGATATCTTATCTAGAGGCATCGTTATCATCATCATCCTAGCGCCATTATGGGACTGCCTCTACTCCATAGAGCAAAAACCTGCTGGTCAGTTCCCTTTAAAAAATAAATAAATGTAATAGATACATCTGAATACTGTTCTATAGAGTTAAAAAAGGAACACTGAGGTATACTAAATCAACCAAATAAATACACATCTTTACTGGAAAAGTTTTAGTAAAACATTTGAGGACGGTATTAATTGAAATTCCTATTTTTGAATAAACGAGTACAATGGGCGGAGCTACTAGTGATTGACAATCTTCCCAGTATGACTCTATGTAGACATAGCTGTCAATCACTAGTAGGACCGCCCACTGGACTCATGTGCATACAAATGCCAGGAAATTAAAAAAATAAAATGCAACTACCGGTAATCTTTCATTTTGCTTAGTTTTTCTTTTTCGATACAAAGAGGTTGTTTCACTAACACATTATTTTAACTAACAAACCATGGAGTAATTAATTCCACAATAGAATGTGTTAAAACACATTTGCTGGGATAATCTTATACATGTGTCCCTGCTATGTACTGTGCAATGGCTGTGTCTGACTGTACAGGGACAAGGCCTGATCCTACTAAATCTCCTGTGCTGAGATAATCTTATATATGTGTCCTGCTATGTACTGTGCAATGGCTGTGTCTGACTGTACAGGGACAAGGCCTGATCCTACTAAATCTCCTGTGCTGAGATAATCTTATATATGTGTCCTGCTATGTACTGTGTAATGGATGTTTGACTGTACAGGTACATGGTCTGATCATACCACATCTCCTGTGCTGAGATAATCTTACATATGTGTCCCTGCTATGTGTGCTGTGTAATGGATGTGTCTGATCGTACAGGGACATGGTCTGATCATACCACATCTCATGTGCTGAGATAATATTACATATGTGTCCCTGCTATGTGCTGTGTAATGGATCTGTTTGACTGTACAGGTACATGGTCTGATCATACCACATCTCCTGTGCTGAGATAATCTTACATATGTGTCCCTGCTATGTGCTGTGTAATGGATGTGTCTGATCGTACAGGGACATGGTCTGATCATACCACATCTCACATGTGCTGAGATAATATTACATATGTGTCCCTGCTATGTGCTGTGTAATGGATGTGTCTGATCGTACAGGGACATGGTCTGATCATACCACATCTCATGTGCTGAGATAATCTTACATATGTGTCCCTGCTATGTGCGGTGTAATGGATGTGTCTGATCGTACAGGGACATGGTCTGATCATACCACGTCTCCTGTACTGAGATAATCTACTATATAATTGTCTAAGGCGTCTGTCGGTCACAGAAATCGCGCGCCAGACAGAGGCTGCTCATTGGTGCCCGCCAAAGGCAGGCACCAATGAGTACAGACTATGCAAATAGGCGCGAGAATTCAATGTTCGAATTTCGTACCAATTTGCAGGGATACATGGTCTCTCCTCACAGCCCCCCGTTCCCCCTGCCCGCGCTCCCTGCGGCCCCCCGTCCTTCCTGCCCCCTAAGCTCCTCCTGTCCCTCCTCCGCTCCCCGCGTCCCCCCCAGCTGATCGGTTTCCCAGGCAACGACAGGTCCTGTCCTGGGAGCTACAAGACAGAGGTGGAGCGAGCCGGCGGACAGGTAAGTATGCTTATGGGATTTTTTTATTTTGATCACCGTGGAGGACGGGGGGCAGGGGGGGCCGCGGGGAGCAGAGGAGGGACAGGAGCAGCGGAGGGGGCAAGGAGGAGCGCCTCCATCCTGCCCCCCGTATCCATCCTGCCTCCCCGCCAGCTCCATCCTGCCCTGCTCGCTCCATCCTGCCCCCTCGCCACCATCCTGCCCCTCCGGCTCCATCCTGCCCCTCCGGCTCCATCCTGCCCCCGAGGCTCCATCCTGCCCTGCCGGCTCCATTCTGCCCCCCGCACCCATCCTGTCCCGTTGGCTCCATCCTGCCCCGCCGGCTCCATCCTGCTCCTCCGGCTCCATTCTGCCCCTCCGGCTCCATCCTGACCCTCCGGCTCCATCCTGCCCTGCTCGCTCCATCCTGCCCTCCCACCACCATCCTGCCCCCCACCACCATCCTGCTCCCCCACCACCATCCTGCCCTGCCGGCTCCATCCTGCCCCGCTCACTCCATCCTGCCCCGCTCGCTCCATCCTGGGCACCCCCCCCCGCCACCATCCTGCCCCGCCGGACCCATCCTGCCCCGCTCACTCCATCCTGCCCCCCCGCCTCCATCCTGCTCCTCCGGCTCCAGCCTGCCCCGCCCGCTCCATTCTGCCCCGCTCGCTCCATCCTGGGCAACCCCCCACCATCCTACGGTAAATTTTATTAATACACAGCTGCACTGAGGTGTCATAAATTGGCAATTAAGTATTAAGGTACTGTAACTGAGTGATACTCAGGAGTTTTATAATAATGTATTCACTATTGAGGCACTTTACACTATGGCACTATAGCACTTGATATGAGTAATTGATAGATCATATTTTATAGTATGATCTTCTTAAAACTGTATTTGATTAATAATTAGCTTTGTCTGTATATAAGGCTGTCTGGTTTGTGTATGCACTATGCTTGAGAAAGGAGTCATTCACTCCGAAACGTTGCATCACATGGGGTGGTGAAATAAACGTCCACTTCACTAAATGAAGGAGTGCTGCCTGTTTTTTGGATCTTCTGTTTGGAACGGCTGAGCACCATATACAGGACCTTGCACTGATAAGTACTCATAAGATGGTGCAGAGTCACAGTATATCAACTACACACATGTGCTAGAATACCCGATGCATTAGAATCGGGCCACCACCTAGTCTTATATATGTGTCCCTGCTATGTACTGTGTAATGTATGTGTCTGACCATACAGGGACATGGTCTGATCACCATGATGACCCGGGAGATCCCTCCACACCGTGATGACCCACAAGGTCCCGTTACACCATGATAAGCCAGGAGGTCCTTTCTCACAATGATAACCCAGGAGGTCCCTTCACCATTCTATGATTCTATTTGGAACTTCGTTTGAGATCGATTGCACATGTTAAAAGCACTTCAATATCATACTTATAAACACAAACCCTTATTGCAGGCACAATTGCTCCAATGGGGAAATTTGTAAATGTTCCTTCTGAAGGTCCGACCAGTATTACACCAAGAACGTATTCACCATTTATGACATTGTTTCTCTCTGTATCTAAAAAATGATGGGTGTTTAGCTCCGAAACGCGTCGGAAATAAAACTGAAGATCTTTTATTTAAAACACTCCAGTGTTTCTAATACTTATTGGAGCAGCGGCGCGGACCGAAAGACACTTGGTCCCGGATATTGTTTCTCTCTGAACAGACTCATCTTCGGAGTGAGACTCCTTTCTGGGTCCCTCTTCAGGATGCGAGTGGCCCTCCGGTTTCCCTAAGCTTCAGAGAATCAGATTCCCGACCTTTGCTGATATAGTCTGGTCCAGTGGGACAGGTTTACTGAGTGCTCATCTTTCTACTTTTGGAATGCTCATCCATGCACTTTATTTGTGGCACTGCTCACATTTATTAAGCGCAGTCAAGTGCAGAGAACGATCTCATGATCTTAAAGTGAATACAGAAAGCAGAAGCGGCTCTACTGTATATCCAAAACCAAACTGGTAAGTCACGACTGCACCATAACAGCCCCCATCCTGCAGATGGTGGCCCCTGGTGACACGGCTTATGGGGAGACATGACTAGACTATGGCTGTGTGCTGCCTGGTTAAATGTGTGTAGACAATGTCTGTGGTGGGATGGGGAACACAGGGGGTCCATAAGCTACACATACCGCCAACCTGCCACACAACCCAATAGGCTCTTCTATGACAGTACAGTGTATTCCTTGCAGTAGAAATCAGATATAATGTATTTTTCACACTATAAGATGCACCAGAACGCGATATGCAGCTCGGTGTCAGAATAGGAAAATACACAAAAAGTTGAAGCAAAAAAATGTGGTCATGACACAGAGTTATAGGAGGAGTATGCTGCTGTTATGGGGTAATGTCCCCCATCCTGTACTAATGTCCCCCATCCTGGTATATATGTCCTATCCTGATATATACACTGGAGATCAAAATTAAAGAACAATGTCTGATCACTTGATTTTTCAGACAGAATGTGATCTACATTGATGAACACTTGGCAGTTTTTGTATACGGGGTCTCCAGGCCACTAAAACAGGGAAACCAAAATAACCAAAGTATCATATTAAACCCTTTATTTTACACAAAATGTGATGATGATAATTAGAGAACAGCAATGACTGTAGACAGAGAGAGAGTACAGCAGTCACCAATCAAGAGGAAGTGTACAGGCCTTTGCTTTGCACAGGTCTTTGCTTTCTGCAGGTCTTTGTTTGTATAGGCCTTTGCTGTGAATGACTTCAGCACATCTTCGGCCACAGGACATCACTAGTTTCTCTGGTCTGGTGGGATTTTGTTCCACTCTTCTTCCAGTCTCTTCCACAGGACATCACTAGTTTCTCTGGTCTGGGGGATTTTGTTCCACTCTTCTTCCAGTCTCTTCCACAGGACATCACTAGTTTCTCTGGTCTGGGGGGATTTTGTTCCACTCTTATTCCAGTCTCTTCCACAGGACATCACTAGTTTCTCTGGTCTGGGGGGATTTTGTTCCACTCTTCTTCCAGTCTCTTCCACAGGACATCACTAGTTTCTCTGGTCTGGGGGATTCCACAGGACATCACTAGTTTCTCTGGTCTGGTGGGATTTTGTTCCACACTTCTTCCAGTCTCTTCCACAGGACATCACTAGTTTCTCTGGTCTGGTGGGATTTTGTTCCACTCTTCTTCCAGTCTCTTCCACAGGACATCACTAGTTTCTCTGGTCTGGTGGGATTTTGTTCCACTCTTCTTCCAGTCTCTTCCACAGGACATCACTAGTTTCTCTGGTCTGGGGGGATTTTGTTCCACTCTTCTTCCAGTCTCTTCCACAGGACATCACTAGTCTCTCTGCTCTGGGAGAATTTTGCTCCTCTCTTCTTCCAGTCTCCTCCATAGTTCTGTGACTCTTGTGGGTTTCTTGGCCATAAATTTGTCACCAAGGATTTTCCAGAGATTTTCTATTAGATCATGTCTCTTGGCTTTCGCCATTTCATTGTTTCAATGTTTTCCGTTTTTAGGACCTGCTTTACCGGTTTTGCTGTGTGACAGGGGCAATGTCCTGCATGAAAATTTCTGCTGATTGATATTGAACACAAGTAATGAACCACGAAGGTGGTTCTGATCCACACTTGTATTCACTCTGCCATGTATCTGTATGAGAGCTGTAACCCCTGCAGCAGAAAGCATTCCTCAAACATCACACATCCTCCACCACCTGTCACTGATTTCATTACACACTTTGGGTTCAGTATTTCTCCAGTTTGTCGACAAACATAATGTTTCCCATCAGACCCAAATAAATTAAACTTGTTTTCCTCAGTAAAATCATTTTTGCTTCCCTAATCCTCACTCTCCTTTGCTATCCCCAAACCCGGCACCCTCCAACCGAATAACTTATCCCCTTCCCTCCCCACCTCACTTCATCTGCAGACCGGCTTCTTAACCTCAGACCTCTCCTACTAAAATATAATACAAGCTGGTCACTCTCCTTCACCCACCTGCTTTCCCTTTCTCTACTTCTCACTGCTGGTGACATGTCTCCCAATCCTGTCCCCCCTCCCCCCCATATCATACGTTCCACTAATCCACACCCCTATCTTTCTCAAACTAAGAAAAACTACCACAATCTCTCACATGTAAATCCTGTGCCACTGCCCCCCACTACCCTGCTTCCTCTCTCTGGAGCACTTTGGAATGCCCGCGCCGTCTGCAACAAACTCCACGTGATCCACGATCTCTTTACTTCCCACAACTTCTCCTTCCTGGCCCTCGCTGAGACCTGGCTGACGGCCTCCCATGCTGCACTGAGTTATAGTGGCCTCCATTTTTCCCACACTTTTCCCACTCCTCACCCTGGCAACAGACATGGCGGAGGAGTGGGCTTCCTCCTCTCTGCAAACTGCTCCATCAACCCAATCCTACCCTGGACTTACTCAGTGGTCCTCCACAGCCACCCACACAGACGGACATACACTAGACCTCATCTTCACCCGCCTCTGCTCCCTTTCTAATCTCACAACCTACCCTTTTCCCTATCTGACCACCATCTACTCACCTTCTCCTCCTTGTTCTCCTCGCCTGCCCCCCATGGCCAGCCACTAGCTCATCCTCGCAGAAATCTCGCACACCTAGACATTCACAGACTCTCTTCTACCTATGTCACCGCTTTCTATAACGCCACTCTCACATCAGCCATAGACTCAGTCGCCCCTCTCACGCATGGCAAAGTGCGACAAATCAATAGTCAACCCTGGCACACAAATCTCACCAAAAAACCTTGAAAAGTGTCCAGGGTCGCGGAGCGGAGCTGGAAGAAAACACACCTGCCAGACAGCTTCACTGCTTTCAAACAAGCTACACTTGGCCTTCAAAGCAGCCCTCCCCTGTGCTATACAGACCTACTTCACAAACCTTGTATCTTCCTTATCCTGCAACCCCAAACAACTGTTCAGCACATTTAACTCTCTCCTCCACCCACCACTGCCCCCTCCGACCTCCCTCATCTCTGCTGAAGACTTCGCCACATACCGTATTTTTCGCTTTATAAGACGCACTTTTGTTCCCCCAAATTTTGGGGGAAAGTGGGGGTGCGTCTTATAAAGCGAACCTAGAAGCTGTGGAGTAGGAAGATTTGGGGGAGGGCAGTGGAGCGGTGTCCGGGGGCTGTGGAGAGGCTGGAGGAGGTGGCAGCGGCGGTCCCTGATCACGTGGGGCCGCTCATTATCTCCTCTAATATGCACTGCATCCCGCGTCAATCACAGCGGAGCAGCGCATATGACAGGAGCGGTCCGCAGCCCCATGTGAACAGTCAGTGCTTTCCATGCTTTCATTGCATGGAAAGCACTGATTACCCAAAGAATTTCATACTCACCTCTCTTCGTATCGTTTCCTGCAGCCCGCGCTATTCCCGCTGTCTCCGCTCAGCTGTGCCGGCCTCCGGTCATATGAGCGTCGCTCATTGTGACATCATCACCGCGCGCCGCTCACAGGACTGGATTCCGGTATAAGCAGGCAGCGGGGATGGAGGCTGCAGGGAGCGGTGGAGAGAGGTGAGTATGAGATCGTTTGTTATTTTTACAGAGTGCAGCATTGGAGAAAGTGTGCAAGGGTGGGGGCTGTCAGTGTCATTGGGGGGTAAAATTGTGCCAGGGTGCGGGCTGTCTGTTCTATGGGGGGATAATGTGCCAGGGTGGGGGCTGTCTGTACCATGGGGGGGATAGTGTGACAGGGTGGGGGCTGTCTGTGCCAAGGTGGGGGACAGTGTGCCGAGGGGAAGCTGTCTGTCAGCTTGGGGGTACAGTGTTCCAGGGTAGGGGCTGTCTGTGCCATCATGGGGGGACAGTTTGCCAGGGTGGGGGCTGTCTGTGCCATCTTGGGGGGACAGTGTGCCAGGATGGGGGCTGTCTGTGCCAGCTTGAGGGGACAGTGTGCAAGTGTGGGGGCTGTCTGTGCCAGTTTGAGGGGACAGTGTGCCAGGGTGGGGGCTGTCTGTGCCAGCATGGGGGGACAGTGTGCCAAGGTGGGGGCTGTCTGTGCCAGCATGGGGGCAGTGTGCCAGGGTGGGACTGTCTGTGCCAGCATAGGGGGCAGTGTGCCAGGATGGGGGCTCTGTATGCCAGCATTGGGGCCCTGTGTGCCAGGGTGGGGAACAGTGCATCCGCATGGGAAGGACAGTACGCCAGCATGGGGGACATACATACCAGCATGGGGGGGTCGCGTACGAGGATGGGGGACATATGTACTGATTATAAGGTGGACACTGGTATTATAAGACGGACCCCACATAACATTAAACATTTTTTTTTCTCTTTTCCTTCACCAAATTTGGGGGTGCGTCTTATAATCAGGTGCGTCTTATAAAGCGAAAAATACGGTACTTTAAAAATTAGATCAACCAAACAAGGCAAACAATTATTGTTCCACCACCCCAACCACTCCATATACCAGACCTCTTCCCTTCACTCACAACCTCCCTCTCCAACATCACTGAAAGAGAGCGTACTCATCTCCTCTCCAAATCACACCTCACCAGCTGTGCACTTGACCACATCCCTTCCCACCTCCTCCCCAACCTCACTAACACGCTCAACCCAGCCCTACTCATCTCTTCAACCTATCGCTATCTTCTGATACCTTCCCCTCTGCTTTCAAGCATGCCACCATCACACCCATCCTCAAAAACCCAAGACTTGACCCAACTGCTATGCCCAGCTATCGCCCCATATTGCCGCTCCTGTTTGCTTCAAAACTCCACGAGCAGCACATCCATGCTCAACTTTCCTCCTACCTGTCATCTAACTCTCTCCTTGACAACCTCCAATCTGGCTTCCGCCCCCACCATTCACTGAAACTGCCCTAACCAAAATTACTAATGACGTACTCACTGCCAAAACCAACAGACAATTCTCCATACTCCTACTTCTAGACCTGTCCCCTCCATTTGACACAGTCGACCACTCCCTCCTACTACAGATCCTCTCTTCCATTGGTATCACTGACCTTGCCCTCTCCTGGATCGCCTCATACCTTTCCAACCATGTGTAACGTAATCTTCGAACCTCCCAAGACCTCCCCCTCTCCTCCACACTTATTAGTTCCTCACACAATCGCCTTCAAGACTTCTCCAGAATATCCCCCATCCTCTGGAATTCTGCACCCCAACAAGTCCGATTATCCGGATCTTTCAGACGGAACCTGAACACCCATCTCTTCAGGAAAGCTTACAGCCTGCAATGACCACGGTGCCACCTTACCAACACCAGAGCTACCGCCTCACCATTACTGGAGCTATCGCCTCACCACCAGAGCTGCTGCCTCACCGCCACCAGAGCCGCTGCACCCCGAACTTCTGTCTCCTCCCCATTATCCTGTAGTAAGTCCGCAAGGGCAGGGTCCTCTCCCCTCTGTACCAGTCTGTCATTGTTAATTTGTTTACTGTAAACTATATCTATAATTTTGTATGTAACTCCTCATGTACAGCACCATGGAATCAATGGTGCTATATAAATAATATAATAATAATAAAATTAACTATGGACACTTCTCTGTTCACACAACATGCTCCACACCAAAGGGGAGTCTAGCCTTTTGATTCTTTCTGCTAATGAGAGGTTTGGTCACTGCAGAGTGGGCTTTCAGTCCAAGTGCTCTTAAACATTGTAACACTGCATAACGAAACTGATCCTTACCCTGTTCAGCATGAACAGTCGAGCTATTCCAGCTGTAGTGTAGAAACGATTACACATGGAGAATCTCCCGCATTTGTGATGATGAAAAGATGCAGAATTCTAGAAATCACAAACTTGGAACGACCAACTTCTGTTGCTATGGCTGATAGGGCGACCCCTGTGACCTTCATCTGGACAACCTGCTGCTGGAGGGTTTCATTCACTTTGGAAAAGTGAGTTGCAAACTGGAAAGTTAGGCTGCTAGTTACAATGGCTCTGTCAGATAATTAAGGAAATTAGCACCAGGTGCAGATTAATACCAATAATTTGCAGGTATCTGAGTGTTCTCTAATTCTGATCAGTGTCTTTTTCATTTATCTCATTTACATTTTTATTCTGAGTTTTAGAATATATTCAATGTATGAAATAAGATTAAAATACTGATAATTTACTCATATTAGGAGATTGTCACATAGGAAAACACAATGACCTGAACAGTAAGAAAACTGTGTCGTTATCTAATTTTGATTGCCAGTGTATATGGCCTGCATCCTGGTATATATGTCCCTATACTGATATATATGTCCCTATGCTAGTACATATGGCACTCATCCTGGTGTATATATTCTCCTTTCAGGTATATATGGCCCCCACATCATAGACACATCAAGGTGTATATGGCTCATAAGGAGAAACTTAGTTAGGGGTGTCACTTAGTGCAATAAACTGGGACGATGTCCTGAGACATAAAAGTACACAACACAAATGGGAGACGTTTATTAGCATCCTGAATAGGACCTGTGCACAATATATACCCTATGGGAATAAGAATGCTAGAAATAGGAGGAAACCACTATGGCTAAATAAGGCTGTAAGGGGCGCAATAAATGACAAAAAAAAAGCATTTAGGGAATTAAAGCAAGTAGGTAGTGATGAGGTATTAAATAAATACAGAAAATTAAATAACATGTGTAAAAAGCAAATCAAGGCAGCAAAGATTGAGACAGAGAGACTCATTGCCAGAGAAAGTAAAAAGAATCCCAAAATATTTTTTAACTACATAAATATTAAGAAACTAAAAATTGATGGTGTTGGCCCCTTTAAAAATAGTCTGGGTGAAATGGTGGATGAGGATGAGGAAAAAGCCAATATGCTAAATTACTTTTTTTCAACAGGATTTACACAAGATAATCCCATGACAGACAATATGATCAGTGATAACAAAAATTCTCAATTAAATGTCACCTGCTTAACCCAAGAGGAAGTACGGCATCGTCTAAAAATCACTAAAATTGACAAATCCCCGGGCCCGGATGGGATACACCCCAGAGTGCTGCAGGAATTAAGTACTGTCATAGATAGACCATTATTTTTAATATTTAAAGATTCCATAATAACAGGGTCTGTACCACAAGACTGGCGTATAGCAAATGTGGTGCCAATATTCAAAAAGGGGACAAAAACTGAACTTGGAAATTATAGGCCAGTAAGCTTAACCTCTACTGTGGGTAAAATCCTAGAGGGTTTTCTAAGAGATGCTATACTGGAGTATCTGAAGAAAAATAACCTCATGACCCATTATCAACATGGTTTTACGAGGGACCGTTCCTGTCAAACTAATCTAATAAGCTTCTATGAAGAAGTAAGTTCTGGACTGGACCAAGGAAATGCAGTGGATGTGGTGTATATGGACTTTTCAAAAGCTTTTGATACGGTGCCACACAAAAGGTTGATACATAAAATGAGGGCAATGGGGATAGGGGAAAATATGTGTAAGTGGGTTAAGAACTGGCTTAGTGATAGGAAACAAAGGGTGGTTATTAATGGAACACACTCAGAATGGGTCACAGTTAACAGTGGGGTACCACAGGGGTCAGTGTTGGGCCCGCTTCTATTTAATATATTTATTAATGACCTTGTAGGGGGCATACTGAGTAAAATCTCAATAATTGCGGTTGGCACTAAACCAGTGATGGGCAACCTTTTGAGCTTGGTGTGTCAAAATTCGCCAAAAAACCGAGCATAAATCGCGAGGTGTGTCACCTTGAGAAAAAAAACCCTAATTTTACGATATTTATAGTTTAAATAACAAATATGTATAATTCTTTAACTTACCTGCTTAGTGACTTCTTTGTTAATCTGTCAGTTGGTTTCTTTTGTTGGTCTTGCTGTTATTTAACCTGTGTGGGGTGTCATGAACTAAGATAAGTGAGAGGGAGGGGGAATTCTTCAAGTGATGGCGAACCTGTGGCAGTCCAGCAACAGCTGGACTGCCACACTGCCACAGGTTCACCATCACTGATTTAGTGACTTTTTTGTTGCTGAATTTCATTGGCTAAATCTTCAATTGAAGGTTGGTATTTTGCACACTTCAAGGCCAAGCAAGCGCTACTAAGGTTATCTGTCAAAATGTCTATTTATATTCCACGTTCTGCTTACTACCGTTTCACTACATAGAACGCAAAATGATCTGCCATTTTTTTCTATAATGCCATACATCTCAGTCCATGTCTCTTGAAAGGGTCGGCTACTGCTACTACCACTTCCTTTACTTAACCTTGGTTTTTTTGGCTTCTCCATAAGAGGGGCAGTGACAGAAGATTTATAGACAGCCCTGCAGGCAATTAGGGGTTAACTGTCTTTTAGGAAAGGGCAGAGTTAATAAGCAGAAATAGGGATTAATAGGGTGAAATGCAGTCTGTACTATGCTGCAAGATGGCGTTCCTTATGTAAATCAATGGCGGGAAACGGCACCCATAGCACAGGCCTCTTCCAGCCTCCCCCTCACTTATCTCAGTAATGGCCAATCACACATTCATGACACCCCAGATTCTGCCCAGAACCTTTCACTGGAGGATGGTTGCTGTAGTAATCACTGGACCTTCAGACAGCGATCACAGGGCCTCAGATATGCGTCCCCCGCAGCGTTCCGCTGCTCCCTGCTGCGCGAGCCAGAAGTTCCGCTTACCGGAAGTCCCAGGACTAGACGCTCTGTGCCGGAGCTCTGCTGTTCTGGCTACAGACCTCCAGCACATTTTTTTTTCCTCAGCTGTAGTTAGTGATGGGCGAGTCCTAACTCGGAATCGCTTGACTCTAGTCTAGCGAGTCCGAGCCCGGGACTCGCTACTCGTTGCTAGTCTAGCGAGTCCAATGTTAATGAATGGGGAAGCGAGTAATAGCGAGTAGTGTGAGATTTACAAATCGCAGATGTCTCGGAAAGCGCTCGCATTGCCGTGTCGGAAACCCGACTCGCAACAGTTTTTTGCTGCTGTGTCCGTGTCTGTGGTTTTTATCCAAATAGCGAGTCTAGTTTCTCCGGCGGCCGCGTGTCACTGAAAATGGCTACGCGTGTCAGTGCTGACACGCGTGTCATAGGTTCGCCATCACTGCACTAAACTCTGCAGGGTAATCAATACAGAGGAGGACAATTTTATATTATAGGAGGATTTATGTAAACTAGAAGCTTGGGCTGCTAAATGGCAAATGAGCTTTAATGGGGATAAATGTAAAGTCATGCACTTGGGCAGAGGAAACAAAAGGTATAATTATGTGCTTAATTGTAAAACACTGGGCAAAACTGTCACTGAAAAAGACCTGGGTGTATGGGTAGATGACAAACTCACATTTAGTGGCCAGTGTCAGGCAGCTGCTGCAAAGGCAAATAAAATAATGGGATGCATTAAAAGAGGCATAGATGTTCATGAGGAAAACATAATTTTACCTCTATACAAGTCACTAGTGCGACCACACTTAGAATACTGTGTACAATTCTGGTCTCCGGTGTATAAGAAAGACATAGCTGAACTAGAGCGGGTCCAGAGAAGAGCGACCAAGGTTATTAGAGGACTGAGGGGTCTGCAATACCAAGACAGGTTATTAAACTTGGGGTTATTTAGCTTGGAAAAACGAAGGCTTAGGGGTGATCTTATAATAATGTATAAATATATGAGGGGACAGTACAGAGACCTTTCTAATGATCTCTTTACTCTTAGGCCTGAGACTGGGACAAGGGGCATCCTCTACGTCTGGAGGAAAGAAGGTTTAATCATAATCACAGACGTGGATTCTTTACTGTAAGAGCAGTGAGACTATGGAACTCTCTACCACATGATGTTGTAATGAGGGAGTCACTACTAACATTTAAGAAGGGCCTGGATGCCTTTCTTGAAAACTATAATATTACCGGTTATATATACTAGATTCTTTGATAGGGCGTTGATCCAGGGATCTAGTCTGATTGCCGTATCTGGAGTCAGGAAGGATTTTTTCCCCCAATGTGGAGCTTAGTGTTGCCACATGGGTTTTTTTTTGCCTTCCTCTGGATCAACATGTTAGGCTATGGGTTGAACTAGATGGACTTAAAGTCTTCCTTCAACCTTAAAAACTATGTTACTATGTTACCGTGGTGGGATCACCAGTTAAACAAGCAATCAGATCATGTAAATAAAAAGAGAAAAGTCCTGTGTATATATAGACTGGGATCGTGCAACATATGAGTGAAAAAAATATTTAAACAAGTTTATTATAATACAGAGCAAAGTGCATACACAAGAAAATTTTTTAAAACCAATTAAAAATTGTGTAACTGTGCATACTTAAAGCTGCAGCAGCAGCTGATCATTGCGCTCCTGCCACTGGATGAAGCCACCATGTGGACGGCGACACGCATAGGGTAATTTGGGCTTCTTTGTCCTCCTTAGCCACCTGAGTGGGTGTAAACTGATTCCTTGACTGGACTTGCTGGTAACAGGTTGTATGTCTCTATCTTATTCGTTTATTTACAGGCTTTCTCTGCTGGCCGCTTTGCCTCTGTCTTTACAGCTATCAGGTCCAGCTGCTTGTTTTTCACTGCACATAAATTCTAGTGCATTATTATCATTCCCGTCCTATGATGTAAGATAGGGTCATTTGGCATACTCAGCAGTGCCTGTCTATGATGCCACAGATCACATCTTTTTTATTGCTCTTGTTCCTGATCCTTGGTTGGATCAGGTTGAAGCTCTGTAAGCATCACCTGTAATTTTACTATTGCTGAGAGACACCCTCCTGTGTATTTGGCCGTCCATATTCAAGATAAATTGTTACACTGAGTGTTCCACTGGGACAGGGGATATTGTCAGAATTGCTTTTCTTGGTTTGAAGGCTTGTACCACTGATTCTTTGGTTTGTAAACCAACTCCCTGTATTTTCAGGACTAACTGGTACATTGAGAGTCCCAATGGGGACAGGGGATTCTGTCAGTAATTGCTTCTCTTGGTTTGAAGACTGTTACTACTGGTTCTTTGGTTTGATGATTGATTCCCTGTTTTTCCCAAGTGGTCATTCTACTACTCACACTGCTCAGTAATCATTTTGAGACTGTTTACAGTACTTATGTAAAGAATTTGGCTATGGTTTACATGTACTATTGTGGTTACACAATTTTTAATTGGTTTTCTATTTTTTCTTGTGTATGCACTTTGCTCTGTATTATAATAAACTTGTTTAAATATTTTTTTCACTCATATGTTGCCCGATCCCAGTCTATATATACACAGTACTTTTCTCTTTTTATTTACAAGGTGTATATGGCTCTTATCATCCTGCAGAACAAAAAAAAATGATTCTACTCACCTTTCCTCCGCTCACACCATGAATATGCTTTATCTATCTGTGGTCTGTACTTAACAAAATGGCCCCGGGGGTGGTGCATGTGCAGGCTGTGTTCTCCTGCGCCATTATATTGAAGATGGTCTGTAGAATCCTCAAATAGCGTCAGCTGCAGCACATGCACAGCATCATCTTAAAGTCTATGAATAAACTTTGTTAGGAAAACGCAGCCTCCCCCTGCCGCACTATCCCCGTAACGCTGCTGACCTCTTTATCTTGTCCTCCTGCTTGTGCGCGTGCTGTTTGAGCAGTAGATTCTCATCGTGAATCCGGAGATATCGGTCTTCCAATTCTTGTCTTGAAACGCGTGAGATTGCTTGTCTTGCCTTTGCGCTATGGGGAGAAATGGCTTCTGGGAAGAAGAAAGAATAAAAATATTATACGTTATAATGCTGCTAAGAATATGTGCAGCTGTACAAGTACTATAAGAGTGTAGGGGCCACGCTCCAGCCCCGCTCCATGCAGGGAACAGACTACCTTCATCACTGCAGATCTCCGGCAATTAGGCTGCACTAACACCCCAGTTTATTACAGTAAAGGTAGATGTTGGGGTTAATATGTATTTAATCAAACACACATTTGAAAATAAAAAAAAGAATTAATTCCAATACCTGAAACCCCGGGACCAAAATCCCTGACAGGGAGGTCTGCAGCGGTGTCATCAGCCGGGGCCGCCATCCTGGAGCTGGGGAGGAGAAATTAGGAAAACAATGAGCACAAAGACAAAATACAAGAACACGTCTGGTCTGTGGAGAGTCACGGTCACGGCGATCTCATGACCTGTATCTTTGTGTAATAATAGTAATAATAATAATATAATAATAATAATAAAATCTTTATATAGCGCCAATATATTCCGCAGCGCTTTACAATCCAGTGGTTAGAGTACAGAAAATATAATACAGTAAGTAATTAGAGTAGAGAACAAATACAGTAGAATAATTGGATACCAAACAATAGGCATAGAATCAATGTAAAAAAGAAAATACAAAAAATAAAGCAAGAAATGAAGGTGACCCTGCTCAAAAGAGCTTACAATCTACAACGGGATAGGGGTTGCACAAGGTGCACGGGGCTTATTGCACTGATGGTCCAGGCATCTTGAGGAAATGGGGCATAGAAATAAGCTTACATGGATGGTCATTATACAGTCTGTGTAGACCTTTTTGGTTTGGTGGAGTTTATAGAAGAGTAATGTCCAGAGGGATAGCCCACTATCTACAGTACAAAGGACTTCTATTAGGGAGTATGATAGGCCGCCTTAAAAAGATGCGTTTTTAGGGATCGGTGTAATCTTAAGTGGCATCATAATAGGCTCTTATGGTAAAATAAAGTACATCCCACAATATCTATATATACATTTTTAAAGGGTTTTCTCAACATCATAAATAGTCTGCACTCTCAGGAATTTAGAGATTTTTCATTGTATTGTGCAGTGCCCACTGCTTAGGTTATCGGCCATCTCTGCAGCCAGTGGTGGCTGAGAGAGCAGCGCTTACAAGCTTGTTACTAAGGGGCCAGCACTGCTCTGAAGAGCCATTTTCAGTGCTCCTGTACTGCGCTATAAAGCAAAGCTGCCTTTGCCACATGATCAAAAGTCTGAATGTTTTTTTTTGCCCCTAGAAGACCGAACACAGCGATCAGACAATTTGGTGAGTCTGACTCCTCCATTCTCCAGCAATCATTGATTACAGCAGATCGGCTCCTCCATTCCCAGCAATCACCTGATTACGGCAGATCGGCTCCTCCATTTCCAGCAATCACTGATTACAGCAGATCGGCTCCTCCAATCTCCAGCAATCACCTGATTACGGCAGATCGGCTCCTCCAATCCCAGCAAACATCTGATTACAGCAGATCGGGCTCCTCCATTCTCCAGATCATCTGATTACGGCAGATTAGGCACCTCCAATCCCCAGCAATCACCTGATTACGGCAGATCGGCTCCTCATTCTCCAGCAATCACCTGATTACGGCAGATCTGGCTCCTCCATCCCAGCAATCATCTGATTACGGCAGATCAGGCTCCTCCAATCCCAGCAAAGCATCTGATTACAGCAGATCGGGCTCCTCCATTCTCCAGCATCATCTGATTACGGCAGATCGGGCTCCTCCATTCTCCAGCAATCACCTGATTACGGCAGATCAGGCTCCTCCATTCTCCAGCAAGCATCTGATTACAGCAGATCGGGCTCCTCCATCTCCAGCAATCACTGATTACAGCAGATCGGGCTCCTCCAATCCAGCAATCACTGATTACGCAGATCAGGCTCCTCCAATCCCCAGCATCATCTGATTACAGCAGATCGGCTCCTCCAATCCCCAGCAATCATCTGATTACAGCAGATCGGGCTCCTCCATTCTCCAGCAATCACTGATTACAGCAGATCAGGCTCCTCCAATCCAGCAATCATCTGATTACGCAGATCAGGCTCCTCCATCTCCAGCAATCATCTGATTACGGCAGATCAGGCTCCTCCAATCCCCAGCAAAACATCTGATTACAGCAGATCGGCTCCTCCATTCTCCAGCAATCATCTGATTACGGCAGATCAGGCTCCTCCATTCTCCAGCAATCATCTGATTACGAGCAGATCGGGCTCCTCCATCCCCAGCAATCATCTGATTACAGGCAGATCGGCTCCTCCATTCTCCAGCAATCATCTGATTACGCAGATCGGGCTCCTCAATCTCCAGCAATCATCTGATTACAGAGATCGGGCTCCTCCATTCTCCAGCAATCATCTGATTACAGCAGATCGGGCTCCTCCATTCTCCAGCAATCACTGATTACAGCAGATCGGCTCCTCCATTCTCCAGCAATCATCTGATTACAGGCAGATCGGGCTCCTCCATTCTCCAGCAATCATCTGATTACAGCAGATCGGGCTCCTCCAATCCCAGCAACATCTGATTACAGGCAGATCGGGCTCCTCTATTCCCAGCAATCATCTGATTACGCAGATCGGGCTCCTCCAATCCCCAGCAATCATCTGATTACAGCAGATCAGCTCCTCCATTTTCCAGCAATCATCTGATTACGCAGATCGGGCTCCTTCCATCTCTCCAGCAATCACTGATTACGGCAGATCGAGACTCCTCCATTCCCAGCGATCATCTGATTACGGCAGATCGGGCTCCTCCAATCCCCAGCAATCATCTGATTACAGCAGATCGGCTCCTCCAATCCCCAGCAATCATCTGATTACAGCAGATCAGGCTCCTCCATTCTCCAGCAATCATCTGATTACAGCAGATCGGACTCCTCCAATCCGCAGCAATCATCTGATTACAGCAGATCGGGCTCCTCCAATCCCCAGCAATCACCTGATAACGGCAGATCGGGCTCCTACAATCCCCAGCAATCATCTGATTACAGCAGATCAGGCTCCTCCAATCCCCAGCAATCATCTGATTACAGCAGATCGGGCTCCTCCAATCCCCAGCAATCACCTGATTACGGCAGATCGGGCTCCTCCAATCCCCAGCAATCACCTGATTATGGCAGATCGGGCTCCTCCAATCCCCAGCAATCACCTGATTACGGCAGATCGGGCTCCTCTGGTCATCAGTGACTTGCTGATTGCAGATGGTGTAACTCCTCCAGTCCCCAGTGATCAACAGGACGCAGCAGCTCCAGATGTTCTAATACCGAGTGATCAGAAAGTTGGGACAGCTCTAACATTTCTATTCCTTATGGTATGTTTACACGTCCCAATATCTGCGTCCAACTCCGACCAAAAGTCACGTGGTTCGTGCGTTGGACCCGATATCGTTTGTGCGTTGTATGGTATAAATGTCCAATACGATGCACGAACGATGCCAAACCGATATGGGGGATCGAATGAGCCTGCTCTCCAACGGGCCAATATTGGATGGAGGTTGGAGCCGGATCGTGCTGTGTAAACGCCCAACTACGATGTGAAGTACAACGTCCCCTATTCTCTCCATGTTAAATAGTCGTTCCTGGTTCGGCCGTACAAGGGTGGCGTAGACATCGTAGAGACGTTGTATGCCGATATCGCGCTGTGTGACAGCTCCTAAGCGATGTTGGAATTCTGCCCAGAAAAAGCGCGCTCCCGCGTCGTTGGATACAATGTCGGACCGACGTTGGAACGTGTAAACCCACCATTAGGCTAAGTGCACACTGTGCATTTTAGTTTGGGCTGCTTTTTACCAGCCTCAAAAACGCATCTGTTTCACAAAAGCATGCATGCCTTTCAGCTCTGCGCCCACTGTGCTTTTCAACTCATAAGAATAGCAGCAACTGGAAAACACAGCCCAAAAAACAGCACAAGATAATGGACAGGGACTTTTTAATGCACATAGTGGGTGCAGATTACAGAAAATCACATTGACTTTCATTACAAAGCTGTGGGTCATGTATTTATGGTGCAGAAAACACGGGACAAAAACCAGGGCCGTGGAGTCGGTAAGACACAGTTGCGACTCCGACTCCGACTCCTGGATTTTATCAGGTTCCGACTCCGACTCCGACTCCTTCATAAATGGCCACTTTGTAACAATAAATTTACTGTTGTAAAATATTAACATGGAGCTTATTCAGTTTCTCACCATCATATAAATAATCAGACCACTTAGAGCAAACACTATATTTATTAGATACAATTAGAATATACCAAATAACTTTTATAAACTTTTCAAAACTGTAAGTAAATTTCAATAAACCCTGTTATTCTGTTAATAAGAAATCTATACATTTGTCCTCAGAAAAAGTATAGCCTCTGTCAGATCCTCCTTCATGGATGCCCTCAAGTCTGATCTAATTATTTTGAGAGCAGAGAACAACCTCTCTACACTAACTTGGGTTGGTGGCAAAGCAGTAACCACTCGGGCAACATCTCTGACAATGTCAGGATACAGGGGAATCGCTTGTTGCACTGTTATTTTTGATGAACGATCAAATTTCTCAATCTCTTTTAGTGCACATGAAAAATTCTGCTGAAATGTACTGGCTGTGTTCTTTGATGGGGATGACTCTTCCATGCGGGAACGCTTTGCACGGTCCTTGTGATCCAAATATTTTTTCGATATTAAATTCTTCATCAGTTGATGATGAGGGTGAAGATGTGGCAGGACGATCAAATTCTTCTTGTTCCTCCTGACTGTTTTGCAATCCTTTCATCCTTACTGCTATTTCAAACAGAGCTTCTTTTCCTTTACTCAGCTGTTGATCATCTAGAAGAATCCGATGCATTGGGTCTACATAAACAGCTGCCAAAAGAATGTTATTTTGTAATAGTAGCTCCTCTCTCCGTTTCATTGATGTAGCAATGCCACTTGCAATTAACCCTCCTCTTTGGGACAGGCGAAGCATCAGGTTCCTCCACTCCTTTAAGAAAATACCTGGAGTTAAGTCCTCTGCTTGTAATTTTTTAGTCACTGTAAATGGGTGCTCTAGCAATTTTTCCAGCTCAGTCACCTGATTCCACTGACTTTCATTTAGCGTCAGTTGAGGGTTAGCCATGTCTACAAGAAAGGTTTTCAGTTCAACCAAGCGCTGAATCATTAAGTAAGTACTGCCCCATCGTTTGGCTTGATCAATAATTGCCCCTTTTCCAGCACGTCTCTTCAAAATTGAGTCAACTTTAGGGTTCTGGCAACAGTAGCCAATTTTCTCACCTTGCCAATTAGTGCAGCAGCATGTCCTTCTTGCAGACTGTCTCTTATAGCCAGCTGTAGCGTATGCACAACACAGCGCATGTGATGAATGAAAGATCGCATTGACACAGTTTCAACAAGACTATCTAAACTATCATGTAGCAGTTCATCTGAAGCAACTTCAGTTTGCTCCTCAGTTATACTGTGTTCCTCTATTTCAAACATTTCTGTGTCCGTGGACCCAGAATGTTCTTCTAGCTGCTGGTCACCATCATTACTCTCATTCATTAGCTTAATAGTACTTATCATATTTGAAGCATTGTCAGTTACGACAGAAAGAACTTGCTCTTTTTTAAGTTCATAGTCTTGCAGAACCTTTTCCACCAAGGCCTGGAGAAACTCACTGGTGTGATGAGCTTTGGTGTCTTTTACTGCCAATGTTTTGGTAATTATTTCATTTTTGTCACAAACAAACCGGACATTGATGGCAAAATAGTTCACTCTGTGACGTGTGCAGGCATCCATTTTTAGAAACACAAAGCGTCCCTTGAGAGTTTTTTTAAGTTCTTCCTTTTGTTTAAAAGCTTCTTCGATTACTAATTTTCTAATACTCTCTCTCTCCAGAGAAACACCAAGCTTGCGGGCCATTTCTCCATTCAAACACATAAAAGCTGGTCGTGAAAATAATGAAATAGGCACACTATCCTTTACAACAAGCTCTATGATCTATTTTTTAAATGTATCTACTGTCATTGTCACAGTAACTTTGTCACTGACAAAATATCTTGCAACTGATGGCTGCAAAGTTCTCTGCTCCTTTGCTTGACCGGAAGAGCTGGGCACTGGTTCTTTGGTTTGGATGCAGTCTTTCTCATCCACTGCTTTCAGTACTTCTGGATGGAAGCGCTGTAAATGTCTCTTTAGATTAGAAGCTCTGGTAGGAGCATTTTTATCTTTGCCTGAAAATGCACTTATCTTCGCTTCACAGCTTTTGTTTTCGTCTGGATCATTTGTCATACACTGACAGACATAATGTTTTCTATCTTGAGTGATGGTGAAATGTTCAAATACAGCTGATTTAATGTGATGCTTCTTTGACATTCTCAGGTTTTTAATTCTGCATTCACAATCCAAATGACAATTGTTTTTCCTAAAAACAATTGTACAAAATTATTGCCAGGTCGTACAACTGATATACTGGTCAGTAATACTGTTATTATTCCTCATGTACTCACAGTTAACTGATGCAAAGTTTGTGGATAATACTTCTTACAGTCTTCCTCTTCTACTGAGTAGCAGGCAGCTGTGAGATGCTTGGAAGATGCACACCGGCTAGTATGATCTAGTCTAGACGAGGAGGAGCCAAGTTACTACTAAGAATTTGCAACACATTTTCACTTTCAGTTTCATACATTGTAAGTAGGGGGGTTGGGGCAGCATGAAGTTAACCAAGTATAAGAATAGAAAAGGGCAGTGGAGAACAGTGACACACAAGAAGTAAGAAATGTCTCTATCTCCAGCAGAACTGCTTATCACTGTTGTTCATAGTTTGATAGAACATAAATATTTGAGTAACATTTATAAAATTAATATGAAAGTTCAATTATGAAATATTAATACATTTTTTTAAAGCTGGAGTCGGAGTCGGTACATTTCTACCGACTCCGACTCCGGCCAAAACTAGCTCCGACTCCACGACTCCGACTCCGACTCCACAGCCCTGACAAAAACACAGCAGAAAATCACAGTGGGCACATAGCCTTAGAAGTCAACTGATTGCAGCAGCTCCAATTTAATTTAAAGATACATCCATCTCCTCTAATCCCCACTGATAAAATAATTGCAGTAGATCCGTCTCCTCTAATCCCCATTGATAACATAATTGCAGTAGATCCGTCTCTTCTAATCTCCATTAATCAGATGATTGCGGCAGATCCGTCTCTTCTAATCTCCATTAATCAGATGATTGCGGCAGATCCGTCTCTTCTAATCTCCATTAATCAGATGATTGCGGCAGATCCGTCTCCTCTAATCTCCACTGATCAGATGATTGTGGCAGACCTGACTCCTCTAATCCTCATTGATCAGATGATTGTGGCAGATCCGTCTCCTCTAATCCTCGTTGATCAGATGATTGTGGCAGATCAGTCTCCTCTAATCCTCATAGATCAGATGATTGCGGCGGCAGGTCTGTCTCCTCTAATCCTCGTTGATCAGATGATTGCGGCAGATCTGTCTCCTCTAATCCTCATTGATCAGATGGTTGCAGCAGATCAGTCTCCTCTAATCTCCATTGATCAGATGATTGCGGCATATCCGTCTCCTCTAATCCCCATTGATCAGATAATTGCAGCAGATCTGTCTCCTCTACTCCTCATTGATCAGATGATTGCGGCAGATCTGTCTCCTCTAATCCCGATTGATCAGATGATTGCGGCAGATCCGTCTCCTCTAATCTCCATTGATCAGATGATTACGGCAGATCTGTCTCCTCTACTCCTCATTGATCAGATGATTGCGGCAGATCCGTCTCCTCTAATCTCCATTGATCAGATGATTGCGGCATATCCGTCTCCTCTAATCCCCATTGATCAGATGATTGCAGCAGATCCGTCTCATCTAATCCCCATTGATCAGATGATTGCGGCTGATCCATCTCTTCTAATCCCCATTGATCAGATGATTGCAGCAGATCCGTCTCATCTAATCCCCATTGATCAGATGATTGCGGCTGATCCATCTCTTCTAATCCCCATTGATCAGATGATTGCGGCATATCCGTCTCCTCTAATCCCCATTGATCAGATAATTGCAGCAGATCTGTCTCCTCTACTCCTCATTGATCAGATGATTGCGGCAGATCTGTCTCCTCTAATCCCGATTGATCAGATGATTGCGGCAGATCCGTCTCCTCTAATCTCCATTGATCAGATGATTACGGCAGATCTGTCTCCTCTACTCCTCATTGATCAGATGATTGCGGCAGATCCGTCTCCTCTAATCTCCATTGATCAGATGATTGCGGCAGATCCATCTCCTCTAATCCTCATTGATCAGATGATAGCGGCAGATCCGTCTCATCTAATCCCCATTGATCAGATGATTGCGGCTGATCCATCTCTTCTAATCCCCATTGATCAGATGATTGCAGCAGATCCGTCTCCTCTAATCCTCATTGATCAGATGATTGCGGCAGATCAGTCTCCTCTAATTCTAACTGATCAGATGATTGCGGCAGATATGTCTCCTCTAATTCTAATTGATCAGATGATTGCGGCAGATCCGTCTCCTCTAATCCTCATTGATCAGATGGTTGCGGCAGATCCGTCTCCTCTAAACTCCATTGATCAGATGATTGCAGCAGATTAGTCTCCTCTAATCTCCATTGATCAGATGATTGCGGCAGATCCATCTCTTCTAATCCACATTGATCAGATGATTGCGGCAGATCTGTCTCCTCTAATCCACATTGATCAGATGATTGCGGCAGAGCCGTCTCCTCTAATCTCCATTGATCAGATGATAGCGGCAGATTTGTCTCCTCTAATCTCCACTGATCAGATGATTGCAGCAGATCCTTCTTTTCCCAATGATCCGCAGTGATCTCTGAGGATAGCCGTGTCTGGTCATACAGAGGACATGTCACAGTAGTGACTGGATGTAATAATCCATGGACGTGCAGCCTCTTCCTCTCTGACGTTGTATGTATAGAGGTTTCTGGATGTAACAATCCCTCAGTGTGCTGTGTATGGCTGTGTGACCTATGGCTGCATTATTCCCTCCAGAGCAGCGCTCCCCTGTGTATTGTGAATCCTGTATTGTAGTTACAGATATAATCACTGACCTGTGGCTCCACACTGACTGCAGTACTAAAATTCCCAGCATACCCTGAGCACCCCAGACTGGGAGCTGTGCTGGTGTAGCCCCTTATTATTCATTGTAATGCTCTGTCCTCCATGACAGCAGGGGCAGCTCTCCACAGTGACACCCGGGTCCTCGGCCACACACACTTACGGTCCTCTCCGCCTTCTTATCTATATTCTCTCTCTCAGGCCTTCTCCCTTCTCCCGGCGTCCACCATCCCGCAGCTCCCTAGCAACCGTTGTTACAGCCGCGAGTGACGTCACTTCCACTCGGAAGTGTCCCCTGTGTGTCAATCAGAGCACTGGAGGCGGCCCGGTGCATGCCGGGTATTGTAGTCTTCTGTGTGTGGATTCGCTGCACAGTGAACGCGCCAGAAAACTACAGGTCCCACAATGCCGAGCGCGGACAGAGAACACGTGACAAGAGATAAGCCGGCGCGAGTGACAGGAGAAGAGACAAGGTGTGTGGCGCAGCAGAGCTGTGCTTATTACTATTACCCCCCATAGAAGGTCGTGCCAGGCACCAATATTAGCACACGCATATAAGAAGACAAGGTGTGTGGCCGCAGGCAGAGCTGTGCTCTATATATATATACACCACACTTATATAATATATATACACCCCATATATAATATCACCCCTATATAAGACAAGACAAGGTGTGTGGCCGCAGGCAGGAGCTGTGCTATTATATATATACACCCACATATATTATATACATACCCCATATATAAGACAAGAGAAGGTGTGTGACCGCAGGAGGCTGTGTCTTATATATAACCATATAAAACCATCCACATACCTATATATACACCCCATATATAAGACAAGACAAGGTGTGTGACCCACAGGACTGTGTCATAATATATACACCCACATATATATATACAACCCCATATATAAGACAAGAAAGGTGTGTGACCACAGGACTGTGCTCATATATATACACCACACATATATCTATATACACCCCATATATAAGACAAGACAAGGTGTGTGACCACAGGACTGTGCTCATATATATACACCCCACATATATCTATATACACCCCATATATAAGACAAGACAAGGTGTGTGACCACAGGACTGTGCTCATATATATACACCCCACATATATCTATATACACCCCATATATAAGACAAGACAAGGTGTGTGACCACAGGACTGTGCTCATATATATACACCCCACATATATCTATATACACCCCATATAAGAAAGACAAGGTGTGTGACCACAGGACTGTGCTCATATATATACACCCACATATATCTATATACACCCCATATATAAGACAAGACAAGGTGTGTGACCACAGGACTGTGCTCATATATATACACCACATAATATCTACTAATACACCCCATATATAAGACAAGACAAGGTGTGTGACCACAGGACTGTGCTCATATATATACACCACACATATATCTATATACACCCCATATATAAGACAAGACAAGGTGTGTGACCACAGGACTGTGCTCATATATATACACCCACATATATCTATATACACCCCATATATAAGACAAGACAAGGTGTGTGACCACAGGACTGTGCTCATATATATACACCCCACATATATCTATATACACCCCATATATAAGACAAGACAAGGTGTGTGACCACAGGACTGTGCTCATATATATATACACCCCACATATATCTATATACACCCCATATATAAGACAAGAGAAGGTGTGTGACCACAGGACTGTGCTCATTATATATACACCACACATATATCTATATACACCCCATATATAAGATAAGACAAGGTGTGTGACCACAGGACTGTGCTCATATATATACACCCCAATGACTATTATATACACCCATATATAAGACAAGACAAGGTGTGTGACCCAGGACTGTGCTCATATATATACACCCACACATATATAATCCCCATATATATACACCCCTATATAAGACAAGACAAGGTGTGTGACCACAGGACTGTGCTCATATATATACACCACACATATCTATATACACCCCATATATAAGACAAGAAAGGTGTGTGACCACAGGACTGTGCTCATATATATACACCCCACATATATTATATACACCCCAATATAAAGACAAGGTGTGTGACCACAGGACTGTGCTCATATATATACACCACACATATATCTATATACACCCCATATATAAGACAAGACAAGGTGTGTGACCCAGGACTGTGCTCATATATATACACCACACATATATCAAATATACACCCCATATATAAGACAAGACAAGGTGTGTGACCACAGGACTGTGCTCATATATATACACACACATATATCTATATACACCCATA
This sequence comes from Allobates femoralis, assembly GCA_033576535.1. Classification (NCBI taxonomy): domain Eukaryota; kingdom Metazoa; phylum Chordata; class Amphibia; order Anura; family Aromobatidae; genus Allobates; species Allobates femoralis. The sequence goes on along the minus strand of JARQOC010000010.1, from coordinate 153,278,324 downwards.
TATAAGATAAGACAAGGTGTGTGACCACAGGACTGTGCTCATATATATATACACCCACATATATCTATATACACCCCATATATAAGACAAGACAAGGTGTGTGACCACAGGACTGTGCTCATATATATACACCACTACATATATACATATATACACCCCATATATAAGACAAGACAAGGTGTGTGACCACAGGACTGTGCTCATATATATACACCCCACATATATCTATATACACCCCATATATAAGACAAGACAAGGTGTGTGACCACAGGACTGTGCTCATATATATATATACACCCCACATATATCTATATACACCCCATATATAAGACAAGAGAAGGTGTGTGACCACAGGACTGTGCTCATTATATATACACCCACATATATCTATATACACCCCATATATAAGATAAGACAAGGTTGTGTGACCACAGGACTGTGCTCATATATATACACCCCACATATATCTATATACACCCCATATATAAGACACAAGGTGTGTGACCCAGGACTGTGCTCATATATATACACCCACATATATCTATATACACCCATCTATATATGACCGTATAAACAAGACAAGGTGTGTGACCACAGGACTGTGCTCATATATATACACCACACATATATCTATATACACCCCATATATAAGACAAGAAAGGTGTGTGACCACAGGACTGTGCTCATATATATACACCCCACATATATCTATATACACCCCATATATAAGACAAGGTGTGTGACCACAGGACTGTGCTCATATATATACACCACACTCTATATTATATACACCCATATATAAGACAAGACAAGGTGTGTGACCGCAGGACTGTGCTCATATATATACACCACACATATACTATATACACCCCATATATAAGACAATACAAGGTGTGTGACCGCAGGACTGTGCTCATATATATACACCCCACATATATCTATATACACCCCATATATAAGACAAGACAAGGTGTGTGACCGCAGGACTGTGCTCATATATATACACCCACATATATTATATACACCCCATATATAAGACAAGACAAGGTGTGTGACCACAGGACTGTGCTCATATATATACACCACACATATATCTATATACACCCCATATATAAGACAAGACAAGGTGTGTGACCACAGGACTGTGCTCATATATATACACCCCACATATACTTATATACACCCCATATATAAGACAAGACAAGGTGTGTGACCACAGGACTGTGCTCATATATATACACCACACATATATATATAATAACCCCATATATAAGACAGACAGGTGTGTGACCACAGGACTGTGCTCATATATATACACCACACATGTATCTATATACACCCCATATATAAGACAAGACAAGGTGTGTGACCACAGGACTGTGCTCATTATATATACACCCCACATATATCTATATACAACCCCATATATAAGACAAGACAAGGTGTGTGACCACAGGACTGTGCTCATATATATACACCCCACATATATCTGTATACACCCCATATATAAGACAAGGTGTGTGACCACAGGACTGTGCTCATATATATACACCACATACATATATACTATATACACCCCATATATAAGACAAGGTGTGTGACCGCAGGCAGGCTGTGCTCATATATATACACCCCGTATATAAGACAAGACAAGGTGTGTGACCACAGGACTGTGATCATATATATACACCACACATATATCTATATACACCCCATATATAAGACAAGACAAGGTGTGTGACCGCAGGACTGTGCTCATATATATACACCCCACATATATCTATATACACCCCGTATATAAGACAAGACAAGGTGTGTGACCACAGGACTGTGCTCATATATATACACCACACATATATCTATATACACCCCAGTATATAAGACAAGACAAGGTGTGTGACCACAGGACTGTGCTCATATATATACACCACACATATATCTATATACACCCCATATATAAGACAAGACAAGGTGTGTGACCGCAGGACTGTGCTCATATATATACACCACACATATATCTATATACACCCCATATATAAGACAAGACAAGGTGTGTGACCACAGGACTGTGCTCATATATATACACCACATATATCTATATACACCCCATATATAAGACAAGTCAAGGTGTGTGACCACAGGACTGTGCTCATTATATATACACCCCACATATATCTATATACACCCCTATATAAGACAAGACAAGGTGTGTGACCACAGGACTGTGCTCATATATATACACCCCACATATATCTATATACACCCCATATATAAAGACAAGGTGTGTGACCACAGGACTGTGCTCATATATATACACCACATACATATATACATATATACACCCCATATATAAGACAAGGTGTGTGACCCAGGCAGGGCTGTGCTCATATATATACACCCCGTATATAAGACAAGACAAGTTGTGTGACCACAGGACTGTGCTCATATATATATATACACCCCACATATATCTATATGACTCACCGTTGCCAGGGTTCTCAGGTCTCAGGCACTGGCTGACGCGTTCGGTTCGGTGCCTTAGGCTGTAAAGGCCCGGTGGTCAATTGCACGGTAAAATAAGGAATAAAGTCTGTTTCGTGACGCTACCTGTAGGTGTCCGGTGATGGCATCGGTGCTGCTCAGACCTCCGGGGTAATGTGCGGCAGCTAGATGGAACCACTCCCTACAGGGTGAGCAGGAGGTCCCCGGGGCAGTTACTGAAGTTGCAGGGAATAGGGTAATGCGGTCGGTGTGGTGTAAGGGAAAAGAGGGACACGCACACATGCAGTCTTTTGGGTACCTTTACTGGTGTTGACTGGTACACTCGACCGGAGATGAGATGAAACACTTCAAGATTTTTCCACAGCAAGCAGGACGGTAGGCTTCCTTGTCTCTAAAACTCTGCTGGAGGCTGGCAGGCATGAAACCCGACCAAACCGTTACTGCACTTGCTTGTGTGACTCTTCACACCCGGATTTGCTGCACTGAGGGCACTCTAAGGGATTCCTGTCTGGCCTAGTCTCCGGGCCCTCATTTGGTGGTGCTTCGGGTGTCCGGGGAGCTAAACCCCCTACTTTAGTGCTGGTTTCTTTACAGGAACGGTGCTGTCTTCTTGTAAACTCGGACCCAGTGACCGGACTTCTTTTAGGGTGAGTCGGATGACTCCTCTGCCCCTTTTTCGTACTGGTTACTCTCCTTGTTCCTGTGACCCCTATTCTAAGGGTCTACCACTTTCCAGGTGTCTCTGATATGGGCCTAGCGTGGCTCCAATACCAGGTCAGTCAGTGTCACGAACTTCACTCCTGTTTACAAGGCTGTCAGTCAGTGTGACGCAGTTCACTCCTGTCTACAAGGCTGTCAGTCAGTGTGACACAGTTCACTCCTGTTTACAAGGTATTCTAGAATACCTGATGCGTTAGAATCAGGCCACCCTCTAGTATATATATATAGATATATATATATATATCTATATATATATACTAGATGATGGCCTGATTCTAATGTATCGGGTATTCTAGAATACCTTGTAAACAGGAGTGGACTGCATGACACTATGACTGACAGCCTTGTAAACAGAAGAGAAGTGCATCACACTATGAGTGGCAGTTGAAATTGTGCGCCAATATACCAAGCTGTGCTCCGCTTAGTGGTCGCCGCCAGCCGCGACGACCAATCAGCAAAGTGGAGCATGGCTTGGCAGGGTTTAGAATCCCGCACCGCTGATTGGTCGCCGCTGAGAGCGGCGGCCAATCAGCGGCGCGGGATTCATATTTCCCGCCAATCCGCGCGACTTTGCTGATTGATTGCCGCGGCAACCAATCAGAGAAGTAGAGCGGCTTGGCAGGGCATTTGAATTCCTGCCGACATATAGGAATACCCATAATGTTGGTGTTCCAATATTGCGGTCGGGGTACTACCTCTGCAAGCTGACGCTGGTCATCTCCCGGTTGGCTCGCCGCGGACCTCTGTGCGGCAGTAGATGAGCCACAGCTACCGTCAGATCTCCCGACAATAGCCGCGGCCGGACGCATGTATCCTGGCGATAGCGACGCCGATGCTTCGCTGTCTCCAGGTTTCAGCATGGCGTGAGTTTTGAATGTGTACGGCTGTTTTGCATACGCTTCGCTCATTGGTTGCCGCGGCTGGCGGTGACCAATGAACGCTGGCGCACAATTTCCTGGACGGACAGACACGATTAAGTAATTATATATTAGACTAGCTGTGAGCCCGATGCAAATGCATCGGGTGTCTAGAATATTTTTAAATTTTTTTTTAGAATGGGTTGCTACCCAGCAACAGCACAGTGAGCCACTTGTTTTTCGCGGGCAAACTCGCCCTATACTTTCTATGGGGATTACCGCAACCGCGCCGCAAGTGTAGCGACTCGCAATGGCCTCGCGGCCATTGCTCGCGCTACACAGCGAGTCGCAATAGATCCCCATTGAAAGTATAGGGGAGTTGCGGCAGGTGCGGCGGCTGAGGTAGCGACTCGCAATGGCCTCGCGGCCATTGCTCGCGCTACCTCAGCGGTAAATCGCTAAGTTTGTGGCCGAGCCTCTGGTTCTATTTTCGGCCAGCGACTCGCAATGGCCGCTTAGCGGCCATTTCTCGCGCGTGGTGACGTCACATAGTGACATAGCCACGGCGTTTTCGGGGGCCGACACGAAAATGCCTACGGCAATTATAGAGTAGATACCTACAGCAGTGTCAGTGTATATACATATTAACCGTTGGTAATGTATATGCCTATGGTCATTTAACCAATTTCAGGCATGTTGCAGCTCAACACATAATAATTCAATATAAAAAGCACAAAAGTAGAGCTTATAATGCTTATAAGTTTATTACATATGTTTTTATAAAAGCCAGACAGTGTGACACAATAAGTGCAGGATACAAAGTGACAGCATGGTCTGCAGATGGATTGACAATCAATTAAACACAGGAGAATATTTTTAGTTAATAATTTAACAATTGATGCATAAATATTGACATACAATATAAACAAAATGGCTGAGGTTTACATATATGGCAAGCAAACACAGGATTAATACCCGTATTAGGCTTGTAGCAATAGGAGTTATACAGTATATCTGTTAGTAAATCAATTGAGAGAACTCATGGCAAGGTGTATAAGGCACAGTCATATCTGGTATAAGAAGTCATATCATATAATATATACCCATGCCACCACTACCAAAAGTCAACACCTCTCACCTGGGTCAAATAGATGGCAGCAGACAGGTGGTGGGATAGAGATAATTTATAGAGGTAATGCCTGGGATCTCTATCCTACCACCTGTCTGCTGACAGTGTGTCAGTGTGGGCAGAATGGAGTGGGGCAGGATGGAGGTGGGGGTGGGGCAGGATGGAGCCACAGGAGCATGATGGAGCCGGCGGGGCAGGATGGGGAAGGGGGGGGGGGCAGGATGGAGCTGGGGGGGGAGGCAGGATGGAGCTGGGGGGAGGCAGGATGGAGCTGGGGGGGAGGCAGGATGGAGCTGGGGGGGAGGCAGGATGGAGCTGGGGGGGGAGGGGTGGGAACAGGATGGAGGCGGGGTGGCAAGATGGGGGCTGGGGGGGGGCAGAATGCAGCGAGTGGGGCAGGATGGAGGCAGGCAGGGGGCAGGATGGAGCGAGCTGGGCAGGATGGAGGCAGGGGAGCAGGATGGTGGCGGGGGGGCAGGATGGAGCCAGGGAGGGCAGGATGGAGCCAGGGGGGGCAGGATGGAGCGAGCAGGGGGGTAGGATGGAGCGAGCAGGGGGGCAGGATGGAGCAGGCAGGGGGGCAGGATGGTGGCGGGGGGGCAGGATGGAGCCGGGAAGGAGGGCAGCAGGCGGGCAGGGGGCAGGATGGAGCGAGCAGGGCAGGATGGTGGCAGGGAGGGGGGACAGGATGGAGCTGGGGGGGGCAGGATGGAGGCAGGGTGGCAAGATGGAGGCGGGGAGGCAGGGGAGCAGGATGGAGGCAGGGGAGCAGGATGGAGGAAGGGGAGCAGGATGGAGGAAGGGGGGCAGGATGGAGCCAGGAGGGGCAGGATGGAGCCAGGGGGGGCAGGATGGAGCCAGGGGGGGCAGGATGGAGCCAAGGGGGGCAGGATAGAGCGAGCGGGGGGGCAGGATGAAGGCAGGGGGGCAGGATGGTGGCGGGGGGGCAGGATGGAGCCGGGAAGGGAGGGCAGGATGGTGCCGGCAGGGCAGGGGGCAGATTGGAGCGAGCGGGGCAGGATGGAGGCAGGGAGGCAGGATGGTGGCGGGGGGGGGGGGGGGGTAGGATGGAGCCAGGGGGGGCAGGATGGAGGCAGGGGGGCAGGATGGAGTCGGGGGAAGGGCAGGATGGATGCGGGGGGGGCAGCATTGAGCCGGGGGGGGGGGGGAGAAGTGCAGGATGGAGGCGGGGGGCAGCATAGAGGTGGGGGGGGCAGGATGGAGGCGGGGGGCAGGATCCCCCTCACCCCCCTCTTTTGTCACCTGTCTTCTCCAGCTACAGAGTCGCACTGTACAGCGGTCATGTAACAGGGCGGGCTGTGTGACGTCACATCAGCCCGCCCTGTCACATGACCGCTGTACAGCACTCAGTGTGAAAGACTGGTGGAAAGCATGCCAAGACACATGGAAGCTGTGATTAAAAATCATGGTTATTCCACCAAATATTGATTTCAGAACTCTTACTGAGTTAAAACAGGAGTATTGTTGCTTTTAAATGAATATGAACTTGTTTTCTTTGCATTATTTGAGGTCTGATGTTTCTTTTTTATCATTTTGACAATTTCTCATTTGCTGCAAATAAATACAAATTCTTTACTTTTGAATTTCGGAGACATGTTGTCAGTAGTTTATTGAATAATAAAACAATGGCCATTTTACTCAAAAATACACATAGAAAGAGAAAAATCTGAGAAACTGAACATTTTGCAGTGGTCTCTTAATTTTTGTCAGAGCTACTCGATCCAGTCACCCCAGGTCCACAATAAACAGAATTCACATAAATACAAAAACTGCTCACCTGGTCTGGCTGTGTCACCCACAACCTTATGATAGCCAGAAATCGATGCCTGAAAAAGACAGCTGCTGCAAACACCACACCTCCACGGATAACCGTGGTGAAGACACTGTAGATCTGTAGGACAAAGTACCGTTGTGTCCGCGCTGCCGTCAAAAGGATCACCAGAGACGAGAGAATCTGGGCTGAATTGTGTCTTTATTCTTCTGACGCGTTTCGGAGCCTTCACCTGGCTCCTTCCTCAGGGATGTCCCTGATGAAGGAGCCATGTGAAGACTCCGAAACACGTCGGAATAACAGCACTTTGTCCTACAGATCTCATAGTTTATGCTGTGTCCTTCGTCCAGGTTCAGAATGAGTCAAAATCATGTGTTTAGCTTTTATTAACTACCTATCCCTCCTTCCTAGTGACTTCATGGGGCTAAGTTTTGGAAGAGGCTCAGCCCTGGTGCAATTTCATGAAATTACAGCTTTTTGCCGTATCTCAGCGGTTGAGCATGGCAGGGGAAAGATATTCACCTCTTCTTGTTGGTGGGGAGTCCGTTGTTTGACACTAAACATGATATATCTGTGATTTCCTGGTGGGCAGAAATTGATTTCCCAGGTTTCTGATACTTTTCTAGCAATGTAAGAGGGGCATTGCGATCCCCAAAAATGGCAGTTATATAATTGTGGCATTAATGTGCATTATTAAATTTGAAGTAAAGTGTGTTTTCTTGAAGTCAAAGGACTTTTTCTTGGAGGGAAAAGACTTCAGTTCTGCTATGTTTTTATGACCCTGCCAGGTTGTAAATTCCTGACTGGGGGAAGGAGTGAGGAGATAAACAGAGCTTGGTCCTACAAAACAAAAATGGGCGGAGAAGTGAGTCTGCTCTAGTTGTTTTCTAAAACAATGGAAAATTATTCATATTTTCCTGACGCTAATATAGCAATTAAAGGCAGCAAATAATGGATCACACTGCCTTCTGCAGACATCACTACACAGAGACCTGAGACCTAGTGAGTCCGGAGACTTACACTGAAAACCCTCACAATGGGAAGATCATCTTGTAAAGGATTAATCACATCTTCCAATATTGACTGGCCGGTAGAGCGTGTAAATACAGGCACAATACAGTGTGTTCATATATGAAGAAAACTTGTCTAATTGACCGCTCCTCAGTGTCCCTCCTCCCTGCTGAGACCTCACACTGCTCAGTAGAAGCTATAGTGATCAGTCAGGCTGAGGGAGGAAGATAACCTCCTCATGCAGCGATTATGACGGGTTTCATGGTAAATGTGTGATGTGAGCAGAGGCTGAGTGTCATGGAAAATGTTTTGTCTTTTATTTATTTAAAAATATTCCTTCCTTATTAAATTTTTCTCCATTGTCCTGTCTGCCCATTGTGACGTCACATTGTGCACTGATGCCTTCCTTCATAGGACGCTGGAATGCCCCACAATCTGCCTTTTTTCGTGTTTTCTCTGCCGCCTCTCACAGTGCCCTTTGTGACATCACCATGTGTACTGATGCCCTCGTAGGACGCCGGTACATGCCATCATCAGCCTCTTTGTGTTTTACTCACTGGTTTCTCCAGCTCCCCTCACAGTGGCCATTGTGATATCACATTGTGCACTGATGCCCTGCACAGGACGCCGGTATGGGCCATCATCGGCCTCTTTTTGTGTTTTCTCCGGCGCCCCTCACAGTGCCCAGTGTGCCGTCACCATGTGCACTGATGCCCTCATAGGAAGCCAGTACGTGCCATCATCATCCTCTTTTTGTTTTCTCTCCGGCGCCCCTCATAGTGCCCATTGTGCCATCACCATGTGCACTGAGGTCCTCATAGGATGCCGGTATGGGCCATCATCGTCCTTTTTTTGTGTTTTCTCCGGCGCCCCTCCCAGTGCCCATTGTGCCATCACCATGTGCACTGAGGTCCTCATAGGATGCCGGTATGGGCCATCATCGTCCTTTTTTTGTGTTTTCTCTCCGGCGCCCCTCATAGTGCCCATTGTGCCATCACCATGTGCACTGAGGTCCTCATAGGATGCCGGTATGGGCCATCATCGTCCTTTTTTTGTGTTTTCTCTGGCGCCCCTCACAGTGCCCATTGTGCCATCACCATGTGCACTGAGGTCCTCATAGGATGCCGGTATGGGCCATCATCGTCCTTTTTTTGTGTTTTCTCCGGCGCCCCTCACAGTGCCCATTGTGCCATCACCATGTGCACTGAGGTCCTCATAGCATGCCGGTATGGGCCATCATCGTCCTTTTTTTGTGTTTTCTCCGGCGCCCCTCACAGTGCCCATTGTGCCATCACCATGTGCACTGAGGTCCTCATAGGATGCCGGTATGGGCCATCATCGTCCTTTTTTTGTGTTTTCTCCGGCGCCCCTCATAGTGCCCATTGTGCCATCACCATGTGCACTGAGGTCCTCATAGGATGCCGGTATGGGCCATCATCGTCCTTTTTTTGTGTTTTCTCTGGCGCCCCTCACAGTGCCCATTGTGCCATCACCATGTGCACTGAGGTCCTCATAGGATGCCGGTATGGGCCATCATCGTCCTTTTTTTGTGTTTTCTCCGGCGCCCCTCACAGTGCCCATTGTGCCATCACCATGTGCACTGAGGTCCTCATAGCATGCCGGTATGGGCCATCATCGTCCTTTTTTTGTGTTTTCTCCGGCGCCCCTCACAGTGCCCATTGTGCCATCACCATGTGCACTGAGGTCCTCATAGGATGCCGGTATGGGCCATCATCGTCCTTTTTTTGTTTTCTCTCCGGCGCCCCTCACAGTGCCCATTGTGCCATCACCATGTGCACTGAGGTCCTCATAGCATGCCGGTATGGGCCATCATCGTCCTTTTTTTGTGTTTTCTCCGGCGCCCCTCACAGTGCCCGTTGGGCCATCACCATGTGCACTGAGGTCCTCATACGATGCCGGTATGCGCCATCATTGGCCTCTTTTTGTGTTTTCTCCTGCACCCCTCACAGTGCCCATTGTGCCATCACCATGTGCACTGAGGTCCTCATAGGATGCCGGTATGGGCCATCATCATCCTCTTTTTGTTTTCTCTCCGGCGCCCCTCACAGTGCCCATTGTGCCATCACCATGTGCACTGAGGTCCTCATAGCATGCCGGTATGGGCCATCATCGTCCTTTTTTTGTGTTTTCTCCGGCGCCCCTCACAGTGCCCGTTGGGCCATCACCATGTGCACTGAGGTCCTCATACGATGCCGGTATGCGCCATCATTGGCCTCTTTTTGTGTTTTCTCCTGCACCCCTCACAGTGCCCATTGTGCCATCACCATGTGCACTGAGGTCCTCATAGGATGCCGGTATGGGCCATCATCATCCTCTTTTTGTTTTCTCTCCGGCGCCCCTCACAGTGCCCATTGTGCCATCACCATGTGCACTGAGGTCCTCATAGCATGCCGGTATGGGCCATCATCGTCCTTTTTTTGTGTTTTCTCCGGCGCCCCTCACAGTGCCCGTTGGGCCATCACCATGTGCACTGAGGTCCTCATACGATGCCGGTATGCGCCATCATTGGCCTCTTTTTGTGTTTTCTCCTGCACCCCTCACAGTGCCCATTGTGTTGTTCCTATATGCCATCATCTACCTCCGTTTGTGTTTTCCTCCCTGTTCTCTCCAGCGCCCTTGCCTTGGCTGTGGACACAGAATTGAGCGCCGTGTAGTAATCTATAGCTGCTGACACGGCCCTTTCTGCAGCTCTTGTCTCAATAACTGGGTCATAAATATACACTAATAATATTGCTGCTTTAATGCATTCGTGGAGTTTATTTTGGTCACCTTTACCCTCATCTAATCAGAGCTGTTACCTAGAGGCGACCATTTATCTCCCGCTTCCATAATAATTATTATTTCTTCTTTGCAGCGGTGTAGGTCTATACTTCATATGTGCGAGAGCTTGTAACATTGAAACGAGGTATTGATCCGGGCCCCGGTGTGATTTCTCCTTGGCCTGCTGTCAATAACATTTTGGAATCACATAGTCCTGTGGTTGACCTCGCTTCTTTATATACTTGTTCTTCTTTGTGCTCTGAATTATGGGGAAGAAAATCTGGAATTATTCTTTAGCTGCTTGATCATAAGGTTCTGCACAGAGATTGTTTTACGCTGATTGCACTCGCTTGGTATAATATAATATTTCTATAATAATATTTATTTTCATGGCATCATTGGGTTCATTGCTTCCCTAATGATTATTACAGGGGTATTCCAGCCTTTATAAATCATCACCTATCCACGTATGTCCTCCATTCTCCTCTGACTACACAACTGCAGCCAGGAGGAGTGGATCGGAGCGGCCCTTTCCATTTATAGAGGTTCTGTTACAAGTGGACAGCTCTTCATTCAATAGCGATAGTGATTCAATAGTGCCATATTGTTGTCTAGCTGATTTGCTGCAAGCCCGGTGACCCTTGTTGTGATTGGCTGCTGTATGCAGAAGCCTGCACTGCAGAACAGCCAGCAATCAATGTGGCGGGACGTGTTTAAAACCAGCGGTCAAATGTGTGCTGAACACGCTCCGGCCCCACCTCTATGACTGAAAGACGGCAGCTCCCGGTAGGAATAAAGATCATTTTTACTTGGTAGCTATGAACCCAATAAAAAGGGGCCAGACAAGCTTGTACAGTTGTGGCCAAAAGTATTGACACCCCTGCAATTCTGTCAGATAATACTCAGTTTATTCCTGAAAATGATTGCAATCACAAATTCTTTGGTATTATTATCTTCATTTAATTTGTCTTCAATGAAAAAACACAAAAGAGAATGAAGCAACAAGCAAAACATTGATCATTTCACACAAAACTCCAAAAATGGGCCAGACAAAAGTATTGGCACCCTTACCCTAATACTTGGTTGCACAACCTTTAGCCAAAATAACCGCGATCAACCGCTTCCGGTAACCATCAATGAGTTTCTTACAATGCTCTGCTGGAATTTTAGACCATTCTTCTTTGTCCAACTGCTCCAGGTCCCTGATATGTGAAGGGTGCCTTCTCCAAACTGCCATTTTTAGATCTCTCCACAGGAGTTCTATGGGATTCAGGTCTGGACTCATTGCTGGCCACATTAGAAGTCTCCAGTGCTTTCTCTCAAACCATTTTTTAGAGCTTTTTGAAGTGTGTTTTGGGTCCCATGACCTCTGAGGGAGACCCAGCTTTCTCACACTCAGCCCTACATTATGCTGCAACATTTGTTGGTAGTCTTCAGACTTCATAATGCCATGCACACAGTCAAGTCCAGTGCCAGAGGAAGCAAAGCAACCCCAAAACATCAGGGAACCTCCGCCATGTTTGACTGTAGGGACCATGTTCTTTTCTTTGAATGCCTCTTTTTTTTCTCATGTAAACTCTATGTTGATGCCTTTGCCCAAAAAGCTCTACTTTTGTCTCATCTGACCAGAGAACATTCTTCCAAAACATTGTAGGCTTTCTCAGGTATGTTTTGGCAAACTCCAGCCTGGCTTTCTTATGTCTCGGGGTAAGAAGTGGGGTCTTCCTGGGTATCCTACCATACAGTCCCTTTTCATTCAGACACCGACGGATAGTACGGGTTGACACTGTTGTACCCTTGGACTGCAGGGCAGCTTGAACTTGTTTGGATGTTAGTCGAGGTTCTTTATCCACCATCTGCACAATCTTGCGTTGAAATCTCTCGTCAATTTTTCTTTTCCGTCCACATCTAGGGAGGTTAGCCACAGTGCCATGGGCTTTAAACTTCTTGATGACACTGCGCACGGTAGACACAGGAACATTCAGGTCTTTGGAGATGGACTTGTAGTCTTGAGATTGCTCATGTTTCCTCACAATTTGGTTTCTCAAGTCCTCAGACAGTTCTTTGGTCTTCTTTCTTTTCTCCATGCTCAATGTGGTACACACAAGGACACAGGACAGAGGTTGAGTCAACTTTAATCCATGTCAACTGGCTGCAAGTGTGATTTAGTTATAGCCAACACCTGTTAGATGCCACAGGTAAGTTACAGGTTAGTTACACAAATTAGAGAAGCATCACATGATTTTTCTAACAGTGCCAATACTTTTGTCCACCCCCTTTTTTATGTTTGGTGTGGAATTATATCCAATTTGGCTTTAGGACAATTCTTTTTGTGTTTTTTCATTGAAGACAAATTAATTGAAGATAATAATACCAAAGAATTTGTGATTGCAATCATTTTCAGGAAGAAACGGAGTATTATCTGACAGAATTGCAGGGGTGTCAATACTTTTGTTCACAACTGTAATTGTGTTTACCTGCAGATTAGCCCCATATAGCCTATTAATACCATTGGGGGAAATGACCTGTTTATCTTAGGCCTGGTGGCACATGTTCAGTATTTGGTGTGTTTTTACCTCAGTATTTGTAGACAAAACCAGCAGTAGGTGATAAATACAGAAGTGGTGACGTGCTTGTATTATACTTTTCCTCTGATTGTTCCAATCCTGATTTTGGCTTCAAATACTGAGGTAAAAACTGACCAAATACTCAGTGTGCACGAGGTCTTATAAATACTGAGGTAACAAGTCACCAAATACTCAGTGTGTGCGCGAGGCCTTACAGATACTGAGGTAAAAACTCACCAAATACTCCGCGTGTGCACAAGGCCTTACAGATACTGAGGAAAAACCTCACCAAATACTCCGCGTGTGCACGAGGCCTTACAAATACTGCGGTAAAAACTCACCAAATACTCAGTGTGTGCACGAGGTCTTATAAATACTGAGGTAACAAGTCACCAAATACTCAGCGTGTGCGCGAGGCCTTACAGATACTGAGGTAAACACCAAATACTCAGCGTGTGCACGAGGCCTTACAGATACTGAGGTAAAAACTCACCAAATACTCAGCGTGTGCACGAGGCCTTACAGATACTGAGGTAAAAAACTCCTCAAATACTCAGCGTGTGCACGAGGCCTTACAGATACTGAGGTAAACACCAAATACTCAGCGTGTGCACGAGGCCTTACAGATACTGAGGTAAAAACTCACCAAATACTCAGCGTGTGCACGAGGCCTTACAAATACTGAGGTAAAAACTCACCAAATACTCAGTGTGTGCACGAGGCCTTACTGATACTGAGGAAAAACCTCACCAAATACTCAGTGTGTGCTCGAGGCCTTACAGATACTGAGGAAAAACCTCACCAAATACTCAGCGTGTGCTCGAGGCCTTACAACTACTGAGGTAAAAACTCACTAAATACTCAGCATGTGCATGAGACCTTAGAGATACTGAGGTAAAAACTCACCAAATATTCCTCATCTGCATGAGGCCTTATAAATACTGAGGTAACAAATCACCAAATACTCAGTGTGTGCATGAGGCCTTATGCCACGTCACACGCTTCAATTTGTTGAGCGATATCGCTTAAGCGATCTGCTTTTTTGATCGCTTAAGCGATATCGTTTGTGCGTCGCTGCGTGTAATCAAGCGATTTTACAATGTAAATCGCTTGATCAATCTGCCTCATCGTGGTGTGTGACACCATGATGAACGATCTCCCAGCCGCAGAGCCTATGCTGGGAGATGGTATCTATGGTAAACGTCGGGTTACTAAGCGCCGCGCGGCACCTATCAACCCGATGTGTACCATGGTTACCAGCGATCTCGCTGGTCCACATCGCTGGTGAGTCTGTCTGTGTGACAGCTCACCAACGATGTGAACGATATTGTTAGCGATTGAGCGTGCATGTGATCGTTAACAATATCGCTCACAAGATTGAAGCGTGTGACGGCACCCTTACAAATACTGAGGTAAAAACTCACACATGAGCTGAATGTCTATAAAGATAGTGAAGCACTGCTCTTGAGAAATGCATAACCAGCCATTTTCTTCAACTCTTGGTCCCAATCTTTTGGGTTTTGGACATCTTGGGGTGAGCGGGGGACATAAGGCTTCAGTTCTGCTGATTGATGGAATTCTTCAGCACTGGTCATCAGCATTCTAATTGAAAAGCAGCTGTGATTTTTTTTTTCTTCATCTCTACCTACTGTAACTTATAGGCCCCGGATTAATGAGGCCGGTTTCACACATCCGTGCCTCAGGCAAGTGTGCGGTTCGTGCAGACACATACCGGAGGCACGGACATACAGGGACACACGATCCCCTATGGACCCATGCACACGTCCATGTTTCCGCACGGAACGTGTCTCCGTGTGGAGCACATTCCTGTCCGTGTGCTCCACACGGTGACATGTCCGTTTTTTTTGGACACACGGACCGCTTTCGCCGTAAAACGTCCATACACACAGATGTCATCCGTGTGACATCCATGTGCACGGACCACGGACGAAAGTGACAACCCTAAAAATAAAGAATTTCATACCCACATCGCTCCAGAGTTGACATCTCCTCTCTCTTCCGATGCCGCTGATTAGGCTCATAAATATTCACTTCACTGAGCCTGACAGCGGCCCGGAAGTGAGAGGAACTGTCAGCACTGGAGTGAGCTGAGTATACGGTGACAGGCTGTCCGTGTGCTATCCGTGGATCCCCGGATAGCACACTGACAGCACCCATAGTGTCACACGCCCGTGACACATGAGTCTATGCCCCGCCCCCAAACAGCCTTGGTCCACATTCCCGTGGTGACACGGATGTGTGAAACCGGCCTGAAGGCTGGCGATATTCACCAGTCTTGATGAGGGGGAGTGGTGGGGTAAGAATCGTTCATTAAGAGAAATCTGGCACATCCCTTCATGAATTATACGAGCTCGCATCGCGCCCCTGTAGCACCACAGTTACATCTATTTTGGTGGAGCTGCACCAAAAAACAACAAAAGTCACTTTTTGTGCATCTCTGCATTACACTTGGCTTTGCTAAATGTCAAAGTTCTTTCCCATGGGAAAAGTGTAGAGAACAACCCCTGATCTCCCCCTGAAAACAAAAGAATTGATCAGTGAAATGTCAGCAGCCTGAAGCCTGATCCGTCTCTTCTCTGGCTTAATTCATTGAGGTTGGGAATCCTCTATACCAGTGATGGCGAACCTATGACACGCGTGTCAGCACTGACACGCGTAGCCATTTTCAGTGACACGCGGCCGCCGGAGAAACTAGACTCGCTATTTGGATAAAAACCACAGACACGGACACAGCAGCAAAAAACTGTTGCGAGTCGGGTTTCCGACACGGCAATGCGAGCGCTTTCCGAGACATCTGCGATTTGTAAATCTCACACTACTCGCTATTACTCGCTTCCCCATTCATTAACATTGGACTCGCTAGACTAGCAACGAGTAGCGAGTCCCGGGCTCGGACTCGCTAGACTAGAGTCAAGCGATTCCGAGTTAGGACTCGCCCATCACTAACTACAGCTGAGGAAAAAAAAATGTGCTGGAGGTCTGTAGCCAGAACAGCAGAGCTCCGGCACAGAGCGTCTAGTCCTGGGACTTCCGGTAAGCGGAACTTCTGGCTGGCGCAGCAGGGAGCAGCGGAACGCTGCGGGGGACGCATATCTGAGGCCCTGTGATCGCTGTCTGGAGGTCCAGTGATTACTACAGCAACCATCCTCCAGTGAAAGGTTCTGGGCAGAATCTGGGGTGTCATGAATGTGTGATTGGCCATTACTGAGATAAGTGAGGGGGAGGCTGGAAGAGGCCTGTGCTATGGGTGCCGTTTCCCGCCATTGATTTACATAAGGAACGCCATCTTGCAGCATAGTACAGACTGCATTTCACCCTATTAATCCCTATTTCTGCTTATTAACTCTGCCCTTTCCTAAAAGACAGTTAACCCCTAATTGCCTGCAGGGCTGTCTATAAATCTTCTGTCACTGCCCCTCTTATGGAGAAGCCAAAAAAACCAAGGTTAAGTAAAGGAAGTGGTAGTAGCAGTAGCCGACCCTTTCAAGAGACATGGACTGAGATGTATGGCATTATAGAAAAAAATGGCAGATCATTTTGCGTTCTATGTAGTGAAACGGTAGTAAGCAGAACGTGGAATATAAATAGACATTTTGACAGATAACCTTAGTAGCGCTTGCTTGGCCTTGAAGTGTGCAAAATACCAACCTTCAATTGAAGATTTAGCCAATGAAATTCAGCAACAAAAAAGTCACTAAATCAGTGATGGCGAACCTGCGTCAGCTGTTGCTGGACTGCCACAGGTTCGCCATCACTTGAAGAATTCCCCCTCCCTCTCACTTATCTTAGTTCATGACACCCCACACAGGTTAAATAACAGCAAGACCAACAAAAGAAACCAACTGACAGATTAACAAAGAAGTCACTAAGCAGGTAAGTTAAAGAATTATACATATTTGTTATTTAAACTATAAATATCGTAAAATTAGGGGTTTTTTTTCTCAAGGTGACACACCTCGCGATTTATGCTCGGTTTTTTGGCGAATTTTGACACACCAAGCTCAAAAGGTTGCCCATCACTGCTCTATACACAACGTTCATGTAATGTGAACAGAGCTGTATCTAAGTCACTTATTTTGGCTTGTGGAATTCATGGATATTTTTTACACTAGTTTTTGTGCATTTTTTTTGCAAAATCCAAAATTGTCTTTATTTCTATCTTTTGGCAATTTTGTAGCTCAAAAAGTCGAATTGTTTCAAAATTGTGCATAAAAAATTTAGGTCAATAAAACATCATTCAAGGGAGCAGAGCACACCGGTGAGGAAACAACTGAAACTTTAAAAAAAAGTCGCAATTAATGAATTGTGAAAAACATCTGCAAAAATACAAAGCATGACCAGAATGAGGAATATGGAGAAAAGTCAGGCAAAAACATGGAAAATAGACTGTGTAAGGGGCAGAATAAAAAAGGGAAAAGGCACAAAGGAAAAAACACATGCAAATATGCACATGTGAATATATGTAACATACAGAGAAAAAATACCCTCTGATTAGGTGATCACCAAATCTAATTTAACGAGGGAAAGTATAAAAAGCACTGCTGTGGTCTTCACAATCCTCGTGCAATACGACAAGCTGGATGGCAAAACTAGTGCTAAGAATAGCCCAAAAGTAATTTGAATGAACAAATCACTATCAACCATGCAAAAGGAGTTGAAAAAAAGGCTTGAGTGAGGAAAAGAAGGGCTCAATTCTGGCTTTAGTAGTAGAGGGATACAATGAGCGTCATGTTGCCTCCAACCCAGGGCTGGCGTGGGGGAGGGGCAGACTGGGCAGTTGCTCAGGGCCCCCACCTTCTGAGGGGCCCTCGGACAATCACAAACTTCAGTGAAAGCACAGAACTTGCACTATTCTACTTGTAATAGTACAAGTTCTGTTGCTATCACTGCAGTTTTCGCGGTTGTAGAAGGACTTTTGGTGACATCACAGACAGTCATGTGACTCACCAAAGGTAGTTCATTTTCACTGAGCTGTGGGAGTCCCGGCCTGCACTGCAAAGTGTGTCCAGGACCTGCAGACTCAGTCTCTAATGATCAGCCCCAGGAGGCTCTGGCATGTGAGGAGTCAGGAGCTGCAGCTGATGGCAGGATGTGGAGGCAGGAAGGAGCACAGGAGACCAAGTTGGAGCCCGGCCCTGGTGAAGCTAACAAACTATCTCCATTCTCACTATAGCTATATAGAATTTGTGCAGTGTGTACATCATGTCTCATCCCCATTATCCCTCTCTGGCAGTCGGGACTGAGGGAAAGGGAGGACATGGCAGCTATAATGTCTGCAGAGCCTGATCCATCCATAATCCTGCTCTACGCAGCCCAATCCATATCCCTACTGCTCTGTGCAGCCCTATCCGTATCCCTTCTGCTCTGCGCAGCCTGATCCATTTCCTTCCTGCTCTGTGCGGAGCCCGATCCGTGTCCGTCCTGCTCTGTGCGGAGCCCGATCCGTGTCCGTCCTGCTCTGTGCGGAGCCCGATCCGTGTCCGTCCTGCTCTGTGCGGAGCCCGATCCGTGTCCGTCCTGCTCTGTGCGGAGCCCGATCCGTGTCCGTCCTGCTCTGTGCGGAGCCTGATCTGTGTCCGTCCTGCTCTGTGCGGAGCCCGATCTGTGTCTGTCCTGCTCTGTGCGGAGCCCGATCCGTGTCTGTCCTGCTCTGTGCGGAGCCCGATCCGTGTCCGTCCTGCTCTGTGCGGAGCCCGATCCGTGTCCGTCCTGCTCTGTGCGGAGCCTGATTTGTGTCCGTCCTGCTCTGTGCGGAGCCCGATCTGTGTCTGTCCTGCTCTGTGCGGAGCCCGATCCGTGTCTGTCCTGCTCTGTGCGGAGCCCGATCCGTGTCTGTCCTGCTCTGTGCGGAGCCCGATCCGTGTCCGTCCTGCTCTGTGCGGAGCCCGATCCGTGTCCGTCCTGCTCTGTGCGGAGCCCGATCCGTGTCCGTCCTGCTCTGTGCGGAGCCCGATCCGTGTCCGTCCTGCTCTGTGCGGAGCCCGATCCGTGTCCGTCCTGCTCTGTGCGGAGCCCGATCCGTGTCCGTCGTGCTCTGTGCGGAGCCCGATCTGTGTCCGTCCTGCTCTATGCAGAGCCCGATCCGTGTCCGCCGTGCTCTGTGCAGAGCCCGATCCGTGTCCGCCGTGCTCTGTGCGGAGCCCGATCCGTGTCCGCCGTGCTCTGTACGGAGCCCGATCCGTGTCCGTCCTGCTCTGTGCGGAGCCCGATCTGTGTCCGTCCTGCTCTGTGCTGTCCTCCCATTTCTTCCTGATCACTGGCTTCAGCACTGCCCATGGCTGCTGCTGTGGGACGGGAATGGAGTGTAAAGGTCAGTGCTTCTTCAGGAGACAGTACATCTAATAATGTGTGTATA
This sequence comes from Allobates femoralis, assembly GCA_033576535.1. NCBI lineage: Eukaryota > Metazoa > Chordata > Amphibia > Anura > Aromobatidae > Allobates > Allobates femoralis. The sequence continues at coordinate 153,258,589 of JARQOC010000010.1, read as the reverse complement.
GTGGGTACATAATGATGTGTGTGTATATATATATCACACCACGGTTTTTTGGATCTGGGGCTGTCCGATGTGAACGGAACAGACCTGGATCCGATTTTGCCCTTATTGTATCTCTATGGGGCTATTTGCCATCCGATTTGGTGTGTGTCCGTCTGGATCTGGGTGATTCCATTTTTTTTCCCTGGACACAAAATCGCAGGTTGCAGGATTTTTTGTGTCCGGGGCCAAATTCTATCAAAACTGGATGTGGAGTGTTGCGGCGCCCATAACATTGGAGTCTCCGGGCGCTGAATCCGACAGAAAAAACGATCCAGTTCCCGGACGCCGGGTGCTGAACGAGCGGCAGCTCTGAAATTCAAGCCACACTTGTTCAGCACCTGGACAGCGCAGCTTAGAGAGGCGCTGGCTGAAATTTCAGCACCTGGAGAGCTCCCCTCCAGACACTATGCTGAAATTTCAGCACTGGACAGTGGCAGCCACTGATTTCGGCAGAAAAAAGGATCGGAGGGCATATTTGCCCTCCGGTTCTGTTTTGTCAGGAGCTATCGGGTTCTGCAAAACATCGGACAGAACCTGACAGGGAAAAAACATGGTGTGAAGCCGGCCTAAGATGGATAGTCACAATTCATCAAACAAAGAACTGCTTACATTTTTGTGCCAGGAGTGGGATAAGGTCACCCAAAAGCAGTGTGAGAGACTGGTGGAAAGCGGCCAAGACACATGAAAGCTGTGATTAAAAATCATGGTTGTGGTGAATCGTGACCTGAACCTGGCAGCTCCACAGCGCCTCCTGTTAAACCCAGGTCAGTCAGAGAACTGCCTGAGGATAAAGAAGGGCCGCAGCTGCCTTGCCTGTGCTGGTTTATTAAGGCACCTCTCAGTGAGTGTGGTATATGTCTTCTAGCCCGCAGCCAGAAGCACATATAATCTCTTCCACCCCGTCACTGCCAGGGGCCCTGAATAACCCCAAGCACAAATGCTGCCACCAGCTCCTCTTTAATATAAGTCCGGTCCATGGTCGGGCTTATATGGGTCAGGAACCAACCCAGGTAGCGTTATATGAGCACACGGACGTGGGGAATCGTGATCAAGATAAAAAGAGCAACTCAAGATTAAATTTATATATTTAATCACCCTAATGGTACACTAGATATTAATATTTACAGTTATTATTCAGATGTTACAAATATTACAGTCAGATATGCCAATAAAAGGAGGAATGGAATACACAGAATCACATACACATGTGAGCAGTTACCTTAGTGCTGATGGCGCCACATGGGCGGCGTGGCATCAATTTGTTCCTTGGGTAATCTCTGGCCTTGGTGGAATAATGCCCATTCAGAAGAAATACCAGGTGGAGATGGGGCAGATGATTTTTATACATTATGGGCTGACCCCTGTCTCCACCCATCTCGCACCTCTGGGATGTCTCACAACTCCCACCCCTCTGAGGGGAGATATGGACACCCGAATTCTATGATGTTCCCTAGCCGGGTCCATGGGCATCGCAGACAGAAGATAATACTTTCATATTTTTAGTTATGATTTTATCTTCGTCTGGATGGGAAACATGCCTACCCTGAGTGCCGCCAAGTAGCCAATGTCCTGTTTAGATGGCTTACAGTTATCCTACATCCATGTGAATACCATGCTTGTCACCGCCTAGACGTCACGATCATGGATCTACGCTTGCCATGTTCATAGACCGCACGGCTCATGAAATATTAAGGTTATAGTCACGGTGCCTTCTTGTCTGCCTGGATTCCCTCTGCCACTGGCCTTACAGGATATTGGACGTGTTACCTTTTGGCATGACTCCAGTTCTGAGGAAGCCCCATACCTCTACCTAATTACCACATCAAAGTTAAGGATGGGTCCTGCTGTGTGGACAGTCAGCTTTCATCTACATACTAATTACTCTACCATTTGCCAGTGCAAGGGTGGGAGTTTCTCTCCTTGTGAGTGAGATGTGTCAAATTGCTTTCTGGATGGAATATGGGGATATGAAACAATATTCATCACACCTCCCCCTCTTAGACGGCGCTAGGGGGTAGCACATTCCTGTGTTCCCCCGCACGCCCGTCCGCTACCTCCCCTCGCCGGGATAACCCATCAGCGTTACCGTGGTCCCGGCCCCTCCTGTGGCGAATGGTGAAGTCGTATTGCTGGAGCGCAAGGCTCCAGCGCAGCAACCTCCCATTCGTCACGGGGACCGTGTGTAACCGCTGAGGGGGTTGTGGTCTGTCCCCACGATGGAGTGGCGTCCGCGCAAGTGTGGCTGCAGACGCTGCAGGGCCCACACAATTGCCGGAAACTCCCTTTTCCACCGTGGAGCAGGCCGCTTCCCTCCCTGGATCCCACAGTACCCTCTCTTTGGTGGTGGAGACAGCCGTCTCCGCGAGGCGGCTCGGCACCTCAGGACTGGCACTCGCTGGTAGTGCAGTCTCAAACCCCTGGCTAGGCATAGCCAGAAGCGGTGCACATGCCTCACTCCCACAGGGACCCTCTGGGACCTGTTCTGGGTCAGACATGGGTTCAGTTATCCCTCGACAGAGTGAGGGCCCAGAGAGCAGTGTACGACCTGCATTCTCGCTCCTCAGTCCAGGGACGACAGCGCCTTGGACAGCTGTCTCCCCGGGGGATAACGTCACCTTCCCATCGGCCCTACTGGCTTGTGACAACTCTTTCCTGTCATGCTGACAGGCCAGGGATACAGCTTTCCCATCATCCTGACAGGCCGGGAATACAGCTTTCCCATCATCCTGACAGGCCGGGGATACAGCTTTCCCGTCATCCTGAAAAGTTAGGGGCAGCCCCTGCCCCTCATCTTGACAGGTCACAGGAAACGCGTCCCCGCCCCTCTGACAGGTGTTGGGCACTGAGGTCCCATCACTCTGACAGACCGGGGGTACCCCTATGGCACCCGGACAGGGTATGGGTACAACTCTCCCATAGTCCTGACCGGTTGGGGGTACCATTCTTCTATCATCCAGACAGGTTATGGGCTTGAGCCGCCCATCCCCTTGACTGGCTGTAGGAACACCTGCCCCACTGCCCCAACACGGTATGGGGATCGCCTCCCCATCTCCGTGGCAGTCAGTGAGCACAACTGCATGTTGGTCTCTGGGCCACACCTCCGGTGACTCCGGCTGGACCGTTACCTTGCACAGCCGTCCTTGGTCTCAGACCACCTGCTTGAGGCCTGAGTCCAAGGGAGGCCGTGCCACCCGCTCCTTGAGCGCTTTCAGGCTGACGTCAACTCTTGACGCTACCTGACACCCCTGACGAGACGTGGGCAGAGTAGAAGCAACTGCCACGTCCTCCGTCAGTTCCACGGGACCTGTCTCCTGGCCTCCGTGTAGACATTCCCCACTGCCCTGACAGGTTATGGGGACCGCATCCCCATCCTCCTGGCAGCCAGTGGGTACAACTACCGGTCGGTCCTTGGGCCACACCTCCGGTGACCCCTGCTGGACCGTTACCTGGTACAGCCGTTCTTGGTTCCGGACCACCTGCTCGTGGTCAGAGTCCGAGGAAAGCTGTGCCACCTGCTCCTGGAGAGCTTCCAGGCGGTCGTCAGCCCCTGACGCCACCTGACACCCCTGACGAGACGTGGTCAGCGAAGAAGAAACTGCCACAGTCTCCGTCAGTTCCCCGGGACCTGTTTCCTGGCCTCCGTCTGATTCGGCAGCCACTTGGTCTGAAGGGGAGAAGCCTCTGAACCTCCGCGAGGTTCCCTGGGCTCCAGCACCCCCACTCCTGGTGACAGCGGCTATGGCTGCTGTAACCATGGGCAGTGCCTGCTTCCCCTCCGCTCCTGACCAAGTTGCCGGTTCAGGCGGACTATCCTGGCCTCCTGACATCCCGGTGGTGGGGGGTTCCTGCCCTGGGATCTCACCTGGTGGCTTCACTTCTCCTGTGACAGCCCCGTACTCCCCGACATGTTCCACCCCTTGCAGCTCCTCAGAGCGCGGCGTCTGGGCCTTGCCTGGCAGCACCACATTCCCTGTGGGTACTCCGACCTCGACCGCTGACTCCCTGGCTACAATACCTTGCTGATTACAGCAGAGAGCAGTGTCACAGCCATCTGTGTCTGCTCCTTCTGCAGTTCTCAGCCCCCTCAGCCCCCTCTGTCTCCCCTCTGAGAACAAAAGGTGAGCTGGCTGATCCTGGCCTAAGGCCATTCTACAATTCTCTTTATCTTCCTCCCCCCTCCCTGTCAGCCCTTTGTGTTCTGTGTTGTGTGGAGTGTCACTGCAAACATCATCAACATCGTCATTAATAACATCATCATTAATAACATCATCCCCATCAACACCCCCAAAATTGGACTGTACACATTCTGGTGGATCAGAACTCGGGAGGTCAGTGGCCACATACTTGGACACTAGCCGCCCCAAGTCTGACCCAAGCAATACATTTGCAGGGATATTAGCCGAGACCCCCACCTCCCTCACTCCCCTCCCCGCACCCCAGTCCAGATAAACCCTGGCAACAGGCAATGCGGGTTCCACGCCTCCAATTCCGGAGACGGCAAGGGACCTTCCGGGGATCAAGTCCTGGGGGAGACCATTTCGGGTCGCACCAAAGTCCGTTCAGCGCCGGTGTCCCGCAGTCCCATGGCCACTGAGCAGCCTATGGTGACGGGTTGAAAATTGTCCAGGGACCTACCACCACCCCCACCCACACACAAAACAGTGGCCGTTTTTGGGGACGGTGTCTTATGGCGCTGAGGACACATGGCCTTGAAGTGTCCTGGTTGGTTGCAGAGGTGACACCGTCTGGGTTCTGCTGCCAACCTGGAGAGGGGAACAGGGGGTAATAGAGGGGCTGCCCCCTGCATTCTGGGGGCTGGGGTCACGGGTGCAGGGTTGGTCTTACCCCCTCTCCAGGTGCTGCTGCTGGTCCTCCTGGTCTCAGGTACTCGGTTGTTGGTGTACTCGTCTGCCAGGACCGCTGTCTCACAGGCCCCCTTCGGTTTCCGGTCGCGGATGAACTGTTGGAGGTCCTCGGGACAGCTCCACAAGAATTGCTCCATCACGAACAACTCCTGGATCTCCTGGGCTGTGCTGCGCTCCAAACCTTTGATCCAGTGGTCAGCTGCTCTCAGGAGGGCCCGCATGTGGTCGGTCCAGGTTTCCTTTGGACCCCTCTGCAGGTTCCGGAACTTCTTGCGGTAGGACTCCGGGGTGAGGTTGAACTGTCGGATCAGGGCCTTCTTGATGCTCGCATAATCCTGCAGCTCCCCGGCAGGGAAGTCCTCCAAGGCTTTCATGGCGTCACCCCTCAGACGGGGGGTCAGGTACTGAGCCCACTGGCCTGAGTCCAGGTTGTACTGCCTGCAGGTCTGCTCAAAGGCCAGCAGAAAAGAATCCAGGTCTCCGCCTGCCTCCAGAAGGGGAAAGTTCTCAGCTCGGACCTTCGGTGGCTTGGGCTCCTGGTTGGCTGGAACGGGCTGCGAGATCCCGAGCTGAGCCAAGGTGAGCTGGTGCTGGCGCGCTGCAGCCTCACGGCGCTCTGTAGCTTCACGCTCTGCAAGTCGTTCTGCAGCTTCACGCTCTGCAAGTCGCTCTGCAAGTCGCTCCGCAGCTTCACGCTCTGCATGTCGCTCTGCAGCTTCACGCTCCACAGCCTCACGTCGCTCTGCAGCTTCACGCTCCACAGCCTCACGTCGCTCTGCAGCTTCACGCTCTGCAAGTCGTTCTGCAGCTGCCATGAGGGTCTCGTAGGTGCTCTGGTCTCCAGCTACAAGTCGAGCCAGGGCAGCTTGAAAAAGGGCATCCGAGCCCATCTGGCTGGAGCGACCAGCAGGTGGTGATCTGCCCACTGCGGGGCTGAGGACAGGGGGTATTGGCCCCACTGCAGAGTCGATCACTGAAGATTGGCTTCTTGAGGTCCCGTGCATGGGATCCTCCTCGCCTAGACCAACAGTGTCCTCCACCACCTCTTCCATATCAGCCACAGCAAGTGCCCTCTGCAGCGCTTGGCTCCTGGTACCCTGGGCCAGTTTAGCACCTCCTGGTCACTGACACACAGCTGCAACCTGATGCACCCACACACCTTATATTTGCACTCTGACTGTCTAGTGTTGAGTTGATCTTAGGACCCTGACAGCAAAAGCTACTGCCAGCAGTCCTTAGCGTTAGGGAGTTGGGTCCACAACACTATTATCTTGATCCCACCGCTGCCACCACTTGTGGTGAATCGTGACCTGAACCTGGCAGCTCCACAGCGCCTCCTGTTAAACCCAGGTCAGTCAGAGAACTGCCTGAGGATAAAGAAGGGCCGCAGCTGCCTTGCCTGTGCTGGTTTATTAAGGCACCTCTCAGTGAGTGTGGTATATGTCTTCTAGCCCGCAGCCAGAAGCACATATAATCTCTTCCACCCCGTCACTGCCAGGGGCCCTGAATAACCCCAAGCACAAATGCTGCCACCAGCTCCTCTTTAATATAAGTCCGGTCCGTGGTCGGGCTTATATTGGGTCAGGAACCAACCCAGGTAGCGTTATATGAGCACACGGACGTGGGGAATCGTGATCAAGATAAAAAGAGCAACTCAAGATTAAATTTATATATTTAATCACCCTAATGGTACACTAGATATTAATATTTACAGTTATTATTCAGATGTTACAAATATTACAGTCAGATATGCCAATAAAAGGAGGAATGGAATACACAGAATCACATACACATGTGAGCAGTTACCTTAGTGCTGATGGCGCCACATGGGCGGCGTGGCATCAATTTGTTCCTTGGGTAATCTCTGGCCTTGGTGGAATAATGCCCATTCAGAAGAAATACCAGGTGGAGATGGGGCAGATGATTTTTATACATTATGGGCTGACCCCTGTCTCCACCCATCTCGCACCTCTGGGATGTCTCACAACTCCCACCCCTCTGAGGGGAGATATGGACACCCGAATTCTATGATGTTCCCTAGCCGGGTCCATGGGCATCGCAGACAGAAGATAATACTTTCATATTTTTAGTTATGATTTTATCTTCGTCTGGATGGGAAACATGCCTACCCTGAGTGCCGCCAAGTAGCCAATGTCCTGTTTAGATGGCTTAAAGTTATCCTACATCCATGTGAATACCATGCTTGTCACCGCCTAGACGTCACGATCATGGATCTACGCTTGCCATGTTCATAGACCGCACGGCTCATGAAATATTAAGGTTATAGTCACGGTGCCTTCTTGTCTGCCTGGATTCCCTCTGCCACTGGCCTTACAGGATATTGGACGTGTTACCTTTTGGCATGACTCCAGTTCTGAGGAAGCCCCATACCTCTACCTAATTAAGACATCAAAGTTAAGGATGGGTCCTGCTGTGTGGACAGTCAGCTTTCATCTACATACTAATTACTCTACCATTTGCCAGTGCAAGGGTGGGGGCTTCTCTCCTTGTGAGTGAGATGTGTCAAATTGCTTTCTGGATGGAATATGGGGATATGAAACAATATTCATCACAATGGTTATTCCACCAAATACTGATTTCTGAACTCTTCCTGAGTTAAAACATTAGTATTGTTGTTTCTAAGGCTGGTTTCACATCAAAATTTTTGCTGTCCAAGGTGATCCTTTTTTTTTGCAGGATCCCCCGGAGAGCAACGGATCCAAATGGTTGCTTGCAATCGGATGACAAATAGGCACCCGTTTCAGATTTTTTTTTTTTGCAGGATCCGTTTGGATTCAGCTCTCTCCGTCTTCTCCTTCCTCCTCTGTGTCTCCTGTCTCTTCTCCTCCCCCCCTCTCCTCCGGTATGAAAAAAAAAATTATCATCACTGAAGATTCCTCACCCGTCCGCCGTCTCCCAAAATGAGACCGCATCCACCTCCGATGGGCTGCCAGTCACCTGACCGACCTGATCAGCTGACATGTCACATGACCAAGATGGAGGCGGTTGCATCCCGGAAGCCGGCGGACGGGTGAGGAATCCGCACGGAGGATATTTTTTTTCCCCATACTGGAGGAGGGGGGGGAGGAGTATGGAACGGGGAGACAGGAGACATGGAAGAGCGGGGAGACGAGAAAAGAGGGAGGGACCAGTTATGTACTGAGCACAGCTTCTGAGCATGCTCAGTACATAACAACAGGGCAGACATCGGATACGATTTTTTGACGGATCCGCGGTCCATAGACTCCAATGTTAAAGGGCGGTGGACCCCGGTGTTCCGTTTGTGTCCGATTTTTCTGAAGGACACGAAAAACGCTGCAGGCAACGATTTTGTGACTGTCAGAAAAACTGATACCAACGGACGCTGTCAAAATCTGATGCCATTAAGGACAAATCCATGCAGAGCCGTTGGCCATAGGGAAACATGGAGGCCACAACGGATCCGTGGCTGACATTTTTACAACAGACATCCATGGCTGTGAAACCAGCCTTAATGAATATGAACTTGTTTTCTTTGCATTATTTCAGGTCTGATGCTTCTTTTTTATTATTTTGACGATTTCTCATTTGCTGCAAATAAATCCAACATTTTTAGCTTTGAATTTCGGAGACGTGTTGTCAGGAGTTTATAGACTAAAGCAACAATGGCCATTTTACTCACAAATATACCTAGAAAGAGAAAATCGGAGAGGCTGAACATTGTGCAGTGGTCTCAGAGCTGTATATACAGTTAGGGCCAGAAATATTTGGACAGTGACACAAGTTTTGTTATTTTAGCTGTTTACAAAAACATGTTCAGAAATACAATTATATATATAATATGGGCTGAAAGTGCACACTCCCAGCTGCAATATGAGAGATTCCACATCCAAATCGGAGAAAGGGTTTAGGAATTATATCTCTGTAATGCATAGCCTCCTCTTTTTCAAGGGACCAAAAGTAATTGGACAATGGACTCTAAGGGCTGCAATTAACTCTGAAGGCGTCTCCCTCGTTAACCTGTAATCAATGAAGTAGTTAAAAGGTCAGGGGTGGATTCCAGGTGTGTGGTTTTGCATTTGGAAGCTGTTGCGGTGACCAGACAACATGCGGTCAAAAGAACTCTCAATTGAGGTGAAGCAGAACATCCTGAGGCTGAAAAAAAAGAAAAAATCCATCAGAGAGATAGCAGACATGCTTGGAGTAGCAAAATCAACAGTTGGGTACATTCTGAGAAAAAAGGAATTGACTGGTGAGCTTGGGAACTCTAAAAGGCCTGGGCGTCCACAGATGACAACAGTGGTGGATGATCGCCGCATACTTTATTTGGTGAAGAAGAACCCGTTCACAACATCAACTGAAGTCCAGAACACTCTCAGTGAAGTAGGTGTATCTGTCTCTAAGTCAACAGTAAAGAGAAGACTCCATGACAGTAAATACAAAGGGTTCACATCTAGATGCAAACCATTCATCAATTCCAAAAATAGACAGGCCAGAGTTAAATTTGCTGAAAAACACCTCAAGAAGCCAGCTCAGTTCAGGAAAAGTATTCTATGGACAGATGAGACAAAGATCAACCTGTACCAGAATGATGGGAAGAAAAAAGTTTGGAGAAGAAAGGGAACGGCACATGATCCAAGGCACACCACATCCTCTGTAAAACATGGTGGAGGCAACGTGATGGCATGGGCATGCATGGCTTTCAATGGCACTGGGTCACTTGTGTTTATTGATGACATAACAGCAGACAAGAGTAGCCGGATGAATTCTGAAGTGTACCGGGATATACTTTCAGCCCAGATTCAGACAAATGCTGCAAAGTTGATTGGACGGCGCTTCATAGTACAGATGGACAATGACCCCAAGCATACAGCCAAAGCTACCCAGGAGTTCATGAGTGCAAAAAAGTGGAACATTCTGCAATGGCCAAGTCAATCACCAGGTCTTAACCCAATTGAGCATGCATTTCACTTGCTGAAATCCAGACTTAAGACGGAAAGACCCACAAACAAGCAAGACCTGAAGGCTGCGGCTGTAAAGGCCTGGCAAAGCATTAAGAAGGAGGAAACCCAGCGTTTGGTGATGTCCATGGGTTCCAGACTTAAGGCAGTGATTGCCTCCAAAGGATTCGCAACAAAATATTGAAAATAAAAATATTTTGTTTGGGTTATGTTTATTTGTCCAATTACTTTTGACCTCCTAAAATGTGGAGTGTTTGTAAAGAAATGTGTACAATTCCCACATTTTGTATCAGATATTTTTGTTCAACCCTTCAAATTAAACGTTACAATCTGCACTTGAATTCTGTTGTAGAGGTTTCATTTCAAATCCAATGTGGTGGCATGCAGAGCCCAACTCGCGAAAATTGTGTCTCTGTCCAAATATTTCTGGCCCTAACTGTACATATATATCAATACACACACACATAAAATATATATATTAATTAGAAAAAACCATTATAAATAGCTATAATTATGTATATTATATATATAAACTGTGAGGTAGCACCCCAGGGGAACCCGCTTGGCACGGGGAAAATGACAGCAGCGACTACATTTCAACGTAACATAAGCAGCGGATTTATTAATTTCTGTCATAAACCGCTTTCAACACATAAACCATAACACTATTTCCATTTCCACATATAATATGCATGTCCTTACATTGCATTATATGACATTCCCATATGACATTACATTACAGGACATTCACATACGTTTTCCCCAGAACTTCAAGGCGTCACCCACCGACCCTTGCAGACCTCAGTCTGGTTCTAAAGACGGCTATCACCGTCTATCACCCTGACAGGGATCGTTCCCCATCCTATAGCACATGAGTCATCACACATGGCACTTTTTCATAAACCATTATGACTCATGCATGACACAGCATTCATGGCATTTTTACATACACCAATATGCTACACACTCAGGGCCCACAATAGTACCAGGAGCCCTGTCACTCAGTACACACAAGACCACCTGGCCCTTGAGCCGTCCTCGGTCCTGGACACTGGCTGGCATGCACACATCAGGTGCACTAGCATGGAGCTGGCAGGCTCCCATCACTTCCAGCACGTCTTCACATGGCAGTGGTCTGGACTTCTCTGATTCCCATCGTCCTCTCCTCACTCAGACACCTGGCAGGTTCTTATCCAGGCTGCCTCTCACAGCTGCAATCCAGTGAGTCAATCAGCACATCTTCACTCACACACAGACCTGAGATGTGATTAACCCCCTGTGCACAATTCAGGTTTAGCACAGCAAAGCACTCATACACAGGTTCAGACACTGCCGCTCATTAGGCTCATGAATATCGCAGATCTTCAGCACTCACACTCAGCTGTTCACTCAGCGCATGAAAACACTTCAGCTGTTAACCCCCTGTACACCGGACAGGTTTCACACAGCACACACAATCAGGAAAACCAGCCCATGTGAACAGAGACCTGCATTGATAACCGGTGTGATGCACCCGGCCAGGGGCCACATCACCACAAAACATATACATATAAATACATATACACAAATATACGCATGCAAATATATGTAATATATACAGTATATACACACATACAAATAATATATATACGGTATATACACACATAATATATGTATATTGTTTTTGTATTGTTGCTCCATCTTTCTTGAGTCTATTGTTTTCTTGCCTTTTCCTTTCTTGTTCTGCCCCTTATTAGTCTATTTTCCATGTTTTCCCCTGACTCTTCTCTATACTCCTCATTCTGGTCCTGGTTTGTATTTTTGTAGAGGTTTTTTGCGCCTGTGTAGACGTTTCGCTGTTTTCCTCGCCCCTGTGCTCCGCTCCCTCTCTGCATTCATATTCTGTACGCTAAAGATTTTTATGCACATTTGCAAATTTTTAAAACAATATATGACTTTTTGAGCTAAAAAAAATTGCCAAAAGATAAAAATACAGAGAATTTTGGATTTTGCACAAAGTTCATCATTAATAATTCAAAAATAATAGTTATTTATTTTTCTATGCCATATATGTTCATGTGTACATTTTGTGGAGATACACACACATATATATAGTATTTTATTTTATTTATAACTGCATACACCAATCTGTATTTTAGCTCTTTTTGCAGCATATGATGACGGACGTTTAATAGCGTCCAGAGGTAATGTCGCCTTCAGACGGGTCATAGCTTAATTATAGGAAACATGTCTGTGAGCCTCCTTGGGGCGGTTTGTTCTCATCTGTGCTCCTCAGATATTTGCCGCTCTTTGCCCTCTGGTTGTGGTAAATGGCTGATCTGCTGCACATGAGACGCGGCGGCCCTGGGCTCATCATTGACAGCCGCACCGGCAGGAGCCTTGTATGTGACCGTGTAACAGGGACATGTCATCTTTTCGCTTCTGGATATAAAGTAAAGTCGTCTATTGGAGATAACAGGATTAAGTCATTGCAGGGTTGTTCTGTCACATATGAATCAATAGCTGTGTAAAACAGGGATCAAAGACTGTGAAGAAGCCGCGTCCTCTCGGCCTTTACTGGATGAGCCGCGTCCTCTCGGCCTTTACTGGATGAGCCGCGTCCTCTCGGCCTTTACTGGATGAGCCGCGTCCTCTCGGCCTTTACTGGATGAGCCGCGTCCTCTCGGCCTTTACTGGATGAGCCGCGTCCTCTCGGCCTTTACTGGATGAGCCGCGTCCTCTCAGCCTTTACTGGATGAGTCGCGTTCTCTGGGCCTTTACTGGATGAGCCGTGTCCTCTCAGCCTTTACTGGATGAGCCGCGTCCTCTCGGCCTTTACTGGATGAGCCCCGTCCTCTCAGCCTTTACTGGATGAGCCGCGTCCTCTCAGCCTTTACTGGATGAGCCGCGTCCTCTCAGCCTTTACCAGATGAGCCGCGTCCTGTCGGCCTTTACTGGATGAGCCGCGTCCTCTCGGCCTTTTCTGGATGAGCCGCGTCCTCTCAGCCTTTACTGGATGAGCCGCGTCCTCTCAGCCTTTACCAGATGAGCCGCGTCCTGTCGGCCTTTACCGGATGAGCGGCGTCCTCTCGGCCTTTACTAGATGAGCCGCTTCCTCTCGGCCTTTACTGGATGAGCCGCGTCCTCTGGGCCTTTACTGGATGAGCCGCGTCCTCTGGGCCTTTACTGGATGAGCCGCGTCCTCTGGGCCTTTACTGGATGAGCCGCGTCCTCTCGGCCTTTACTGGATGAGCCGCGTCCTCTCAGCCTTTACTGGTGAGCTCCGTCCTCTGGGCCTTTACTGGATGAGTCGCGTCCTCTCGGCCTTTACTGGATGAGTCGCGTCCTCTCGGCCTTTACTGGATGAGCCGCGTCCTCTGGGCCTTTACTAGATGAGCCGCGTCCTCTGGGCCTTTACTAGATGAGCCGCGTCCCCTCAGCCTTTACTGGATGAGCTGCGTCCTCTCGGCCTTTACTGGATGAGTCGCGTCCTCTCGGCCTTTACTGGATGAGTCGCGTCCTCTCGGCCTTTACTGGATGAGCCGCATCCTCTGGGCCTTTACTAGATGAGCCGCGTCCTCTGGGCCTTTACTAGATGAGCCGCGTCCTCTCAGCCTTTACTGGATGAGCCGCGTCCTCTCGGCCTTTACTGGATGAGCCACGTCCTCTCGGCCTTTACTGGATGAGCCGCGTCCTCTCTGCCTTTACTGGATAAGCTGATTGGGCTTTGCTGCTAACATAACACTGCTGCATTATTAGTCTTCACCGCGTGTAATGTTCAGGATTATCATTATCGCTATCATTCTGGAGTTCGGGTTTGTCTGTACGACCTCATTCACACACTGCTGATCTTATTAGTATATTGCAGCGTTTGAATCTTTTCCCCAAACCTTTGTATTTAGCGCTGCAGAAAACTGGAGCAGATGAGTCCAGTGTGAACGTGACCAATAGACTCCTCAGACAAAGAATGGTTTCACACGTGACATTTATGGTCAAAGTAAAAGTTGTGAGGCCCAAACTGACCATGGATCTCCTGACCCAACCTCATCAGATCACACGCATTGATGAGACCATTGAGTTTGGGTTAGGAGACCCAGGGCCAGTCAGGGTATCAGACACAGTATTGGGACCATGAACCTTGGACTTGTGAAACCTGACATTTATCTGAGGAGTCTTCAACAGGACTTGTATGTTGCAGGCAAAATCCCCATCAAATCAAGTAGGTTGTTGTGGATTTGCTGTAAATTTTGTAAAATGTCGTCCACAATGTTGACTATCTAATACACAGTGGATCTTCTGCCCTTATACATCCCAGACACAGGCATGTAGTTACACATGGATGTGGACCCTGGACAATAAAGTAGCAAGACAGAAGAAAAATCAACATCTTCATAATGTGGAGCTGGAGAAGGAAGTTATTAATACCATGGATGGCAAGAAGAACAAACACATCAATACTGGAACACATCAAGCCAGACATGTCACTGGAAGGAAGGATCACTGAGCTACGACTTGTCTACACATCATACAAAGAGAGCAATCACTGGAGAAGACATCATGGTCGGAAGAATAGAAGGAAAAAGGCAAAGGGGAAGTTCAGTTACCCAATGTCTTCATACTGTCAAGGAAATAGTGGAGAAGACCCTAGTGGATCTATCCAGGCTTTGGAGAAGACCGTGGTAGCTTTATTTAGGCGGAGAAGACCCTGTTGACCCTATCTTGACGGAGAAGACCCTGATGGCCCTATCTTGACACAGAAGACCATTGTGGCTCTATCTAGGCGGAGACGAACCAGACGACCCTTGTTACCCTATCTTAGTGGAGACAACCCTTAAGGCCCTATCAAGATGGAGAAGACACTGGTGGCCCTATCTAGGTGGAGAAGACCCTGGTGGCCCTATTTAGGTGGAGATGACCCTAATGGCTTTATCTAGATGGGGAAGACCCTGGTGGCCCTATCTAGGTGTAGATGACCCTAGTTACCCTATCTTAGTGCAGACAACCCTTATGGTCATATCAAAATGGAGAAGACTCTGGTGTTCTCATCTAGGCGGAGAGGAACCTGGTGTCCCTATCTAGGTGGAGAAAAACCTCGCAGCCCTATCTAGGTATAGATTATCCTGGTGGCCCTATCTAGGTCGAGTTGACTCAAATGGCCCTATCTAGGTGGAGAAGACCTTGGTGGGCCTGTCTAGGTGGAGAAGATCCTGGTGGCTCTATCTAGGCGGTGAAGACCCTGGTGGCCCTATCTAGGCATAGACGACCCTGGTGGCCCTATCTAGGCATAGACGACCCTGGTGGCCCTATCTAGGCGTAGACGACCCTGGTGGCCCTATCTAGGCGTAGACGCTTTCATCTAGGTGTGTTTGAGCTTTCCTTACCCTCCTGGGGCCCAATGCCGAGTCTCCGACGCTTCTCCCGGTGTGCTGTACTCGCCCTCCTGGGGGTCCAATGCTGAGTCTCCGCCGCTGTGGTAGGGTTTCACTGATGTACCTGGGGAGGATGAGGGAGTTTATTGTTTTGTGTTACTTTTTTTGTTTATTTTTGTTTGTTGCTCCCTGGGATTGAAGTTTTCTAAGCCCAGAAGCCCCTGTAATTGTGCGAGGTGTTGGTCAGTTGTTTGTAGCGAGTGAATGAAGTGTCAGAGCTGTGAGACTGTGAACTGTGTAGTATTTTGGGCTTTTTCTGCCCTGTTTGCTTGTTGCTGTCAGGTACAAGCCGTGTACGATTCTGCGTCTCCTGATCATCCAGGATCTCGGTGACGTCCTCCGTCTTGTCGGCGGCGCTGCTTTATCCGTCTCTCTTCTTGGTCACGTTCTCAGATCTTTTCCCATCATTCTGTAAGTAATTTGTGCGGCAGATGGACGGGTAAAGCACAGAACAGACACAAAGCAGCTATAGCGCCATACGTACGCCGTATATACGGCTCTGCGGTGACAGCGTCCTTGTTCATATTAAGTCTCCGTACATGAAAGCAGTAACCGAGCTGCCGGGATAAAACATCCTCACCAGTTTTGGCTTCCAAGTAAAATAAGTCGTATTGAGTGAAGAGCTGTCAGATTCAGAGGGAGCGGCGCTGTCAGATTCAGAGGGAGCGGCGTTGTCAGACACGAGGACTGAGCGCAGTAATCAGCCGCCGCTCCGGATCTGTCCGCACATCTGACGCTCTCCTCCGTCTCTTCTCAGTCTGCTGTCTTCCCCGGCATCGTGACATACAAGGAATTGGATCAAATATCCCGGTGACACCCAATCGCAGGCGCTGTCTACTAACACAATCTCACAGAAGTCTTAACTTGAAGTAATGACATTTTGTAGCAGGAGAAAAGATGAATAATTCAGGCGCTGTCACTCTGTGTCTGCGGAGTCCCCTGATCCGAAAACACTCAGACAATCAGTATGAAAATAAATTGATTCCATTGAGTCAGTAAAGTCCCAATGTTTAAAGTCTGTGTCTGATGGGGTAACGGTACAAAGCCCCCGCACGCTTCATGTGTGACGCCCGGGGATAAAATGGTGCGGACGGTGCGCTGCTGCTGGATCCTGGCACCGCAACATAATCACAATACTGCAAACATGGAAAGTGTAAAGAACCTGGTGCCACAAATGAAGCATCACTTGGGGAAATCATATTGCTGGGGTCTGACCCCGACATCACAACCAAAAATACAATGGAGCGCCACTCCACAGCGCCACACTAGTGGTATAGTCCGGTACTGCAGCTCACTTTATTGGGGGCTGAGATTGCTCACTACACAGTCTAGACGCCGCACACTATGTACCCAAACCGGTGAGGGTGCTGGATGGCTTAAAGGGTGTTCACAAATTGTCCCCAAATGTCATGTAAAATAACAAATCGCCCTCTCCCGCTGCAAGATTGAGTCTCCATTGCTGTGCCGTGTTGGTGGTGTCTGCAGGCTGATGTCATACTGATCACTGCTGCAGCCAATCAGTGAGCTCAGATGCTTTGAGCCGCTCATGCCGTCACCTCGCGCTGAGCTCACTGATTGGCTGCAGCCTGTCCATGTGACCTCAGTGCCGGACCCGGGGAGGGCGACTGAACAGCAGTTGTTGTTTTTTTCATTACTTTATAAACAAAATGCGATTGTTTAAAAACACGTTTTCTAAAACTGGAAACCCTCCTTACATTGGAGATGACTTGTTGATTCCTTGATGCATGAAACATTAGGGGTATGTGCACATTAAGGATTTGGGGGCAGAATCTTATGCACAAATCGCAGGTAAAACAGCGGTCAGAACGCACGCCTTTGAGGCGCTTTTGGTGAATTTACTTGCAATCTGGTGTGGCAAAATGCTGCAAAAGACGCTGACAGCACTGGCAGGCTGCAGATTTACTGAATTTCTGCACCAAATGTGCAAGGAAAGATAGTCAACGTGTGCACAAAACGCCAGGATTCTCATTGACTCTGCGGAATAGAGATTTGCAAACGTTTTATGATAAAACTGCATCAAAACAAGTGATTAAACCACACTGTGTGCACAGAGTCCTGTCCCAAAAGTCAGTATTAATTGTGACTCCTCTTAGCTGGAGAGATTTGTGCTGTTACATCTATAGCGCCCCCTTGTGTTCCTTTGATTTCCTCGTAGAATATTCCACCTGAAATATTTCCGAAAATGTTCCATGTTTTCCTCTAAACATTACATGGGTCCGACATTACAGTGTAACCGAGCGTCTAAACATTACAGCGACGCTTAGTGATCCTGAACCGAGTCCACAGTTCACCGTTCACTGTCACCCATGAGAAGTCACACACAGCAGACACAAAGGAGTTGTTCTATTAAAGAAATGTGTAATCTGCCGCTGAACACATCCAGGTTCATAATTAGTGGGAAAAAAGAGAGAGGACTTGTGAGGTTCCCAGCGGGGGCCACCATCCCCTCGTGGGTTCATTGTGTCCCCACAATACTGATCGGATAGGTAAGGGCGCCCTACCAGCCAAACACTGCCAGGAGGAACAATGGAGGCACAGAACAAGGGAAAGTTCTAGGAAAAGATGCTCCAATATTGACTACTACAGATTCTCCATAAAGGGGTGTTCTGGGAGGGTCCGGTGAGCAGTATGACATGTGGAGGTCCAACACTGATACCTTCCCAATTCACCTGAATGGGAGATAAACTGCAGCAGCAACTAAACAATGGCTGTCATGTGTTGCTCAGATGCGTTCACTGCTAGGCAGATTGGTACGGGGTGCTGCCGGATGTTGGACCCCCACTAATCTCATATTGAGAGCCCAAGATAGATCACTAAGTGTTGAAGAAAATGGTGGCATCACCGATCCATAAGAATCCTTGATTTCCGTTTGCATCATGGACGACGGCCGTTTCACACAGCACTGCACTTCAGTTATAGGTTCAAGCACAATGTTGCTCGAAACAACTGTTGTCCATGATGCTGCCCGCGTCCTCCAGCATACATTGTTTTTATGGATTGGTGACTGCCACCTTTTCCTTCTGTACTTGGCTCTGCCATTTTGTTTGTTGAGCACCACTCTCTCCAGGTGGCCAGTTAGTGCTCATTGTTTTGTCCCATGAATAGTATGCTGGATTAAAGGTGGCAGATCTGTTTTTTGTGGTTATCCTAATGATAAGTCAAACAATGTCATTCGAGGATTTCTCTGGTGCTTCTCTCTTCTGCATGGAGTTGACAGGTTTTGGACATGTGTCCTATAACTAGGACAGGTGCTGATTCCTGCTGGCCATCCATCAGAGCCAGTAGCCACCAGCCCTCTTTCCACGTCACGAGTGAACCCCTTTAAACACCTGTGGATTTTGTGTCAGAACCCTTGATTTGTAGCATCAGAATTCTTTTCCTGCGGCTTTTATTCCCCACAGTTTATGTTCACACATGGCCGATGTTGTCGTTACAAAATGATTGAGAAAGTCCATGGGAAACAAGCTGAGCCCACAGTACAGAATGTGTGTGATTGCCTATAAAAGAAGTAAGAAAATAGATCTATTTATTACATGCTCTGCACTATGTTTATTTCTAGCAGCAGCTTTGTACTCTTTTTAGGAGAAATCCCCTTGAAAAAGAGTGGTGAGCACGTGGCCTTACGGCTGATTCAGATGTTAGATTTTTGCATATGACTTCTGTGTTTTTCACGGATACAGCTTGAATATATTATACTTATGGGACCAAAGCACGGAGACGTGTCTGATTTTTGATCCGAGTCATGGATCACTTCTGATTTTGGCCCAAGTCGTGGATTGTGTCCAATTTTGATCTGAGTCATGGATCGTGTCTGATTTTGATCCGAGTCGTGGATTGTGTCTGATTTTGATCCAACTCGTAGATTGTGTCCAATTTTGATCTGAGTCATGGATCGTATCTGCTTTTGATCCAAGTTGTGGATCGTGTCTGATTTTGATCCAAGTTGTGGATTGTGTCCAATTTTTTTTGATCGTGATTTGTCTATTGATCGTCATGGATTGTGTCTGATTTTGATCCAACTCGTGATCGTGTCTAATTTGATCTGAGTCGTGGATCGTGCTAATTTTGATCCGAGTCGTGGATCGTGTCTGATTTTGATCCGAGTCGTGGATCGTGTCTGATTTTGATCCGAGTCGTGGATCGTGTCTGATTTTGATCCGAGTCGAGGATCGTGTCTGATTTTGATCCAACTCGTGGATCGTGTCTGATTTTGATCCAAGTCGAGGATCGTGTCTGATTTTAAACCGAGTCGTGGATCGTGTCTGACTTTGATCCGAGTCGTGGATCGTGTCTGCTTTTGATCTGAGTCATGGGTTGTTTCCGCTTTTGATCTGAGTCATGGGTTGTGTCTTCTTTTGATCCGACGTGGATCGGTCTGATTGATCCGAGTCGTGGATTGTCTGATTTACCGAGTCGTGGATCGTGTCTGATTTTGATCCGAGTTGTGGATCGTGTCTGATTTTCATCTGAGTTGTGGATCGTGTCTGATTTTGATCCGAGTCGTGGATCGTGTCTGATTTTGAACCGAGTCGTGGATTCGTTTCTGCTTTTGATCCAAGTCGTGGATCGTGTCTGATTTTGATCCGAGTCGAGGATCGTGTCTGATTTTGATCCGAGTCGTGGATCGTGTCTGATTTTGATCTGAGTCACGGATCATACTTACTAATGCAAGTCTCTGGGTGGGTGAGAATAGTGGACAGCACTCGGATGACACCCGCGTTTTACTAAATGTTTGAAGGAGTTTGAGAAACCTCTTAGCTTTTTTTTGCTTTATGTGGGAAAAACTGATGAAACTGGTAGTCATGTAGATGACACTGTGATGTTCTTTGGTGGCGCTCGGTGGCTTTGCTTTGGACGCTGCCGTCACTTCTCATGGCTGCGGTCTCCGCCTGTGATCTGTAGAAATCCTCTAGGTGTCCTTACAATCCTGGAGAATGGCGGACGATTCCTCGCCTTCTGCATTTACCTATTTGTCCTTTTCTGCTTCTCTGTCAGGAAGTTTTGTTAATTGGCCAAAGGGCAGCGGCTAATGTATTCCTCTCTATTCGAAGAGGCGTTTGGGCTCGGGCGACATGCCCTTCTCACAGCCACAGGCCTGTTAATGGAGCTGATTTGATGTAATAATTAGCAGGAAGCTGCCACTAACTGCGGTGCTTACAAACACCAAAGGTGGAGAGGATCGTGACTAACTCCACATTCTGCGAGAAGTAAAGCGCGGCCGAGGGGACTTTAACCCAATTACCAGACAGCGAGTTACCTAATCCATCCATGTCGTCACCCCAGGCACCATCAGTCTTATATATATATTCGCATCACTGAGATTAAAGAGATCCTGTCTAATCTGAGATCAGCAGTATGTAAGGGCAGAGACCCCAATTCCAGCAATGTATCACTTACGGGCTGTCTTGCTGTAGTTTGGATGGAAACCTGTTTTCTGTGCTGCGATGTACCAGATCTCTGAATGTTGAGCTCTGTGTAACCCTGCCCTCACCACTGATTGGCAGCTTTCTGTGTACACTGTGCATTATATTATTATTATTTATTTATAGAGCACCATTGATTCCATGGTGCTGTACATTAAAAAGGGTTACGTATATACAAAACAAGGTAAAAGTACAATGAACAAACTAACAGTGACAGACCGATACAGAGGAGCGAGAGGACCCTGCCCTTGTGGGCTTACATACTACAGGGCAGTGGGGAGAGAGACCGTAGGTCAGATCTGCTCCAGTAGTGGTGGAGCAACTGGTCTGGTGGTGGTAGAGAGCCTGGTCAGGTGATGATGAAGCGCCAGGTCAGGTGGTGGTGGAGCAACTGGTCTGGTGGTGGTAGAGCGCCAGGTGGTGATGATGGAGCGCCAGTCAGGTGGTGGTGGAGCACCAGTGTCTGGTGGTGGTAGAGCGCCAAGTCCGGTGGGGTAGAGCACCAGGTCTAGTTGGTGGTGGCGACCTGATCTGTATGGTGAAGCCCAGGTCTAGTTGGCGGTGGAGGCCATGGTCTATTGTGGTGGTGGAGCCAGGTCAGGTCATGGTGAAGCTCCGGATCTAGTCATGGTGTGAAGTGCATGGTTGGTGGCGGTGGAGTGCCAGGTCTGGTCGTGGTTGTAGCGCCAGGTCTAGTCATGGTGGTGAAGCGCCTGGTCCGTGGCGGTGGAGCGCCAGGTCTAGTCGTAGTGGGGAAGTACCTGGTTTGATGGTGGTGAAGCGCCAGGTCTGGTCGTGGTGGAGTGCCAAGTCTAGTCGTGGGGTGAAGCACCTGGTTTGATGGTGGTGGAGCACCAGGTCCGGTGTGCGGTAGGGTCATTGCAGGTTGTGGGCTGTTCTGAAGAGATGGGTTTTCAGGTTCCTTGAAAGTTCTGAGTGTAGGAGATAGTCAGACATTGGCAAATTCCTGCCTATGCACTGACTATCAGTGTTGGGGGCAAAGCTGGACTAGGAGATAGTAGTCCTGTAGTGATAATCTCCAGCTGATAAAACAGTGATTTTATGTAAACTGTGCAAAGCAGCCCAGTAAGTGACATATCGCTGGAATCTCTTGCCCTACATTATGCTGCTCATCAGATTAGGTGGCAAAATGCTGGTGATACATTCCCTTTATGCAATCATATAATATATCATATGCATGTGTAAGTGGCCATACTCTGCTATTTGGCAGCATATATCTCTGCCATCCCCCATATCACATGCACCCTTGACTCAGCATCTGTTCACAGTGGCATTGAGAAGAGTAAAACCCCCGACAGAAGCCAATGGTGGAGACTTATCTCACTAGAGAACTAAGAATCAGGCATGTTGCAATTCTACATGCCCTTACTTTTTGCTCTTGACTTCCGTCATAGGAGAAATGTCATGGGCTGTATGTACATTAGAAACAGTTCAGTTCTGTCCCCCACCCTCAGCCCCTCAGATATGATTTCTCCTGAGTAAGAAGCTCGTTGTGGTTTCGAAACTCGTAGACCATAATAAGTCATTCATAATTTACATGGACTGATAGGAGACTATTCCTTGGTTGAACAGCAGTGCTGGTTTATTCCCAATTCATCTCCTTGTACAAGTTGCATCTCAAGCCTTAATGCGACTCTATGCTATGAGGCTCTATGAGAGCCCCTACATCATGCTGATCTGTTTGGCAGGAAAATTTAGTGAGTGCTATAATTTTCCCTGTGCTCCTTGCAATATTAGCGTGAGACTAAGCATGGAAGCCAATATTCACCTAGAATCAAGTCACCTGTGCTCTTTGTCACAGGGGTTTTGTAATGTCATTTTTTTTGGCTGTGCACTTTTTGCAAGTAATATTACACTGATCACCGGGACTGCACATCCTCGCTGTGTTAGAATTTAAGCCACTTTATGCATACGTCACACCACCACCCTTGCTCTGTGCATACTCCACAACTATTCTGCGCTTGCTCTGCCACTGCTCCACTATTGCTCTGCTTGTGCTCTGCATATGTCCCACCTCTCTGGGCACGCTCCACCACCCCTATGCGCATGCTCCGCGACCCTCTGCGCATGCTCGCACCGTCTCTGCACGTACCGCACCTCTCTGGGCACGCACGCCGCCACTCTCTGGCACGCACCGCCACTCTCTGGCAGCACCGCACCTCTCTGGCACGCACCGCCCACCTCTCTGGGCACGCACCGCCACCTCTCAGGCACGCACCGCCACCTCTCTGGCACGCTCGGCCACCTCTCTGGCACGCTCGGCCACTCTCTGGCACGCTCGCCCCTCTCTGCACGCTCGCACCTCTCTGGCACGCTCGCCACCTCTCTGCAGCTCGGCACTCTCTGGCACGTCGGCCCCTCTCTGGCACGCACGGCACCTCTCTGCACGCTCGCCCTCTCTGCGCATGCTCCGCCGCCTCTCTGTGCATGCTCCCAGCTCCACGCCCCCGCGCAACCACTGCCCTGCACATGCTTCACCCCCTTCTGCACATGTCACACCGTCACATGCTCATCCCCTCTGCACAATCATCGCCCTTCTGCCATGCTCCACCCTTGCACATGCTTCACCGCCCCTCTGCACATGCTCCTCCACCACTCTGCCACTCCTCTGCATGTTCGCCATACTCTGCTCCTGGCCAATTTCCAGTATCCTGATAGAAAATGAGCTCTGTGTTTGGACGTGGCAGCTCTATCTAATGGGATAAAAGTGACCGTGCTGCTGCGCTGTGTCAGCAGTCCACACCAATCAGCACAATGTCACAAACAGTCCCTGTAAAGACCCCTTTACACTTATAACTTAGAGAATGAAGGCTTAGATAAACATGGCGACAGCCGGCCTGTGGAAGCACAGAGCCCCCGTTTGAGGCTGATGACTATGATTGTGCAGACCTGCCGAATTTGTCGTCTGCTTTATCCAAATTCACTAATTTCCAAAACAACGTCAATCTGAAAACTGCGATTTCCTTGAAGCTCTGATGGATCTGATGATAGACGATCCCAGAGCCGAGGCTGATAGTTGAGGACTTACTAAATAGATTCCTATATAGTGCAGATTTCTTTCTATATGGGGTCTCTGTAATCACATTCACAAAGCTGAAAAAACCCACAAATCCATCCGGGATTCACAATCCATCCGGGAAATCAGAGAAAATGGTGATCTTTACAATAAGCCGAGAATGGAACAAGGAGATTACAGGATTTAAATATCAGTAACCGTCACGTGCGGCGCAGAGAAATGTGACGGATTAAACAAGTTTCGAGTCTTTTATAGAGTAATTGGGATTTCTAGTAAAGATGATCAAGTGTAATAAAGTGCGTCATTCCATCGCCTGTGACTGAACACTTCCACCGCTGCACCGGGTCACCGCACGGGGAACACATTACTGCTCCTCCCAGCCCAAAAGGTTAAATGTTCCCGTGCCTGATACGTGCTAATTACCCTGCGCATATGTATGATGGCGTGGGAACACCGCTCAGAGTGCTTTATTACAGGGGAGCAGCCTGGTGTGAACACTTACTTGGGATGAGATTGGTAATGGATGACCAAGGTTTATCTCCGCACCGGAGTAAATATCACCATCAGGAGGGTGAAGGCTCCTTCACTAATTACCAAAATATAATCTTCTCCCCTGTTCACAGGATACAAGATAACTAGCTGAGGGCTGACTGGTGGGGCCCCCAGAGATTCCAAGATTAGGGCCCTGCAGCCCAGTCTGGAATGGAGTGGAGGTGCTCCACAGAAACCGAAACCTTCACATCATTAAAGTACGTTTCATTAATAGATCTTCAAATAAGAATAAGATCCACTTCCATTGTATAAGTCCCATGTAGGTGACAGAGTCTGCAGAACAGTGATGTCACTGAGAAGAGGAGCAGCGCCGGATCCCACAGAGGGCAGCGTAGGTGAGTATATACACTCACACCGCACACACACAATAATGAAGGAAAAATAATGGCAGGGCATCTGTAAGATGGAGTGTAACATCTACAGTACGTGGGCACTAATCCCAACAGTGCACCATGGGAAATGGTATGCAAATGAGCTCCTTCAGAAGGCACAAAGCTGGTTTATATGTCAGCTGTTCTGGGTCTTTGCTAATACACGACAGGGCGCTGATTGGACGGAGAGTTGACTCTGATGTCACAGAGGGTGATCCCCCATCTAGAGAGACCCCCAATTACTTTGTCAGCCCTGTTCTCTTGTGGACCTGTGATGGCCTGGAATCTCTTTGGTCATCTTCAGTTTTTATCATTTGCACTTACAGTGAGGTTTTGATCTCTTATCACATGGCAATTTTACTATTTACCTTTTTTATTTGTAAAAGAAAAATCAATCTGCCTTCTCAAGAACGGAGGATTTTTCATGGTACAGTTTACTGTTCACTGCCCGGGCTTACAACCACCGCGGCAGTCGCCCTATACAGCAATCAATACATTTATCTTTCTGACCACAACCTGTGCTGTACTATGACAGGGAAGCCAAGAAGACTCCTGCAGGGAAAATAAGAGAACATTGTCAGCTGCCAGAGGGGGAAGGAGACCGATTGTGTTCAGAGTTTGTCTCCAGTAGAGAAAATTAGTAACAACTCCAAGAAATAATAACATATAAATCCATTACTGACTATGCAAGACGTTTTGGTGTGAAAAATAATTCATATATCCTTTTTCTTATTCTTTTAATATTTTTTTCTTTAAAGAAACAAAAACTTCTTCAGCAGCTCGGTGATGGGCAACTACAATACCTTACCCCGGACGACGACGGCTTCCTGCAGTTGGTGAGTATAACCCGGCTCTATCATCTTTATTAATGTAACTTTACTACCTTGACAAACCCCCTCGTTCCTCTGTAGTGTTTCATGGCTTACCAGCCTGTCTCCAACCTTCCTCCTCTGGCGGGAACTAGCATGTGACAGCTGCAGCCAATCACTCGCTGTACATGTGACTAACAGCCAATCATTGGCTGCTTTGACCGGTGATGGTCTGCAGTGGTCACAGAGGGTGATTGAATGGTGGGTGCCCCTGAGTAGTGGTGGGGATTGGTGGTGTGCTCAGTTTTTTGGGGGGTACAGATATACAATCACTTAAAGGGGTTGTGCTACACACAATTGTAATTTTAATTAATAAATCTTAGAATAATAATAATATCCACAATTGAATGTTCAAAATAATGTTCCTGTCCTGAGATATTCTTATAAATGTGTCATGTACGTGTCTGACCATACAGGAATAGGGTAGGATATTCCACAGCTCCTGGGAAGGGAGGAAATAAGAGAGTCTACAGACACTACAGCCGGAGATCACAGAATATAAGAGTATACAGACATTACAGCCGGGGATCACAGAATATAAGAGTATACAGACATTACAGCCGGAGATCACAGAATATAAGAGTATACAGACATTACAGCCGGGGATCACAGAATATAAGAGTATACAGACATTACAGCCGGAGATCACAGAATATAAGAGTATACAGACATTACAGCCGGGGATCACAGAATATAAGAGTATACAGACATTACAGCCGGGGATCACAGAATAGAAGAGTATACAGACATTACAGCCGGGGATCACAGAATATAAGAGTATACAGACATTACAGCGGAGATCACAGAATATAAGAGTATACAGACATTACAGCCGGGGATCACAGAATATAAGAGTATACAGACATTACAGCCGGGGATCACAGAATAGAAGAGTATACAGACATTACAGCAGGGCATCACGTTTTTTTTAACACATCCAATTGTAGAAATTATTTTTCTTCTAACATTCAGTAATTATAATGTACTATTGTTCATGGCACAAACCTTTTAAAACTGAATCAACCCTTTTTTCGTTCCAGTGGAGCACAAAATATGAGAAGTTGGTGATCCGGGAGGCCGCCCGCACCCCTGCGGAGTTGCATGATGCCGTCCAGAAAGCATTTCTGACGTTGCTCCATCACGGCTGCCTCTTTCGAGACCTGGTGCAGCTGAAGGGTAAAGACCTGCTGACGCCGGTGTCCCGCATCCTCATCGGCCGGCCCGGCTGCACCTACAAGTACCTGAATACCCGGCTGTTTGCCGTGCCCTGGCCAGAGGAAGGGCACAATGTGACGTACAGCACAGAGGAGGTGGCCAGCGCCTGCCGAGCCTTCTATGATCTGAACACGTTCCTACATCTTCAGACAATATGTGAATTAAACAATATGGAGAAAGGTGAAGAGAGGACGGGGCCCCCCGGGGACTGGACAGGGCCTCCCGGGGACTCGAACCGGCAGATATGTTACAATGTGACGCTGATAAATTACATGAACCCACAATCCATGTCTTACCTGAAAGAGGAGCCGTATTTTGGTATGGGGAAGATGGCGGTGAGCTGGCACCATGATGAGAACCTGGTGGAGGGGTCCACGGTCGCCGTCTACAATTTCCAAGGTCAGAAACAGCTTACCCACAGATGTTTAAAGGGATTGTCCAGAGCTGGCAAATGGATGACCTGTCCATGGTATCAATGTGAGATTGGTGACGCCAACACCTGACACCCCGTCAGTCAACAGACGTCTGCTACGATGGACAAAGCTATGTGTAAATAGGAGAGATGGCACAATCGTGGGCACCAGGCTGCTGTGACGCCCCGTTGTACATCATAAACCTCAGCCTCTGCCAGAGCAGATTTCAGCTGATTGATGGACGTGACGGACGTTGGACGCCCACTGATCTCACAAACCACTGCTACTGTATTGTACTGTACTGTACTGCTTATTTTATGTGCCAGAACTGCAGATATTCTTTACTGTAAGAGCAGTGACACTATGGATTGTTTACTGTAAATACATGGATACTATGGATTTTTCACTATAAGAGCAGTGAGACTATGAATTCTTTACTGTAAGAGCAGTGACACTATGGATTCTTTACTGTAAGAGCAGTGAAACTATGGATTCTTTACTGTAAGAGCAGTGACACTATGGATTGTTTCCTGTAAGAGCAGTGACACTATGGATTCTTAACTGTAAGAGCAGTGACACTATGGATTCTTTACTGTAAGAGCAGTGACACTATGGATTCTTTACTGTAAGAGCAGTGACACTATGGATTGTTTACTGTAAATACATGGATACTATGGATTTTTCACTATAAGAGCAGTGAGACTATGAATTCTTTACTGTAAGAGCAGTGACACTATGGATTCTTTCCTGTAAGAGCAGTGACACTATGGATTCTTTACTGTAAGAGCAGTGACACTATGGATTCTTTACTGTAAGAGCAGTGAGACTGTGGAATATTTACTGTAAAAGAATTGAGACAATTAATTCTTTACTGTAAGAGCAGTGACACTATGGATTATTTACAGTAAGAGCAGTGACACTATGGATTATTTACAGTAAGAGCAGTGACACTATAGATTATTTACAGTAAGAGAAGTGAGACTATGAATTATTTACAGTAAGAGCAGTAAATTAATGGATTATTTACTGTAAAAGAACTGAGATTATGGATTCTTTACTGTAAGAGCAGTGAGACTATGGATTCTTTACTGTAAGAGCAGTGAGACTATGGATTCTTTACTGTAAAAGAACTGAGACTATGAAGTCTATGCTGTAAGAGCAGTGAGACTGGATTCTTTACAGTAAGAGCAGTGAGACTATGGATTTACAGTAAGAGCAGTGAGACTATGAATTTACAGTAAGAGCAGTAAATTTATGGATTATTTACTGTAAAAGAACTGAGATTATGGATTCTTTACTGTAAGAGCAGTGAGACTATGGATTCTTTACTGTAAAAGAACTGAGACTATGAAGTCTATGCTGTAAGAGCAGTGAGACTGGATTCTTTACAGTAAGAGCAGTGAGACTATGGATTTACAGTAAGAGCAGTGAGACTATGAATCTTTACAGTAAGAGCAGTAAACCTATGGATTATTTCTGTAAAAGAACTGAATTATGGATTCTTTACTGTAAGAGCAATGAGATTATAAACAAATCTTACTGTAAGATCAGTGAAACTAGTGATCATATGAGTCTTTACTGTAAGAGCAGTGAGACTATGGATTTTGTACAGTAAGAGCATGACACTATGGATTCTGTACAGTAAGAGCAGTGAGACTATGGATCCTTTACTGTAAGAGCAGTGAGACTATGGATCCTTTACTGTAAGAGTAGTGACACTATGGATTCTTTACTGTAAGAGCAGTGACACTATGGATTATTTACTGTAGGAGCAGTGAGACTATGGATTATTTACTGTAGGAGCAGTGAGACTATGGATTATTTACTGTAAGAGCAGTGAGACTATGGATCCTTTACTGTAAGAGCAGTGGGACTATGGATTCTTACTGTAAAGCAGTGAGATATGGATTCTTTACTGTAAGAGCAGTGAAATTTTGAAACTCTCAGCCATATGATGTTGTAATTCAAGAATCTGATGATTTTGTTAAAATATATATTATATGTTATGGGTATTAGATTCTGTGATTGGATGTTGATCAGTGGCAACAAAGTGGAGTCGTGGAGGAATTTTCCCCTAACATGGGGCAATTAGCATCTGCCTAGTGGAGTTTTTTGCTTTAAATTTATCGATGCTGCAACTATTTTGAAACTTATCATTTATGTAAAATATAAGAGAGACGTAGAGACTGAAATGTGTTGAAGCCACGGATCGGTGGGGATTGGTAAGCGTTATTGGTTGAACAACCCCTCTAAAATCTTGTATTTTGTGTCAGTATGTTTCCATACAAACTGACCATAGTGGGTTTCACTGATGAGGACCGTTTGTCCTTTTATTTTGGAAATCATAGTACACATTGAAATAAACATATTCTACACTATTTTATGAGAGGAGTTTACTTGACTACCCCTTACTGGACTGTCCCTTAGTGGACTGGCCCTTAGTGGACTGGCCCTTAGTGGACTGGCCCTTAGTGGACTGGCCCTTAGTGGACTGGCCCTTAGTGGACTGGCCCTTAGTGGACTGTCCCGTACTTGACTGTCCCGCACTGGACTGTCCTGCACTGGACTGTCCCCTCCTTACCGGACTGTCCCCTCCTTACCGGACTGTCCCCTCCTTACCGGACTGTCCCCTCCTTACCGGACTGTCCCCTCCTTACCGGACTGTCCCCTCCTTACCGGACTGTCCCCTCCTTACCGGACTGTCCCCTCCTTACCGGACTGTCCCCTCCTTACCGGACTGTCCCCTCCTTACACGGACTGTCCCCTCCTTACCGGACTTCCCCCTTCCCCCCCCCCCCCCCCCCTTACCGGACTGTCCCCCTTACCGGACTTCCCCCTCCCCCCCCCCCCCCCCCCCCCCCCCCCCCTTACCGACTGTCCCCCTTACTGGACTAATCCCCCCCCCCCCCTTCCCTCGACTGTCCCCCCACGCCCCCCCCCCCCCCTTGCCGGACTGCCCCCCCCTTGCCGGACTACCCCCCCTTGGCAGACTGTCCCCTCCTACTGGACTGCCCCTTTTTCACCTCCTGATACATTTCTTCTCATCAGAGGATTGGACTGAGGCAGCATTTAGCAGCTTTCAGGTTCCTTTTTAATGATGACAATTCCAAATCATGTGGTGAAAATCCCCAGTGATCGGATCCATCTCTATGAGGAGCGCTCTCTATTATTTGTTTTATATATTAAGGTTTGCTTGCGGTGGCCACCAGTATCTATTTTGGTCACTTACAGACGTGTATTTGTTCCTTTATATCTTTTGTTTCAGAGGGTGCTACAGAAACTTGTGAAGAAGATGTTAAGGATGTGTCAAAGTGGTATGTGGGCCTCAAGATCGCGTGGGACATCGAGACTCCCGGGCTCGTCTTACCGTTAAACCCAGGAGATTCCTATTTTATGCTCGGTAATTAAACTTTATAAATGATCAGCATTTGTTACAGCTTCTTCCCATGTGTGGTCTAGTGATGAGCGGGCACTACAATGCTCGGGTGCTCGAAATGAGTAGTTACACACCCTTAGTCGTGCGACTCGTGTACGGAGTATAATGGAAGTCACTTAGGAACTCCGGTATTCTTCATCATCCAACTGCTTGTTTCGAGTTCCGAGTACCGCGCATGGATCTCTAGCCAGGCTTCTATTAAGGTGTTAGTGCTACAGTGAGGTTTATCCCGGTCACTTTACAGAGACTAATAGTTACAAGCCCCCAGAGCGGAGGTCAGATGATCGGTGAATGGAGGGTAATCTCTGCTCACACCTGTTCACTTCCCCTCATTAAATCACTTCTCTGCCCCCTTATTTTCTATGAGCTTTTAGTATTGAGTTTTATTTCCTGTGACACAATATCCAGATTACATGGCAGATGCCTACAAAGCCTCATTATATCTCGGAGCCAACAAGTTTCCATATTTTATAGTTGTAGCCTGAAATAAATGCGGTATTGATCGTCCTCTGTTTACCATGAATTCCAGAGCAGGGTCTGTCCCCCGGTCGGTGTGAAGCTTTCATAGGCTCTGGCGCTGAGTTCTCGCTTACTTTTCTTTCATTCCTGATTATTTTGATTTACGTATAAACTCTGTAATAACCTCCTGATCTATTCTGAGGGACGTCAGGGGGCCCGTAACCCCACCCTGTGCTTATAAACGCTTCCTGGCATTGATATTCAATAGTTGGTCTGCAGTGATACCGCGGCTTACCCTCGGTGACGCTCTGGGGTATATCACTTAGGGGCCCGTATAGTGTTGAATTTGTGCCTTTTTCAGTGTTTTTACCTTTCTTTGTTGTTCTTTTCCTCCAGGTTCATTGGCTGTTTGTTCCTTTGCTCTTTGACACTTTTTCTTTTCACTGGATACAGAATTTTTCCTTAATTCTTCATTTGGGATTTTGTAAAAAGTAGTAAAAATGAATTTTTTATTCATTTCTTTTTTTCTGTGCTTTTGTAAAGTAACTTTTAAAGCATGGTGCAACTTTAGAAAGGCAAAAAAATAAGCCAAAAAGCAGAATATTGTGCAGCAAAAAGATAAATAAATGAGATGAATGGGGGCGATAATGCTTTATCCTGTAAGGGAAAGTGAATTTCTTCCATAATTAAATTATACAATGGTCCCGCTGTCTGTAGGATCACACCTAGTTATATTTCTAGGGTTTTTTTTTTCATTTTTTTGCAAAATAAAAAGCTAAAAATATGGAAAAGTAAATGTTCCCCGGCGGCGCCATCCCTTTGTGTCTTTGTCTTTTCTTCCCATCGTGCCGCCCTTCATCTTCATTCTCTCTTCGTCTTTCTTTGTGTCCCGATATGACTTATTTATTTTTTATTTCTTTTATTTGAAAAAAACAAACATAAAAATATCTTTATTCTAAAAGCCTCATGTAAATAAACTTTCCTGAATTCAGTTTAATGAAGAGAAAATCTCAGATTGAAAGCCATTGTGCACTGGAGGTTGTTTGATATCTTTATTCCCATCTTTGTACTGTCCGGGTTATTTATTATGTTGATATATTGATATGTTCTTCTTTTATTAGTTCAGATTCGGACATTGACGTTTCCTTGTGGAAATAGAAGAACTTATATTAAGGATGATTTGTGTTCATTTCCTCTACAAGGAAGGTGTACATACAAGTATTCAGTGTCCAGTTTTTGCTCTTATTTTATTCCCGCTTCTCTACTGAATTTTCTACTTTTTATTTCTTTTTATTCCGCCATGCAGTTCTAGAGATGTGGGACTTTTTATTCGGTGTGTATATTTCTGGTCTTTATAAGTGGACGTGGCTGACAGAGCAGCTTATACTAAAGACAAGCCTTCATAGAACGAGACACGCCCTCATAGAACGAGACACAACCTCATAGAACGAGACACGCCTTCATAGAACTAAACACGCTCTCATAAAATAAGACAAGCCCTCATAGAACGAGACACGCCCTCATAGAGCGAGACGCGCCCTCATAGAGCGAGACGCGCCCTCATAGAACGAGACGCGCCCTCCTAGAACGAGACGCCCTCCTAGAGCGAGACGCGCCCTCCTAGAGCGAGACGCGCCCTCCTAGAGCGAGACGCGCCCTCCTAGAGCGAGACGCGCCCTCCTAGAGCGAGACGCGCCCTCCTAGAGCGAGACGCGCCCGCCTAGAGCGAGACGCGCCCTCCTAGAGCGAGACGCGCCCTCCTAGAGCGAGACGCTCCCTCCTCGAGCGAGACGCTCCCTCCTCGAGCGAGACGCGCCCTCCTCGAGCGAGACGCGCCATCCTCGTGCGAGACGCGCCCTCCTCGTGCGAGACGCGCCCTCCTAGAGCGAGACACGCTTTCATGGAACGAGACACGCTTTCATGGAACGAGACGCGCCCTCCTAGAGCGAGACGCGCCCTCCTAGAGCGAGACGCGCCCTCCTAGAGCGAGACGCGCCCTCCTAGAGCGAGACGCGCCCTCCTAGAGCGAGACGCGCCCTCCTAGAGCGAGACGCGCCCTCCTAGAGCGAGACGCGCCCTCCTAGAGCGAGACGCGCCCTCCTCGTGCGAGACGCGCCCTCCTGTGCGAGACGCGCCCTCCTCGTGCGAGACGCGCCCTCCTCGTGCGAGACGCGCCCTCCTCGTGCGAGACGCGCCCTCCTAGAGCGAGACGCGCCCTCCTAGAGCGAGACGCGCCCTCCTAGAGCGAGACGCGCCCTCCTAGAGCGAGACGCGCCCTCCTAGAGCGAGACGCGCCCTCCTAGAGCGAGACGCGCCCTCCTAGAGCGAGACGCGCCCTCCTAGAGCGAGACGCGCCCTCCTAGAGCGAGACGCGCCCTCCTAGAGCGAGACGCGCCCTCCTAGAGCGAGACGCGCCCTCCTAGAGCGAGACGCGCCCTCCTAGAGCGAGACGCGCCCTCCTAGAGCGAGACGCGCCCTCCTAGAGCGAGACGCGCCCTCCTCGTGCGAGACGCGCCCTCCTAGAGCGAGACACGCTTTCATGGAACGAGACACGCTTTCATGGAACGAGACGCGCCCCCAGGGAACAAGACCCGCCCCCTTATAGAACTAAAAACGCCCTCATAGAATCACGCCCTCACGGAACGAGACTCCTCGCCCTCACGGAACGAGACTCCTCGCCCTCACGGAACGAGACTCCTCGCCCTCACGGAACGAGACTCCTCGCCCTCACGGAACGAGACTCCTCGCCCTCACGGAACGAGACTCCTCGCCCTCACGGAACGAGACTCCTCGCCCCCACGGAACGAGACGCGCTCCAAGAGAATAAGACATGCCCCTTTAGTAAAATCTATAACTATTAACACCAAATAATAAGGCCTGTGTCTCTGGAACAGTATGGCGGATTTTAGAAAAAGGAAAAGCGCAATACTCAGGGGAACTGCAAGAATATAATCGGAACACAAAATGGTCACTTTTCACCTATTGCCAATTCCCCTTTATAGAGCCTGCCCTGGACTTACATATTGATAATTTATTTTAATGCATTTTATTAGTCATTCACTTGATTCACATGGTATAAACTGCGCGACTCGGCAGAGGCCACTAAACAAAATCGGCCAATCAATGAGAGTGTCCGGTGTAAGAGACATCATTACTAATGTATGTAAATTGCTGTGGAATTAATAGCGCTATATAAATGAATATTATTATTATTATTATTATTATAAGACTACCATGTATCACACCTGATGAGGCGAGCCGGGGATCACAGAATATAAGAGTACTAGATGGTGGCCCGATTCTAATGCATCGTGTATTCTAGAATATAGAAAAAGAGATTGCATGGGGAAAGCGGTGAGGGCTGAATTGAGAGGAACTTTGAAGAAGGGGCGGCGGGGAAAGGACGGCATGGCAGGGGGTAGGAGGGAGGACAGAGCAGCAGGGGGGAGGAGGATGGAGGACAGAGGAGGTAGTGGCGGGGTGTGGGAGGATGTAGCAGCACAGACAGGGGGAGGAAGGAGCGGCAGGGGGAGGATGGAGCACAGAGCAGCAGGGGGAGGAGGACGGAGGACGAAGCGGCGGGGTGGGGGAGGACGGAGGATGGAGTTGCAGAGGGGAGGAGGACAAAGAAAGGAGGAGGAAGCGGTGGGGTGGGGGAGGATGGAGCGGCACAGGCAGGGGGAGGATGGAGCGGCAGGGGGAGGATGAAGCACAAAGCGGCTGGGGGGTGGAGGACAGGATGAAGCGGCTGGGGGTGGAGGACAGGATGAGCGGCGGAGTGGAGGAGAACGGAGCAGCACAGGCAGGGGGGGGATGGAGGATAGAGTGGCGGAGGTGAGGAGGGCAAAGGAAGGAGGAGGAAGCGGTGGGGGAGGATGGAGTGGCACAGGCAGGGGGAGGACAGAGCGCAGGGGGAGGACGAAGCACAAGCGGCGGGGGGGGAGGAGGATGTAGGATGAAGCGGTGGGGTGGGGGGAGGACGGAGCAGCACAGGCAGGGGGAGGACGGAGGATGAAGTGGCGGGGTGAGGAGGACAAAGGAAGGAGGAGCAAGCGGTGGGGGAGGATGGAGCGGCACAGGCAGGGGGAGGACGGAGCGGCAGGGGGAGGACAGAGCGGCAAGGGGAGGACAGAGCGGCAGGGGAGGACAGAGCGGCAGGAGAGGACAGAGCGGCAGGGGGAGGATAGAGCGGCTGGGGAGGACAAGTGGCTGGGGGAGGATGAGCAAGAGCGGCGGTGGGAGAGGAGGATGGAGAACGAAGCGGCGGGGTGAGGAAGGCGGAGCAGCACAGGCAGGGGAAGGATGGAGGATGGAGTGGCGGGGGGAGGAGGACAAGGAAGGAGGAGAAAGCGGGGGGTGGGGAGGATGGAGTGGCACAGACAGGGCGAGGATGGAGCACAAGCAGCGGGGGGGAGGAGGACGGGGACGAAGCGGCAGGGTGGGGGGAGGCCAGAGCAGCACAGGCGGGGAAGGACGGAGGATGGAGTGGCGGGGGGGAGGAGGATAAAGGAAGGAGGAGGAAGCGGTGGGGTGGG
This sequence comes from Allobates femoralis, assembly GCA_033576535.1. Taxonomy (NCBI): domain Eukaryota; kingdom Metazoa; phylum Chordata; class Amphibia; order Anura; family Aromobatidae; genus Allobates; species Allobates femoralis. Next base: position 153,223,006 of record JARQOC010000010.1, on the reverse strand, counting down.
GGAGGATGGAGCGGCACAGGAAGGGGGAGGACGGAGATAGAGCAGCGGGGGGAGGAGGACAGAGGGACGAGACGAGGTGGGGGGTGGGTAGGATGGAGCAGCACAGGCAGGGGAGGATGGAGTGGCGGAGAGGAGGAGGACAAAGGAAGGAAGAGGAACTGGTGGAGGAGGACGGAGCACAGAAACGGTGGGAGGAGGAGCACGGCAGACAAAGCGGCGGGGTGGGGGAGGGAGGATGGATCGGCAGGGGGAGGATGGAGCACAAAGCGGCGGGGGAGAGGAGGATAAAGGACAAAGCGGCGGGTGGGGGAGGCCGGAGCAGCAGAGGCAGGAGGAGGACAGAGGATGGAGTGTTGGAGGGGAGGCAGGACAAAGGAAGGAAGAGAAAGCGGTGGGGTGGGGGAGGACGGAGCGGCAGGGGAGGATGGACACAGAGCGGCGGGGAAAGGAGGACGGAGGACAAAGCAGTGGGGTGGGGGAGGACGGAGCAGCACAGGCAGGGGGAGGATGGAGGATGCAGTGGCGGAGGGGAGGAGGACAAAGGAAGGAGGAGGAAGCGGTGGAGGAGGATGGAATGGCACAGGCAGGGGGAGGACGGAGCACAGAGCGGTGGGAGGAGGATGGAGGACAAAGCTGCGGGTGAGGGAGGATGGAGCACTGTACGGCAACTCAGTGGTTAGCAGAGCATACAGGGGCTCAGTGATTAGCAGAGTATACGGTGGCCGAGTAGCACTGCGCGGTGGCTCAGTGGTTAGCACTTGCCGGTGGCTCAGTGGTTAGCACTGCGCGGTGGCTCAGTGGTTAGCACTGCGCGATGGCTCAGTGGTTAGCACTGCGCGATGGCTCAGTGGTTAGCACTGCGCGGTGATCTCAGTGGTTAGCACTGCGTGGTGGCTCAGTGTTGGCACTGTTACGGTGGCTCAGTGGTTAGCAGTGAATGCGGTGGGCAGAGTGGTCAGCGCAGCGCGCGTGAGCAGAGTGGTCAGCGCAGCGGCGCGGTGGGCAGAGTGGTCAGCGCAGCGGCGTGGGGGCAAAGTGGTCAGCGCAGCGGCGCCGTGGCAGGGAAGTGGTCAGCGCAGCGGCACGGTAGGCAGAGTAGTCAGCGGTGGGCAGAGTAGTCAGCGGTGGACGGACACACACACAGCCGACATGTCGCTGCCCCCAGAGGATTGGATCCAATACGGAACTCTCGGCGTCCCGGACGCCATATTGAATCCAGTCCCCCCGGGGGGCGGCAACATGGCGGAACTGTGGATCTAGGCGGTGGGAAGACGCAGGGCCGGTGGGAAGTATAGCGGAGTGTGGTGTGTGTGTATGTTGTGCAAACGACCATAGTAGAACACCCACAGTGGGTGTAGAGGCTACTTCAGCCAGGATGTGACGTAGCATACTGTTACATCCTGACGGAGTAGCCTTAGGGTTTTATTATAATATGAAGATACAGACGTTAAGCTGGGGATCACAGAATGGTGAGTATACATGACATTACAGCCAGGTATCACCACAATATAAGAGTATACAGACATTAACAGCCAGGGATCACTGAATATAAGAGTATACAGACATTTCAGCCATGGATCACAGAATATAAGAGCATACAGACATTACAGTCAGGGATCACAGAATATAAGAGTATACAGACATTACAGCTGGGGATCACAGAATATAAGAGCATACAGACATTTACAGCTGCGGGATCACGAATATAAGAGTATACAGACATTACAGCCATGGATCACAGAATATAAGAGCATACAGACATTACAGTTGGGGATCACAGAATATAAGAGATACAGACATTACAGCTGGGGATCACAGAATATAAGAGTATACAGACATTACAGCTGGTGATTCTTATATTCTTATATTCTGTGATTCCTGGCTGTGATGTCTGTATACTCTTATACAGTAATATGAAAAAGTTTGGGCACCCCTCTTAATTTTACTCATTTTTTTTTGTTTAAAATTGGGTTTTTGCACCAGCTCTTTCAGTGTGATATATGTAATAACTGATGGACACAGTAATATTTCAGGATTGAAATGAGGTTTATTGCACTAACCAAAAATGTGAAATATGCATTATTTCAAAATTTGACAGGTGCAAAAGTATGGGCACCCTTCTGATTTTCATGATTTGAATACTCCTAACTACTTTTTACTGACTTACTGAAGCTTTAAATTGGTTTGGTAACCTCATTGAGCTTTGTACTTCATAGCCCGGTGTATCCAATCATGAGAAAAGCTATTTCAGGTGTCCACTTGCAAGTTGTTCTCCTAGTTGCATCTTCTCTGAGGAGTGACATCATGGGCTCCTCAAAACAGCTCTCAAATGATCTGAAAAAAAAGATTGTTCAACAAAGTTGTTCAGGGGAAGGACACAAAAAGTTGTCTCAGAGATTTAACCTGTCAGTTTCCACTGTGAGGAACATTGTAAGGAAATGGAAGACCACAGGGACAGTTCTTGTAAAGACCAGAAATGGCAGACCAACAAAAATATCACAAAGGCAGAGAAGAAGAATGGTGAGAACAGACATGAACAATCCACAGACCACCTCCAAAGACCTGCAGCATCATCTTGCTGCAGATGGTGTCACTGTGCATCGTCAACAATACAGCGCACACTGCACAAGGAGAAGCTGTATGGGAGAGTGATGCGAAAGAAGCCGTTTCTGCATGCACACCACAAACAGAGTCGCCTGAGGTATGCAAAAGCACATTTGGACAAGCCAGCTTCATTTTGGAAGAAAGTCCTGTGGACTGATGAAACAAAGATTGAGTTGTTTGGTCATACAACAAGGCGTTATGCATGGCGCCACAAAAACACAGCATTCCAAGAAAAATACTTGCTACCCAGTGTCAAATTTGGGGGAGAGTCCATCATGCTTTGGGGCTGTGTGGCCAATGACGGCATCGGGAATCTTGTTAAAGTTGAGGGTCGCATGGATTCCACTTAGTATCAGCAGATTCTTGAGAATAATGTTCAAGAATCAGTGTCAAAGTTGAAGTTACACCGGGGATGGATCTTTCAGCAAGACAATGATCCAAAACACCGCTCCAAATCTACTCAGGCATTCATGCAGAGGAACAATCACAATGTTCTGGAATGGCCATCCCAGTCCCCAGACCTGAATATCATTGAACATCTGTGGGATGTTTTGAAGCGGGCTGTCCATGCTCTGCGACCATCAAACTTAACTGAACTGGAATTGTTTTGTAAAGAGGAATGGTCAAAAATACCTTCATCCAGGATCCAGGAACTCATTAACAGCTACAGGAAGCCACTAGAGGCAAAAGGTGGATCTATTAAACATTAATGTCACTTTTCTGTTGAGGTGCCCATACTTTTGCACCTGTCAAATTTTGAATTAATGCATATTTCACATTTTCGTTTAGTACAATGAACCTCATTTCAGTCCTGAAATATTACTGTGTCCATCAGTTATCACATATATCACACTGAAATAGCTGGTGCAGAAAACAATTTAAAAAAAAACAAAGAGTAAGATTAAGAGGGGTGCCCAAACAATTTCATATGACTGTATTCTGTGATCCCCGGCTGTAATGTCTGTATACTCTTCTATTCTGTGATCCCCGGCTGTAGTGTCTGTATACCCTTATATTCTGTGATCCCCAGCTGTAATGTCTGTATACCCTTATATTCTGTGATCCCCCTCTGTAATGTCTGTATACTCTTATATTCTGTGATCCCCAGCTGTAATGTCTGTATACCCTTATATTCTGTGATCCCCGCTGTAATGTCTGTATACTCTTGTATTCAGTGATCCCTGGCTGTAATGTCTCAATAGTCTTATATTCTGTGATCCCCGGCTGTAATGTCTGTATACTCTTATATTCTGTGATCCCCGGCTGTAATGTCTGTATACTCTTATATTCTGTGATCCCCAACTGTAATGTCTGTATGCTCTTATATTATGTGATCCCCAGCTGTAATGTCTGTATACTCTTCTATTCTGTGATCCCCGGCTGTAATGCCTGTATACTCTTCTATTCTGTGATCCCCGGCTGTAATGCCTGTATACTCTTATATTCTGTGATCCCCGGCTGTAATGCCTGTATACTCTTATATTCTGTGATCCCCAGCTGTAATATCTGTATACTCTTATATTCTGTGATTCCTGGCTGTAATGTCTGTATACTCTTATATTCTGTGATCCCCGGCTGTAATGTCTGTATACTATTATATTCTGTGATCCCCGGCTATAATGTCTGTATACTCTTCTATTCTGTGATCCCTGGCTGTAATGTCTGTATACTCTTCTATTCTGTGAACCCCAGCTGTAATATCTGTATACCCTTATTTTCTGTGATTGCCGGCTGTAATGTTTGTATACTCTGGTATTCTGTGATCCCCGGCTGTAATATCTGTATACTCTTATATTCTGTGATCCCCAACTGTAATGTCTGTATGCTCTTATATTATGTGATCCCTGGCTGTAATGTCTGTATACTCTTCTAGTCTGTGATCCCCAGCTGTAATGTCTGTATACTCTTATATTCTGTGATTGCCGGCTGTAATGTCTGTATACTCTTATATTCAGTGATCCCCGGCTGTAATGTCTGTATACTCTGGTATTTTGTGATCCCCGGCTGTAATGTCTGAATACTCTTCCATTCTATGATCCTCTGCTGTAACTCTTATATTCTGTGATCCTCGACTGTAATGTCTGTATACTCTTATATTCTGTGATCCCCAGCTGTAATGTCTGTATACTCTTCTATTCTGTGATCCCCGGCTGTAATGTCTGTATGCTCTTCTATTCTGTGATCCCCGGCTGTAATGTCTGTATACTCTTATATACTGTGATCCTTGGCTGTAATGTCTGTATACTTTTATATACTTTAATGTCTGTATGCTCTTCTATTCTGTGATATCCGGCTGTAATGTCTGTATACTCTTATATTCTGTGATCCCCGGCTGTAATGTCTGTATACTCTTCTATTCTGTGATTCCTGGCTGTAATGTCTGTATGCTCTTCTATTCTGTGATCCCGGCTGTAATGTCTGTATACTCTTATATTCTGTGATCCCCGGCTGTAATGTCTGTATACTCTTATATTCTGTGATCCCCGGCTGTAATGTCTGTATACTGTTATATTCTGTGATCCCCGGCTGTAATGCCTGTATACTCTTCTATTCTGTGATCCCTGGCTGTAATGTCTGTATGCTCTTATATTATGTGATCCCCGCTGTAATGTCTGTATACTCTTCTATTCTGTGATCCCCACCTCTAATGTCCTGTATGCTCTTATATTCTGTGATCCCCGGCTGTAATGTCTGTATACTCTTCTATTCTGTGATCCCCAGCTGTAATGTCTGTATATATACTCTTATATTTTGTGATCCCGGCTGTAATGTCTGTATACTCTTATATTCTGTGATCTCCAGCTGTAATGTCTGTATACTCTTATATTCTGTGATCCCTGGCTGTAATGTCTGTATACTCTTCTATTCTGTGATCCCCGCTGTAATGCCTGTATACTCTTATATTCTGTGATCCCCGGCTGTAATGCCTGTATACTCTTATATTCTGTGATCCCAGCTGTAATATCTGTATACTCTTATATTCTGTGATTCCTGGCTGTAATGTCTGTATACTCTTATATTCTGTGATCCCGGCTGTAATGTCTGTATACTATTATATTCTTGATCCCCGGCTATAATGTCTGTATACTCTTCTATTCTGTGATCCCTGGCTGTAATGTCTGTATACTCTTCTATTCTGTGAACCCCAGCTGTAATATCTGTATACCCTTATTTTCTGTGATTGCCGGCTGTAATGTTTGTATACTCTGGTATTCTGTGATCCCGGCTGTAATATCTGTATACTCTTATATTCTGTGATCCCCAACTGTAATGTCTGTATGCTCTTATATTATGTGATCCCTGGCTGTAATGTCTGTATACTCTTCTAGTCTGTGATCCCCAGCTGTAATGTCTGTATACTCTTATATTCTGTGATTGCCGGCTGTAATGTCTGTATACTCTTATATTCAGTGATCCCCGGCTGTAATGTCTGTATACTCTGGTATTTTGTGATCCCGCTGTAATGTCTGAATACTCTTCCATTCTATGATCCTTGCTGTAACTCTTATATTCTGTGATCCTCGACTGTAATGTCTGTATACTCTTATATTCTGTGATCCCCAGCTGTAATGTCTGTATACTCTTCTATTCTGTGATCCCCGCTGTAATGTCTGTATGCTCTTCTATTCTGTGATCCCCGGCTGTAATGTCTGTATACTCTTATATACTGTGATCCTTGGCTGTAATGTCTGTATACTTTTATATACTTTAATGTCTGTATGCTCTTCTATTCTGTGATATCGGCTGTAATGTCTGTATACTCTTATATTCTGTGATCCCCGGCTGTAATGTCTGTATACTCTTCTATTCTGTGATTCCTGGCTGTAATGTCTGTATGCTCTTCTATTCTGTGATCCCGGCTGTAATGTCTGTATACTCTTATATTCTGTGATCCCCGCTGTAATGTCTGTATACTCTTATATTCTGTGATCCCCGGCTGTAATGTCTGTATACTGTTATATTCTGTGATCCCCGGCTGTAATGCCTGTATACTCTTCTATTCTGTGATCCCTGGCTGTAATGTCTGTATGCTCTTATATTATGTGATCCCCGGCTGTAATGTCTGTATACTCTTCTATTCTGTGATCCCCACCTCTAATGTCTGTATGCTCTTATATTCTGTGATCCCCGGCTGTAATGTCTGTATACTCTTCTATTCTGTGATCCCCAGCTGTAATGTCTGTATATATACTCTTATATTTTGTGATCCCCGGCTGTAATGTCTGTATACTCTTATATTCTGTGATCTCCAGCTGTAATGTCTGTATACTCTTATATTCTGTGATCCCTGGCTGTAATGTCTGTATACTCTTATATTCTGTGATCCCCGGCTGTAATGTCTGTATACTCTTACTCCTCCACTGCCCAGAAGCTATGGTATATCCCATCTGTTCCTGCATGTTCACCCACATCCATTACACAGGGAGATATTTATAAGAATATCTGAGGATAGGAACATATTCCTAACATCCAATTGTGGATCTTGTGGCACAACCCCTTTAAGCAGACCTCTATTTAATAATAAAGGTTTCTGTGTCAGATCCACAGTTTCTTCTTTTCTACCTAAACATATGGAGATTCCTCTCATTAAAGCTCCAGTGTCTTTATGACGCTGCGCCGGATCCCTTCAGCCGTTGTAAGATATTACATTTACAGGGAGGGAGCTATGAAATTTTAGTGCTGTCAATTATAAAATAATGGTATAATTTCCTGGCTTCAATGATGGCATTAACTCTTTGATTTATAGAGCGGCTGTGTAGAACGTCCTGACCGGGTGCTGATCTGTTTTGCGCTTTGATTGACAGGCAAGTTGCCAGGGAAACACGTTTCATCTAGCACTCGGCGCTTAAACGAACTCACAAACATTTGGCCTCCGGCCACTCATTTTAAGACGGCTTCTCCTATTTTGTCCCTGTGTCAAAAGTCACTTTGCAGGAATAAATAACGCCCTGCAGCCATTCTCAGAAAGCCTTGTATATGCAGGGAGATAGATTGCTTCTCGCCAGCAAATAAAGTAAAGATAAATTGGCGGCACGGCTTCACCTCTTTACCCTCACTTGGCCCTTGGACTGATTTCAGTCACTAAAGAGAGTGCTGAAGGGAACGTGTATACAGTATTTCCAAAGCTATAATTCTGTGCCGGGAGGTCGTTCGTCTGTGAATAGTTACAACAGAAGCTGATGGCAATAATAAAATAAGATGCGAAGACGACAGAAGACATCTCCGGCACCGCGCGGCGTCACACCACTAAGACGACTTGTCACTTTTGTGACTTTCAATCTTATTTAGATGGTTAAGGACTATCAGTCGACTCTCCTGACATCTCCGGCACCATGCGGCATCACACCGCTAGGACGACTTGTCACACTTGTGACTGTCACTCTTCTTTAGCTGGTTAAGAACCATTGGTCGGTTCTCCTGACATCTCCGCCACACTGCCAGGATGACTCTTCACTTTTGTGATTATCACTCTTATTCAGATGGTTAAGGACCATCGGTTGACTCTCCTGACATCTCCGGCACTGCACGGCGTCACACCCCCAGAATGACTCTTCACTTTTGTGATTATTACTCTTATTCAGATGGTTAAGGACCATTGGTCGGCTCTCCTGAGATCTCCAGCACTGCACGGCATCACACCCCCAGGATGACTCTTCACTTTTGTGATTATTACTCTTATTCAGATGGTTAAGGACCATTGGTCGGTTCTCCTGACATCTCCGGCACTGCACGGCGTCACACACCCCAGGATGACTCTTCACTTTTGTGATTATGACTCTTATTCAGGTGGTTAAGGACCGTTAGTTGGTTCTCCTGACATCTCCGTCACCACGCGGGGTCTCACTGCCAGGATGACTCTTCACTTTTGTAATTATCACTCTTACTCAGATGGTTAAGGACCATCGGTTGACTCTCCTGACATTCTCCGGCATCGCAAGCCATTGCACCACCAGGACATGTCACTTTTGTGAGCGTCACTCTTGTTTAGCTGGTTAAGAACCATCGGTCGGCTCTCCTGACACCTCCGGGACCATGCAGCATCACACCACCAGGACAACTTGTCACTTTTGTGACTGTTAATCTTGTTTAGATGGTTAAGGACAATTGGTCGCTCTCCTGACATCTTTGGCACTGCATGGCATGACATCTCCAGAATGACTTGTCATTGTTGTGTTTGTCCCTCTTGTTTAGCTGGGTAAGGACCATGAGTTGGCTCTCCTGACCCCTCTACTGCTCTGAAAGAAGACTCAAATTGAGAATCACTTTGAGAAAATATAGATGATGGAAAACAAAATCACCAACCATTTCACTTGTCTGGATCCAAATCTCCCTGAAAATCAAAGATAAAAAAACCCAAAAACTGCAAGTGGCAACTCATAATGGGACCTTATAATGTGGATGGACCCATGTGCCAGTTGGCACTGCCAAGAACATCCTGGCATGTCCCTGATGAAATAATAGGTGGTGCAGAGGATCAGGGCATCGGTGAACTCCGGACGTTGTGTGCCACTACTTTAGATGCACAGATACATAACGGCCCAGTTCACATCTAAGCCTTGGCTGTGTTTGGCTGCATTTGCGTGTGCATGCATTTTTACAGCTGAAAACGCATCCAAAAACGCACCCTTAGGGCTTAATGCAAAACGCATGCAAAAACGAAAAACTCATGCGTTTTTGCAAATGCAGCCCTTGACACAGCAGCCGACGTTTTTGGCTGCGTTTGCAAAAACACATGCGTTTTGCATTAAACCCTATGGGTGCGTTTTTAGATGCGTTTGTAGCGGTCAATATGAATACAAACGCAGGCAAACACAGCCTATGCTTAGATGTGAAAAGGCCCAATGTCTCCAGAGGTTCTCAGTTGGATTCAGGTCTGAGGAGCAGAAGGACCAGTGAGTGATGTCATGCCAGTGCAGGCAGAGCGAGGTTAGTGAACCCAATTGACCATAGATGATAGTGTGGAAGCTGAAACCAGACACTAGCTGGACAAGGACGTTCGATAAATGAGAAGGCTTTATTAGAGTACAAAGGCCCAGTTCACATCTAAAGGCCCTGTCACACATACAGATGTCGTTAGAGAGATCATTGTAACTGTGACGTTACAACGATCTCGGCAGCGATGTCGCTGTGTGTGACATCTAGTAACGATCATGTGAATATAAAAAATAATCATTGCGCCACACTGTTTTAAAAGAGCCTATCGAGATTACTATTACTCTTATGCTCACTCACCTTTTCTTGTTGTGCCAAATCTGCACAACAAGACAGTAGGCTCAATGGTGAGAGAGCAGCTGTAGATCCTCTCCCGTCGGCTCCTGATTCTAGGCTGACAACGTGATGGAACAACTTGCTTCTATCCGGATCCCATGACCGGTCGTGTGCTTTCCACGTTAGCAAGGTCCTTTCAACTAGAGCAGCTCGCAACCACCACACTCCCCATAGGGAGGCGAAAACCAGGGAAAATATAGAAAAGTGGTGTTCAAGTTGCGGCGCTAAGGAAGGACACTGTGCAGGTAAAAGCTTCTGAAAGATTACCTCCTGATTTATTAGACAAAAATAGTTAGGATTCCTCCTGCCACAACATGTTTCAACGCCCAATGCGTCTTCCTCAAGTGGATCCACTTGAGGAAGACGCATTGGGCGTTGAAACATGTTGTGGCAGGAGGAATCCTAACTATTTTTGTCTAATAAATCAGGAGGTAATCTTTCAGAAGCTTTTACCTGCACAGTGTCCTTCCTTAGCGCCGCAACTTGAACACCACTTTTCTATATTTTCCCTGATCTAGTAACGATCAGGCCCCTGCTGTGAGGTCGCGGATCGTTACATTCTGCTCTGGGTCATTTTTTGATCGTTGGTTTCCCGCTGCTCAGCACGCATCGCTGCGTGTGACTGCGAGAAACCAGCGATCAGTGACCTCACAGGCTGGTAACCATGGTAAACCCCGGATATCCATGCAGCGCGCGCTGCCTGGATACCCGCTGTTTATCATAGTTACCAGCGTTCTCCCTGCTTAGCGCTGCCTTACAGGCAGCGCTAAGCAGGGAGGACACTGACATCGCCTTTAGCGATGTGGGAGGTGGCTCCCATGGCCCTGATCGCTGGGGAGATCTGCCAGTTTGACAGCTCCCCAGCGATAAATTAACGACGCTCCAGCGATCCCGGCAGGTCGTTATCGCTGTCGGGAACGCTGGATCGGTCGTTATGTGAGATAGGGCCTTTAGGCTGGACTGCACTTACATTTCTGTGCAAAAACGCAAAATGCATGCGTTTTTGTAAACACAGCCCAAAACGTTGCATGCGTTTTTGCAAAATGACATGCGTTTTGCATTGCGTTTGCAATGCGTTTTGCATTGAAACCTATGGGTACGTTTTCAGATACGTTTCAATGCGTTTTTAGCGGTAAAAACACAAATGCAAAAGCAGCCAAATGCAGGCAAAACGCAGATGTGAAAAGGCCCAAAGACAGGGAGACCCACAAGGGAAGTGCTCTGGGCTGAAAAATCAAATTATCCCAAGGGAGCACCAAATAGCAGACCCCTGTACAGGGATTGTCTCGATACAGTCACAGAGGCTCAAGTGGACCTGCAAACGACCAGAGGGTCAGACCCAACGGAACCCGTGTTACCGGAGGGTAGGAAGCGAGTGGTCCAGGGAACTGGGGAAAGAAGATCCGGAGTTGCCGGAGAAATCCAAGAATTTGCCCAGATGGTCAGAAGGTGCCGTCAGGATCTGCTGGTGAATGACAAGCAGACTGTAGTCCAGCACTAGAAACAAGAGACAAGGGGCATTAGAAATCTGACAAAACAAGCAATCACGCTGATGCTGGGCAGGGACCTGAACTAGCTACCTAGCAATGAACATAGTTTCTCATGCACCTTCCAAGAGAAGTGAGAGCCTTAAGTATACACAGACCTCTCAGCGATTGGCTGAGAGGTAATTACAGGAAAGGGTGTACTGGCCCTTTAAATCTTTTCACAGCAGCGCGTGTGTGCCCTATACTTGTTTCCTCGCAACCCAGAAGTTAGGAGGTGGAGGAGGGAGACTGGGAAGCTGCCGCAGCCGAGGGGACTTCGCGGGAGCGTGGTATGGGTAAGTATAAGTGTGGGGCACAGGCGGATACCGGCGGCAAGATGGGACCTGATCTCCCTGAATCCTGGGGACGGGTCCCGCTGGCCGGAGTGCTACAGTACCCCCTCCCTTATGCTCCCTCATGTTCAAGCCAGCCAATAACCTCTGCATAAGACGGGGGGCATTAATATTGTCTCTCGGTTCCCAAGGCCGGTCCTCTGGACGCCCTTGATCTTGAAGACCTCACCAGAGACGGTTGAAGGAAGAGCACTAGGATCCAAGGAGTAGCGTCCAATGACAACAGGCTTAAGAAGAGGAGCATGAAAAGAATTGTGAATCCACAAAGGAGGAGGCAACTTTAACCGATAGCATACCTCATTGATCATCTGAAGCACCTCAAAGGGGGACCGATGTATTAAGGAGCAAATTTGTTCAAGGGAACCTTACAGCGAATGTACCTGAAAGAGAGGCATACCTTATCCCCGAGTTGGAATTGAGGAGATTCTAGGCGTTATCTGCGTGATTTTTCATCCGCTTGGATACCCGTTCCAGGGATGCCTTCGTCCCGGACCAGATGATAGAGAAGTCACTAACCAGAGTCTCGACTACTGGATTGTTGGACGTGATGTTCAAGTGAGTCCGGAACCCAGGGTGGTGCCCATATACGATAAAGAACAGAGAATTAGAGGAAGACTCACTGACATGGTTGTTGTAAGAGAACACCGCCCAAGGCAACAAGGCTACCCAGTCACTATGGTGTGCGTTGACGAAGTGGCGTAGGTAGTTGGTGAGTATCTGATTGACTTTTCCACCTGACCGTTGGCTTGTGGGTAATATGCCGAGGAGAAATCCAGAGATACATCCAGCTGCTTGCAGAGAGATCGCCAGAATCCGGATACGAACTGCACTCTCCTGTCGAACAGAATATGAAGAGGTAAACCATGAAATCAAAGAATATATTGAACAAACAACTCCGCCAGCTTGGGAGAGGAGGGAAGACCAGACAAGGGAACAAAGTGACACACCTTGGAGAATTGATCCACCAGGACCCATATCACGGTACAACCAGAAGGCACCGACAGGTCGGTGATGAAATCCATTGCGATGTGCCTCCATGGCGCAGATAGTGCTGGTAGAGGCAAAAGATGACCAGTAGGTAGTCTCTTGGGTGTCTTATTATGGGCACAAGTAGGACAAGCAGCAACAAACTCTAGGCGCATCTTGGGCCACCAGTAGTGCTGCGAAATCATCTACATGGTCTTTGTCAGTTCCACATGGCCAGCAAGCTAAGACAAATGTCCCCACTGAAGTACACGTTTCCTGTCTGGAACAGAAACTAATGTCTTACCCGGAGGTGGTCGTAACAGCTGAACTAGTGCTACAGTGATCATTTTGGATGGATCAATGATGTGGCGTGGTTCTTCATCTTGGTAGTCAGAGATAAAAAACCTTGATAAAGCGTCAGCCTTGATGTTCTTCACAGCCGGACGGAAGTGGAGACAAAAGTTGAATCGGGTGAAGAATAAAGACCATCAAGCTTGACGAGGGTTGAGCCTCTGATTAGACTGAAGGTAGGACAAGTTCTTCTGATCAGTGTAGATCATAACCAGATGAACTGCACCCTCTAGAATATAGTGCCATTCCTCCAAGGCCAACTGGATGGCTAGCAACTCCCTGTCACCAATGGAGTAATTGCACTCACCGGGCGAGAACGCCTTGGAGAAGAACACACAGGTCACCGTTCTTCCGGATAAAGCTTCTACGAGAGTACGGCTCCGGCCCCAGAAGAGGAAGCGTCCACCTCCACGAAGAACTGTTTATTGACCTTTGGCCTATGAAGAGCGGGAGCAGTAGAGAAGTATTATTTGAGAGACAGAAAGGAAGAATCAGCCTCTGGAGACTATTCCTTAGGATTAGATCCCTTTCGAGTCAGGGCGGTGAGTGGTTTAGTCAAGTCCAATAAGTGTGGGATAAACTGCCGGTAATAGTTGGTGAACCCGAGGAATTGCTGAATTACCTTGACTCTGACTGGACATGGCCACTTGAGTACTGCAAACACCTTCTCAGGATCCATTTCGAGACCTGTGTCAGAGATGACATCCCCCAGAAAGGGCAGAGAGCTCCACTCAAAGATACACTTTTCAAATTTAGCATACAGATGATTCTCTCGCAACCGTTAAAGGACCTGGCGGATATTTCTTCTATGAGCAGGGAGGTCCAGGGAGAACACCACGATATCGTCCAGATACAGGACTACACATACGTTGAGAAGGCCACGAAAGACATCGTTGACGAACTCTTGAAATACTGCTGGCGTGTTACTTAGCCTGAAAGGCATTACCCGTTACTCATAATGGCCGTCTCGAGTGTTGAAGGCGGTCTTCCAGTCATCTACGGAATGTATCCTAACAAGGCTGTAAGCCCCACGAAGGTCCAATTTGGTGAAGATCCTGCATCCGCGAAGGCGATTGAAGAGCTCTGGAATAAGTGGGAGAGGATACTTATTCTTCACCGTGATAGCATTGAGACCTCGATAGTCGATGCATGGACACAAAGACCCATCCTTCTTTTTCATGAAGAAGAACACCACGCCAGCTGGAGAGGTGGGTTTCTGGATGAAACCCCGAGACAGGTTTTCTTTCATGTTGTCAGACATAGCTTGGGTCTCAACAGGCGACAAAGGGTAAATCCGACCTCTGGGAGAAGAACCTGGAATGAGATCGATGGGACAGTCATAAAACCTGTGTGGAGGTAGGGCCTCCGCTTCCTGTTTGTCAAACATATTTGCAAAGGACCAGTAGGCCGATGGTAACCCAGACAGAGCTGAGGGAGGTTGTGTAGTATGGCTGTGTCGTACGGCTGTGAGACAGTGGTGATGACAAGACTGTCCCCGATGAACAACATCTCATGTCCAGAATCGGTTTGTGAGTGCGAAGCCATGGGAGACCTAGGCCTAGCAGAAATGGAGGAAGAGGTTCGGTAACATGTAGAAGGCAATCCTTTACTTGTGGAGATCCCCAATCTGGAGTTCCACCTCCTCTATGATGCCCAGGTCGGAATCTTGGGATGGTCTTCCATCCATGGAGGAGGTGATACGAGGATGCTGCAATGGAACCACAGTGAAACCAAAAAGAACAGTCTTTTAAGGAGCGCTGAAAAAGACAGGTATAGGAGGGTTCTTGTTATCAAACCTTTATTACGTCCCTTAATCTCCACACACAACACGTTTCGACGGTTAGATAGCCATCTTCATAAGGTGAGGGAATTGTATTGCCCATTGTAATCCACAGATCCCATTAAGTTCTTCACATTGCGCCCCCCCTTTTTTCTATTTCTGCAATGGAACCACAGGACAACCAAACGAACCACAGCTTGTTGCACAAAGTTACCTGCTGATCCAGAATTCAAGTACGCCATCTCATAAAATCGCCTGCCACCAACTGACACCTATATAGAAATAGTAAGGAGTCGAGAGGAATCACTCTAACCTAGGAAGGACTCTCTTACCTGTCCTAGGCGGAAGAGTTTTCCGGCCTCTTGGGACTTTTCCAGCGAAAATGGGTAGCACTCCCAAAGTATAGGCACAGCTTGTTGGCAAACCTCTCCTCATATTCTTGATTGCTCAGCTTGATACGGTCGAACTCCATGCGTTCAGGGAACAGAGTTGGAGCTGGGACTGCATGAACGAGAGGGGTCTTTGGAATGACGAGGCCAGAAGAGGAAATCTCCTCTCATGGATCTTCTCCTTGGACCGCTCTTGAAGGCAGAGGTCGATTCGGATGGAGATTAAGTCATCCAGGTTATTTGGTAAGTCTCGAACCGCCAATTCATCTTTAAGCCTCCCAGACAACCCACGTTAGAAGGCTCCAATCAAAGGTTTGTCAGATTACTGGAGCTCCGAAGCCAGAGTACGAAACTGGATGGCATACTGACCGACTGAGAGGGTACCTTGTTGTAGGTTGAAGAGGGCCTCCATCCACGACACCACCCTCCCTGGCTCATCGAAGATTTTGCAGAAGGTGTCCAGGAAGTTCTGGACATGGGATACCATGGGATCGTTCTGCTCCAGTAAGGGATTAACCCACGCCAAGGCTTCTCCCTCCAGGTGTGAGGCAAAGGAATGCCACTTTGGCTTCGTCTGTTGGATGATACTGCTGGGGCAACAAACGGAAATGCAGCTGACATTGGTTAAGAAACTCCTTACACAACTTGGGATCACGGGAATACCTTGCGGGTTTGCAGAGATGGGGAGAAGGTCCTGGTGTAGCTGCGACCATTGGCTCTAGCACTGGAATCTTGTACAGGAGGAGCGACCGCCATCTGCATGTTGGTTAAGCGTTTGTCCACAGATGTCATGTAATTTAGCATTACACAATCTGTATCTCCCGTTGTCAATCAAGCTCCTGATGATAATCTGCGAGTTGCGTAGTGATGGTGGGCTTGGCAGCCTGAAGAGAACGGAGTCGGACATCCAGGGTCTGCATGAATGATACAATTTGGTCCTAACTTTGTCGAAGACCGACTTGTTCTTTTTGGGCAAAGAATCAAGAATCAGCGGGGTCCATGGCCTGGGTAAAATCTGTCATGCCAGGACAGGCAGAGCGAGGTTAGTGAACCCACTTGACCACAGATGATACTGTGGAAGCTGAAACCACAAACTAGCCGGACAAGGACCTCAGATAAATGAGAAGGCTTTATTAGAATGCAAAGACAGGGAGACCCACAAGGGAAGTCTTCTCTCGAGGGAGCAGCAAAGAACAGACCCCTGTACAGGGATTGTCCAGGCACAGCCATGGAGGCACTGCGAGGACGATTTGTCACTTTTGTGACTGTCACTCTTGTTTAGATGGTTAAAACCATCGGTTGGCTCTCCTGACACCTCTACCCCTCTACTGCTCTGAAAAAAAAGACAAATTGAGAATCTTTTTGAGAAAATATAGATGGTGGAAAACAAAATCATCAACCAATTCAGTTGTCTGGATCCAAATCTCTCCGAAAATCAAAGAGAAAACCCCCCAAAAGTGCAGGCGGCAACTCCTAATGGGACCATGTAGTGTGGATGGACCAATGTGGCAGTTGGCACACCCAAGAACATCGTGGCATGTCACTGATGAAACAATAGTTTGTGCTGAGGATCAGGTCATCGGTGAACTCCGGACATTGTGTGCCACTACTTTGGGTGCACAGATGTATAATGTCTCCAGAGGTTCTCAGTTGGATTCAGGTCTTAGGAGTAGAAGAGCCAGTGAGTGATGTCATGCCAGGGCAGGTGAAGCGAGGTTAGTGGACCCACTTGACCACAGATGATGATACTCTGAAAGCTGAAACCAGAAACAAGTGGACCCGCAAACGACCAGAGGGTCAGAACCAAAAGAACCAGTGATGCCGAAGGGAAGAAAGCAAGGGATCCAGGTGAGCGGGGAAGGAAGACCAGTGGAGGAACCGGAGCTGCCGGAGGAATCTAAGAATCAGCCCAGATGAACAGAGGGTGCCATCAGGATCTGCGGGTGGATGGCAGGCATGTACGGCCATGTACGGTCAGACACATCCATTACACAGTACATAGCAGGAGCACATATATAAGATTATCTCAGCACTGGAGATGTTGTATACTCTGACATTGTCCCTTTATGGTCAGACTCATCCTGTCACGCTTGGGAGGTAAGGGAATCGGGTAATAGGTAGGTGTAATAGGTGAAGGGATCAGGAAGAGCTAATCTGACCCTTACCCTGGGGTTCCCTAGCTCGCCCTGCTCTCGGAGGTACCTCTGATGGTGAGGAGGTCTGAGTCTCTGCCCTATTCCCTGGCTCCTGAACAGCCCTAGGCTGAGGGCCCCTACCTCCACCCACAGATCCAGGATCACAGCTACTCCCAAGGAAAGACTTCAGCCCAGCAGCTAAGCAACAGCACAGCACCAAGACCTAGAGCAAATAACTCTATCAGCAGCATCTGACAGAGGAGAGGAAAGGCTATTTAAAGCCAGGGGGCGGGGATTCCAGGTCAGTCACACATCATACCCCTCAACCAGCAACTGAACATAATAGTGAATACAGCTCTGGAACACAACACAGGATGCAAAGACCTTCACAACTACACCTCATGTAGCTCTTTAAGACAAACAACATACACAGCAGCATCCAGCAATGTCAGCGCCATCTAAGCGCGTGACACATCCATTACACAGTACACAGCATAGACACATACATAAGATTATCTCAGCACAGGAGATGTGGTATGAGCACACCATGTCCCTATACAGTCAGACACATGCATTACACAGTACACAGCAGAGACACATATATAAGATCTCCTAGTTTATTAGTATAGAAAAAAGAAGGGCGGCACTCACCACCGATTCCCCACTCCCTCTCCCCGCTTTGACCACTCCTCACTGATGTTTGCAGGATTATTAGAATAAAAGAACTAACTACAAAACTGTGGGTGCCGCCCTTCTTTTTTCTATACTCATAAACTAAGAAGTCTAGTCTTTTTAAGTGGCAAGCAACACCGTGGCCCAGAAACCTTCAGGTGTATACAACAGGAATAGATGATTAAAACAAGCCCCTTCTGTATCCCGTGGTGCCCCGTTATTAACCCTTGGATGTTGGACATATATAAGATTATCTCAGCACAGGGGATGTGGTATGATCAGACCATGTCCCTGTACGGTCAGACACATCCATTACACAGTACATAGCATGGGCACATATATACTGTAAGATTATCTCAGCACAGGAGATGTGGTATGATCAGACCATGTCCCTGTACGGTCAGACACATCCATTACACAGTACATAGCAGGGACACATATATACAGTGAGATTATCTGAGCACAGGAGATGTGGTATGATCAGACCATGTCCCTCTATGGTCAGACACATTCATTGCACAGTACACAGCAGAGACACATATATAAGATTATCTCAGTACTGGAACATTTTATAAAACATAAAATTGTGGAAATTATTATTATTCCAAGATCTATTGATAGTAATGAGGGAGTAGTGAATTATTCGCTCTCGGTATACACGTAACAAGTAGTTTTGAATACTCGCATATATGTCCAAATAGTTAGTTCATTGTTAGTCAATTAGTGATAGGCTTTGGCCACACACATCCGGCAATAAAACAAGTCTTTCTAGGACAGGGCGGGAGGGTGGGGGCTTTTTTGAGTTTTCACTGCATAAAACACCTTGCTGTGCCCCCCAGGGGCCATAGTGTCCTGAAAGCTTGCTATTATTTACCATCTTTCCAGTTCGTCATTAAAAGGTATCGACCACTGAGGACTCTCAGATACCAATATTTAGCCATTACACAGTACATAGCAGCGACACATATATAAGATTATCTCAGCACAGGAGATGTGGCATGATCAGACCATGTCCCTGTATGGTCAGACACCTCCATTACACAGTACATAACAGGGACACGTATATAAGATTCTCAGCACAGGAGATGTAATATGATCAGACCATGTCACTGTACAGTCAGACACATCCATTACACAGTAGATAGCAGGGACACATAAATAAGATTATCACAGCACAGGAGATGTGGCATGATTAGACCATGTCCCTGTATAGTCAGACACATCCATTACACAGTACATAGCAGGGACACATATATAAGATTATCTCAACACAGGAGATGTGGTATGATCAGACCATGCCCCTGTGTGGTCAGACACATTCATTACACAGTACATAGCAGAGACAGATATATAAGATTATCTCAGCACAGGAGATGTGGTATGATCAGACCATGTCCCTGTATAGTCAGACACATCCATTACACAGTACATAGCAGGGACACATATATAAGATTATCTCAGCACAGTAACATCTTATATAACATCCAATTGTGGAAATTATTATCATGCCAATATTTATTGATTAAAATGAACTTTGTATGTTGGAAAATCCCCTTTAATTCGTTCTAGGATGTATATTGAAAAATTACATTGAGGGATGACGAACTGACCTGCGCCATACCCTGCTGATGCCAGCTGTGTTTCATACGATTGGCGTCTGCCTGTAACTGAGGCAGTGAAACACTGACAGCGGCATTTAGATGGCACGATTGCCTGTGCGCATGCACACCGACTCCATTCAAAGCTGAACGCCTCTATGGCTATAAACAAGCCCTTATACGGCTCTGTAGGTGGAAAATAAAAAAGTGTAAGAAAAAACATCACCACCTGGTTATGGAGGGCGTTAACGAGCACAATTTGCATTGTAAATTATTCTAGGTTTGCAGTGGGTTACAATTGCAGTTAAAATAATAATTAAAAGGCTGATTTTTATTTTATTTATTCATTTACTTTTTTTTTTACTCCAAAGAATAAGGAAAACTAGTTGCAGTGCTATATGTGCATGAAAAAAGTACAATGGAAAAGTGTCATTTATTTAGGAAAAGTCCAAAGTGCGTTAATTCTGCATACAATGGAGTTTAAGTGAGGAGGAAGAAGCTGTTAAATGTTGTGTGTCGGTGCTGCCACTTCCAGTTGTTGTCATGTCATGCGTCAGGGCTGTTGCATAACCATGAGTTTACTCTTGATTTGTAACTAGATGTCTATGATTGATTTCCATGTTCTGCTTCTCTATTGATCCTTCTACAGATAACCTGAACACAACTCATCAGCACTGTGTACTTGCTGGCTCCGAGCCGCGGTTCAGCTCCACGCACAGACTAGCTGAGGTTTGCTATTTTCATTATACTTTTCTGTGTCATAGACCTTAAAAGGATTTTCTGAGATAATGTTTTCTTTAAAAAGAAGCTGTCAGGTCGTCCAAGCCTCACAAACCGTCACCAGCATCATGTAGATCTTTAATCCTGCATCCCAAGGAAGCGCCCACTATAACCAATTGTGATCAGTGCAAAAAAAACAACAAAAACTTACGGTATATTGCCTTCTTCTCAAAAACTAGTCTGAGGAGGAGCATATCTTCAGCAAGAGGAGTCTGGCACCATACGCTTTAGTAAACCCAGGGCATCATTGAAATAGTCTGCAGTTGCCAAGTCATTTCAAAGTTGCTTGAAATTTTGCATATGCACAAGATGTCCTTCATTCCAGAGCATGTGTAAAACCTCCTTCCTCCCAGAGCATGGCAAGGCATCTATCCTCCCAGAGCATGCGCAAAACATCCTTACTCCCAGAGCATGCACAAGACATCTATCCTTCCAGACCATGCGGAAAACATCCTTACTCTCAGAGGATGGCAAGACATCTATCCTCCCAGATCATTCTGAAAACATCCTTACTCCCAGACCATGGCAAGACTTCCTTCCTCCTTGAACATATGCAAAGCATACTTTCTCCCAGAGCATGGCAAGGCATCTATCCTCCCAGAGTATACTCAAAACATCCTTACTCCCAGGGCATGCTCAAGATTTCCTTCCTCCAAAGCATGCACAAGACTTCCTCCCAGAGCATGCGCCAGACAGCCTTTCTCCCAGAGCATGCACAAGATTTCCTTCCTCCAAAGCATGCGCAAAGACATCCTTACTCCCAGAGCATGGCAAAACATCTATCCTCCCAGAGCATGCATAAAACATCCTTTTTCCCTTGGCATGGCAAGACTTGCTTCCTCCCTGAGCATGCGCAAAACATCCTTACTCCCTGGGTATGGCAAGACTTCCTTACTCCCTGAGCATGCGCAAAACATACTCCCAGGGCATGGCAAGACATCTATCCTCCAAGAGCATGCGCAAAATATCCTTACTCCCAGAGCATGGCAAGACATGTATCCTCCCATAGCATGCTCAAAACATCCTTACTCCCAGAGCATGGCAAGACATCTGTCCTCCCAGAGCATGCGCAAAACATCCTTACTCCCTGGATATTGCAAGACTTCCTTCCTCCCTGAGCATGCACAAGATTTCCTTCCTCCAAAGCATGCACAAGACATCCTTCCTACCAGAGCATGGCAAGATTTCTTTCTTCCCCAGAGCAGGTTAAGACTTTCTTCATCCCTGAGCATGCGCAAGACATCTATCCTCCCAGACCATGCGCAAGACATCTATCCTCCCAGACCATGCGCAAGACATCTATCCTCCCAGACCATGCGCAAGACATCTATCCTCCCAAAGCATGCACAAGCTAGACTTACTCCCAGACCATGCGCAAGATATCCTTACTACGAGATCATACACAAGACATCCTTCCTCCTAGACCATGCACAAAACCTCTTTCCTCCCAAAGCATGCATTAGACGTCTTACCTCCTAGAACATACACAAGGTTTTTTTCATTCTAAAGCATAGCACAAGATTACTTTTTTCCAGAGCATGTGCAAGACTTCTTTTCCCCCCCAGAGCATGCACAAGATTTTCTTCCCTCCCAGAGTATGCATAAGACTTCTTTCTCCCAGAATATGTGCAAGACTACCTTCTCCAAGAATATATGCAAGACTTCCTTCTCCAGAATATGTGCAAGATTTCTTCTCCAGAATATGTGCAAGACTTCCTTCTCCCAGAATATGTGCAAGACTTCCTTCTCCCAGAATATGTGCAAGACTTCCTTCTCCCAGAATATGTGCAAGACTTCCTTCTCCCAGAATATGTGCAAGACTTCCTTCTCCCAGAATATGTGCAAGACTTCCTTCATCCAAGCATGTGCCAGACTTTCTTCTCCATAGCATGCACAAGTCTTCCTTTCTTCCACAGCATGTGCAACACTCTTCCTCCTAGAGCCTGCATAAGACCTGTCCCATCTAAGAAGGTGCAAGACTTCCATCCTCCCAGAGCATGCTCAAGTCTACCTTCCTCCTGCAGCATGCATAGTACTTCCTTCCTCCCAGAACATGCACAAGACTTTTTTGTTCAAGTGCATGCACAAAATTTCCTTCCTTCCAGAGCATTCGCAAGACTACCCACCCTGTGCATATGAAACACTTTCTTCCCCCTTGAGCATATATAAGGAGTTGGAAGTGCTGTTCACCCTCTCTCAAAATCAATGAGACAATTTGCAATAAAATGCACTGTTTTGAATGTATACTATGGTTGACATGTAATTAATATGGCACGGATATGGTTACGGGTGAGACTGAATCATTCTACGAGAAATTATATGGGAAGAAATGAGGATGGTCAGTTTGTAGTAAGTTAGAAGTCAGAAGTTATGGTCAGGGACCTAAGGTCCATGTGTTTTTTGCTTAGGGGACCTAAGGTCCCTGTGCTAGCAGACTGCTGAGTTTGAGGTGTGTTACAGGTTTGAGAAGAGCGACCACTATAGAAAGTACGATTTAAAGTTTCAGAAACCAGAGAAGACCGTGAGAATTCTAGCATTTGGTAAAGAAGAAAAAACAAAAGACTGGAATCTAGGCCAGGGAGGCCAAGGTGAAGAATACAGAGAGCTCCAGGTGTATTGACAGACCTGTGTAGAGAGAAATGATGGAGAACAGGACTTGTATCAGAAGGACAGGAAAGTTATCCTAGTTGTGAACACTGAAGTGAATAATGGTTGCCATACTGGACCACAAATCCATGTATGGGGGTTTGAGGGCACATCACTGCAGTGACCCTAGAAGAAAGGACTTTGTATGTGATGGTGAGGAGTTGTATCGACATAACATGTCTAGTGGTGGCCTCACAGTGGAAGACGAAAGTCATCACATCTGTTCACAGAATTATAGTGGGATACAAGTGTATGGGAGAAATTCAGAAGGAACTGTTGAGTGATGTAACTAAGAAGTGTTTATGCCTGCTTATAGCAAGAGAATTGTACAAGATCCATGCCTACTATCTGTTGTACATAGTTGTTACCAAGCTAAAGTTCAGTAAAAATCATATTTTTGGACAGTAGTCTCTCTCAATTCATTGAGACTCATCTGGTCCTGGCCTGCCGTATCCAATGTCAACGAGCTGTATGTGGAGGACTATCACCTAGGTAAAGAGCACCACAGTGACACATGCACTTAACCAGGACCCACTGATACATGTAGTGTGACAGGGCATAGGAGACAAATACCTCACCATGGCTACCGTCCCTGACAATGTTACATTAATGTGTGGTTCCTGAATACCCACCTTAGTATAGGCAAGACATCCTTTCTCCGTGAGGCCATGCAAGACTTCCTTTCTCTCTGAGCATGCACAAGACTTCCTTTCCCCCTGAGGATGCACAAGACTTTCCTTCCCCCTGAGGATGCACAAGACTTTCTTTTCCCCTGAGGACGCACAAGACTTCCTTTCCCCTGAGGACGCACAAGACTTCCTTTCCCCCTGAGGATGCACAAGCCTTCCTTTCCCCCTGAGGATGCACAAGCCTTCCTTTCCCCCTGAGGATGCACAATACTTCCTTTCCCCCTGAGAATGCACAAGACTTCCCTTCCCCCTGAGGAAACACAAGACTTCCTTTTCCCCTGAGGACGCACAAGACTTCCCTTCCCCCTGAGGATGCACAAGACTTCCTTTCCCCCTGAGGATGCACAAGACTTCCTTTCCCACTGAGGATGCACAAGACTTCCTTTCCCCCTGAGGATGCACAAGACTTCCCTTCCCCCTGAGGATGCACAAGACTTCCTTTCCCCCTGAGGATGCACAAGACTTCCTTTCCCCCTGAGGACTCACAAGACTTCCTTTTCCCCTGAGGACGCACAAGACTTCCTTTCCCCTGAGGACGCACAAGACTTCCTTTCCCTCTGAGGATGCACAAGACTTCCTTTCCCCTGAGGACGCACAAGACTTCCTTTCCCCCTCAGAATGCACAAGACTTCCCTTCCCCCTGAGGATGCACAAGACTTCCTTTTCCCCTGAGGACGCACAAGACTTCCTTTCCCTCTGAGGATGCACAAGACTTCCTTTCCCCCTGAGGATGCACAAGACTTCCTTTCCCCCTGATGACGCACAAGACTTCCTTTCCCCCTCAGAATGCACAAGACTTCCCTTCCCCATGAGGATGCACAAGACTTCCTTTCCCCCTGAGGATGCACAAGACTTCCTTTCCCCCTGAGGACGCACAAGACTTCCTTTCCCCCTGAGGATGCACAAAACTTCCTTTCCCCCTGAGGATGCACAAAACTTCCTTTCCCCCTGAGGATGCACAAGACTTCCCTTCCCCCTGAGGATGCACAAGACTTCCTTTCCCCCTGAGGATGCACAAGACTTCCTTTCCCACTGAGGATGCACAAGACTTCCTTTCCCCCTGAGGAAACACAAGACTTCCTTTTCCCCTGAGGACGCACAAGACTTCCTTTCCCCCTGAGGAAACACAAGACTTCCTTTTCCCCTGAGGACGCACAAGACTTCCTTTCCCCCTGAGGACGCACAAGACTTCCTTTCCCTCTGAGGATGCACAAGACTTCCTTTCCCCCTGAGGATGCACAAGACTTCCTTTCCCCATGAGGATGCACAAGACTTCCCTCCCCCTGAGGATGCACAAGACTTCCTTTCCCCCTGAGGACGCACAAGACTTCCTTTCCCCCTCAGAATGCACAAGACTTCCCTTCCCCCTGAGGATGCACAAGACTTCCTTTTCCCCTGAGGACGCACAAGACTTCCTTTCCCTCTGAGGATGCACAAGACTTCCTTTCCCCCTGAGGAAACACAAGACTTCCTTTTCCCCTGAGGACGCACAAGACTTCCCTTCCCCCTGAGGATGCACAAGACTTCCTTTCCCCCTGAGGATGCACAAGACTTCCCTTCCCCTGAGGATGCACAAGACTTCCCTTCCCCCTGAGGATGCACAAGACTTCCTTTCCCCCTGAGGATGCACAAGACTTCCTTTCCCCCTGAGGACTCACAAGACTTCCTTTTCCCCTGAGGACGCACAAGACTTCCTTTCCCCCTGAGGATGCACAAGACTTCCTTTCCCCCTGAGGATGCACAAGACTTCCTTTCCCCATGAGGATGCACAAGACTTCCCTCCCCCTGAGGATGCACAAGACTTCCTTTCCCCCTGAGGATGCACAAGACTTCCCTTCCCCCTGAGGATGCACAAGACTTCCTTTCCCCCTGAGGATGCACAAGACTTCCTTTCCCCCTGAGGACTCACAAGACTTCCTTTTCCCCTGAGGACGCACAAGACTTCCTTTCCCCCTGAGGACGCACAAGACTTCCTTTCCCTCTGAGGATGCACAAGACTTCCTTTCCCCCTGAGGACGCACAAGACTTCCTTTCCCCCTGAGGATGCACAAGATTTCCCTTCCCCTGAGGATGCACAAGACTTCCCTTCCCCATGAGGATGCACAAGACTTCCTTTCCCCCTGAGGATGCACAAGACTTCCTTTTCCCCTGAGGACGCACAAGACTTCCTTTCCCCCTGAGGACGCACAAGACTTCCTTTCCCTCTGAGGATGCACAAGACTTCCTTTCCCCCTGAGGATGCACAAGACTTCCTTTCCCCATGAGGATGCACAAGACTTCCCTCCCCCTGAGGATGCACAAGACTTCCTTTCCCCCTGAGGATGCACAAGACTTCCCTTCCCCCTGAGGATGCACAAGACTTCCTTTCCCCCTGAGGATGCACAAGACTTCCTTTCCCCCTGAGGACTCACAAGACTTCCTTTTCCCCTGAGGACGCACAAGACTTCCTTTCCCCCTGAGGACGCACAAGACTTCCTTTCCCTCTGAGGATGCACAAGACTTCCTTTCCCCCTGAGGACGCACAAGACTTCCTTTCCCCCTCAGAATGCACAAGACTTCCCTTCCCCCTGAGGATGCACAAGACTTCCTTTTCCCCTGAGGACGCACAAGACATCCTTTCCCTCTGAGGATGCACAAGACTTCCTTTCCCCCTGAGGATGCACAAGACTTCCTTTCCCCTGATGACGCACAAGACTTCCTTTCCCCCTCAGAATGCACAAGACTTCCCTTCCCCATGAGGATGCACAAGACTTCCTTTCCCCCTGAGGATGCACAAGACTTCCTTTTCCCCTGAGGACGCACAAGACTTCCTTTCCCCCTGAGGATGCACAAAACTTCCTTTCCCCCTGAGGACGCACAAGACTTCCTTTCCCCCTGAGGATGCACAAGACTTCCTTTCTCACTGATCATACACAATTAAACTGAGTGCACTGCCCTTTGGCTCCATCGGCTCATTGCACATGCTTAGGAATTAACTCTTACCATTTTGCACATCTGAAATTACTTGACGAGTGAAAAGAATGTAAACCCCGCTCATGAAGAGCGATCCCCAGACTAGTCTACATAAGACGACAGTAACAGTTGATGTTTGTGCTGAGATGAACTATTGTCTGGTACGACAAGGGCGGTATTGGGATGCAGGATTAAAGATCTATATGGTCCTAGGAATAGTTTATGTGACTTCTGAGACCTTATAGAGTACGTAACAATATGGCTTAATATTTGTGATCAGTATTTTAAGTTAAACATCTGTAATATAATACGAGAAGCTTTCATTATTTTATTGCATTACTTCTAGCAGCTCAGGTTGTTTTTCACTTTTTTCTTAACATTTTATTCTAAGAGGTTATATTCAGTGTAATAGGGGATGTTTTCTTCCGTAGTCCATCCTGAATCCGTACAGGTATATACATTAGTGAGGGAGAGGAAGGGCTTCCTTTGACTTCTGAGACTCACTTTTCTTTTAACTATTTAAAAAAAGAGAATAAACTAGAAGGAAATAGTCTAGGTCCTGCAGAGCACCCACCGTATGTGGATGTGGGGGTCTCCCAACTTACCCTAATGGCAGATGTTGATGAAAAGAAGAATCAATTTGTTTTCTCGGGAAATAAGCCAATGATGGAATTGTTTAGGAGCAGCTTTACCTCTCTCCCCATTGGTAACACATGGATTGACTTCCCCAGTGTCATCTTCTGACGTGTTTATGTCACCCCAGAGGAGCAGTTTTACCTCTCCCCATTGGTAACACATTCATTGATTTCCTCAGTGTTATCTTCTGACGTGTTTATACCGCCCCAGAGGAGCAGTTTTACCTCTCTCTCCATTGGTAACACATGGATTGACTTCCTTAGCTTTATCCTCTGACGTGTTTATGCCGCCCCAGAGGAGCAGTTTTACCTCTCTCTCCATTGGTAACACATGGATTGACTTCCTTAGCTTTATCCTCTGACGTGTTTATGCCGCCCCAGAGGAGCAGTTTTACCTCTCCTCATTGGTAACACATGGATTGACTTCCCCAGTGTCATCTTCTGACATGTTTGTCACCCCAGAGGAGCAGTTTTACCTCCCCATTGGTAACACATTAATTGATTTCCTCAGTGTTATCTTCTGACGTGTTTATACCGCCCCAGAGGAGCAGTTTTACCCCTCCCCATTGGTAACACATGGATTGACTTCCCCAGTGTCATCTTCTGACGTGTTTGTCACCCCAGAGGAGCAGTTTTACCTCTCCCCATTGGTAACACATGGATTGACTTCCTTAGCTTTATCCTCTGACATGTTTATGCTGCCCTAGAGTAGCAGCTTTACCTCTCTCCCCATTGGTAACACATGGCTTGACTTCCTTAGCTTTATCCTCTGACGTGTTTATGCTGCCCTAGAGGAGCAGTTTTACCTCTCCTCATTGGTAACACATGGATTGACTTCTTTAGCTTTATCCTCTGATGTGTTTGTGCTACCCTAGAGTAGCAGTTTTACCTCTCTCTCCATTGGTAACACGTAGATTGACTTTCTTAGCCTTATCCTCTGATGTGTTTATGCTGCCCTAGAGGAGCAGTTTTACCTCTCTCCCCATTGGTAACACGTGGATTGACTTCCTTAGCTTTATCCTCTGATGTGTGTATGCTGCCCTAGAGGAGCAGTTTTTCCTCTCTCCCCATTGGTAACACGTGGATTGACTTCCTTAGCTTTATCCTCTGACGTGTTTATGCCGCCCCAGAGGAGCAGTTTCCAGTTCATTTTTATTTTGGAGGGGCCTTTGGTCCAGTTGAAAAGCTCATTAAAGGGTCACACATTGACTTATTGGGTTGTTACTTCCAATAGGTGGCACTAGAGGGGCAGAGTTCTTTCCGGTCTAATTTGCATGTTTTATGCCCAGAAAGCATTGGCAGATCCTAGTGTACAGTCCTAGCCTTAGTATACAAGAGTCTGTATAGAGCACCGCACTTACAGAAGACCATGCCTTTACTTGGGAAATCACTACATAGACTACGGACTGTTCTTCATGTATAAAACATCTTTTATATAGTGTGAAATTACTGTATTGACTCATTATATTCAGATTTCACTCTTTATCTTTTAATAATGCTCATTGCAATACTAATTTATTCTTTTGCTGATCAATATATTCCAGTGCTCCAGCGGTACCTTCAGTTATATACAGACAAGATGTAGTAGGGCTCTGGAGAACCTGTATGTGTCCCCTGAGGGCGGACAGACAAAGCTAAAGTCTCTGGAGGTGGAAGGTTTACAAGAAGCAGAAGAGATCCACAATGAGGTATGTGATCCGCGGGGGCAGAACTGTAATAGGTGTCGGGGTTCTAATCACATCGAGGCTCTGCAGCCTAAACACTCCACACATTCCCTATGGCTCATAGAAGACCTGTACAGACCTATGATGGCTGGAGGCCATGCTGGAGGGTTTGCATTTAGGCCTACAAGCTTTAAGTTATGTTACTGGTGGTGTACTTGAGATAAAGTTGGTGTAGTCAATATATGTGATATGGTTGAGGCATCATATGGTTGAGGTATATGGTGTTGCTGATGCATACAGTAGGTTGTGTTGAGATTGGTTCAGTGTTGGCAGGTAGTGAGGTTTATACGGTGAGATACGTGGTGTGGTTGAGATGGTGTAGGCTGCTGATTAGATTGTTACAGTGTAGTGACATAATCAGGTTGATGCAGTCTAGATATTTGGTCAGGTTTATGTAATGTAGGCATTTAGTTAGGTTGGTACAGTGTAGCAATGTGGGTTGTTATGGGGTAGGCTTGTGGTGCGGTTGATACGGTATAGGTATGGGGTGAGTTTGATATGGGGTAGACACATGGTGAGGTTAGTACGGTGTGGTCAGTTGAGGTTGGTAGGTGTAGGCACGTAGTGAGATTGTATGGTGTGGCAATGTGGTGAGTTGGCTCGGTGTAGGCATGTGGTGATGGTTAGTATGGTAAAGCATGTTGTGAGTTAGTATAGTTTGTGTGAGGCATGTGGTTGAGGTTGGTACGTGTGATTGGTGTAGGAGCATGTGGTGAGGTTGATACGGTATAGGTATGGGGTGAGTTTGATATGGGGTAGACACATGGTGAGGTTAGTAAGGTGTGGGCATGTGGTGAGGTTGGTATGGTGTAGGCACGTAGTGAGATTGGTATGGTGTGGGCATGTGGTGAGGTTGGCACGGTGTAGGCATGTGGTGAGGTTAGTATGGTAAAGGCATGTGGTGAGGTTAGTAAGGTGTGGGCATGTGGTGAGGTTGGTATGGTGTGGGCATGTATTGAGGTTGGAATGGTGTGGCAATAGTGAGATTGGTATGTGTAGGCATGTGGTGGGTTGGTATGGTGTGGGCATGTGGTGAGGTTGGTATGGTGTGGGCATGTATTGAGGTTGGAATGGTATAGGCACATAGTGAGATGATTAGTATTGTCGTGTGGGCATGTGGTGAGGTTGGTACGGTGTGGGCATGTGGTTAGTGTGTTTGGACACCAGGAGAGTGTTACAATATTTAGAATAGGAGGTTATTCTCATGCCCTTTGTTCTCGACTGTTGTGAGTTTTTTCTCCTTTCCTCCAATGCCAGTGTCCAGGTGTCTTGTAATTGTTGTAGGGGGAGAGGCTCGGACACTATTACTATTGTACTCGTACATGTTATACGTTACATTTTATACTTGTGTTGTGTTTTGTCAGTTTCCTATTACCTCTTCTCCTCACTGTATGGTGTGAATATCATTATTCTGCTGTTCTGCCTCCTCGTCACACTGGAGCTATCGTTACATAAAACCAACTGACCCATCACTGTGATTTTATATATAAGTAACGCAAGACCATGAATCCTGGGCTTCTTCTCTAATGTTTGTATGTTCTGATTGTAGATTTCTTCTATTCTATTTTTTCTGCTTTAAGTAAGATGACGGCCATCTTTCCATAAGCTGTTAAACCCGACACGTGCTGAAAATGTACACCAGACCATTGAGGGTTAAGCTGATGAGACAACCCCTGTATATGTTATCAAAAAGTGACCTCAACAAAACAGGAAGGTCTACATTTACCTTTCTTTCTTTCTTTCCTTTTTTCTTTCTTTCTTTCTTTCTTTCTTTCTTTCTTTCTTTCTTTCTTTCTTTCTTTCTTTCTTTTTCTCTCTCTCTTTCTTTCTCTCTCTTTTTCTTTCTCTCTCTTTTCTTCTCTCTCTTTTCTTCTCTCTTTCTTTCTATCTCACCACTTGCAGTTATCAAACCATTTCTTAAAACATTATATTCTAAAAATCAATTATTTCATTCAAAACTTCCTTACAATGAGATGACGATGGAATAATAATAAAAAAAATGGTTCTTAAAAGAACATGAGAAAAAACTAAACCCCCCCCCCCCCCAAATAAAAAACAGAAATGAATAGAAAATCACCGGGTCTTGAAAGAGTTAAACTGGTAATAAAGTGTTGATACAAGAGTCTGTACAGAGGGAATTTTTTATGTTATTGTTTACCTCTAGTTGCGGTAAATTTACGTGGCATATTCGTGGTTGGCTGCCTCGTACGGCAAAGATTTTTTCTATGGAGCTTGTAAGCGCTGCTCTGAGGATAGTCACACCTAGCTAGCTTCTGTGGTATTAAGCTCCTCCAATGCTGCAGAGTGAAACTGCCTCTGCCCCTTCTTGGAACAGTAGGACACTGTCAGTCCAGCAGGAGCCAGCGAGGACGTTGGGAGGCAGAGGAACTGATGACACATTGTTTTAAAGTCTGTAATGAATTTCATTTTGTTCAAGAAACCTTTTTTGTGTTCGTCAAGGTTGAATTTGAATGGCTCCGGCAATTCTGGTTTCAAGGAAATCGCTACTCCACATGCAGCGACTATTGGCTGCCCGCGATGGCCGAGCTGGAAGAAAAGTGGAAACAAATGGAGACCATGGTGAGATCCGCAGTACTTATATAATAAAAAGGAAATCCAACATGGGGGCTTTTAATTGTTGTATGTTGGGCGACTTCATGGACGTGCTGTATTGCATACTCAATTTTAGGGCACTGTCTAGTGCTCGCTTCTTTAAAGCGTAACCGCCGTTTAACCTAAATTTTTATTTAATAGTAATGTAGAGTAA
Organism: Allobates femoralis; assembly: GCA_033576535.1. NCBI lineage: Eukaryota > Metazoa > Chordata > Amphibia > Anura > Aromobatidae > Allobates > Allobates femoralis. The sequence goes on along the minus strand of JARQOC010000010.1, from coordinate 153,191,170 downwards.
GCGATTATAATAAACTATCTAATATACTTCATTAGAAAATTCTGGTTGCAAAGCATTCATAAACCTTCCACAACATGCCCCTACTACACTGTGTGTGAAGCAGACATATATATTCATTATTAGTCAGATTCGTCTTCAAACTGCATAAGGATATGTAACCATATAATGGAAAGGGGGGTGGCCTACACTGCTGACTGCAGCTGAAGAGGAAACAATGTATCAGATTAGCTGAGTTTACGGCACAATTGCTAAGCAACGTCAGCATCCAGGATCAGGCACAAAAAAGCATTAACTTAGCGGCTCGGTGACTCATCATTTACAACCAGCGCAGTATTGTGGTTTTTTGTTTTTATTCTCAATGAAATGACATTTCCACTTTAAATGATATTTTTTGTCCTCGAGTTCCATGGAATCGCTCTGATTCTTGGGCATTCATCACTTTGTTATTAGAGCTCCTCATATGAGAGAGTCCCCGAGTTTTATCTCATCGTTCCTCACCGGGTTCACAGATTTGTGGCCAAGACAGAAGAGGCTTCTCCTTCCTCTTTACGACTCCTCACACGTCTATCCCCGTTAATTAAAGTTTGGCTGGAAGATGAATGCGATGATTAACGAAGCTTAGCTTTCTTATTACTACGGTTGGGGATAGAGTCGGCATATGGCCTTTTGTATTAATAGGGTTTTTTATTTTATTTTATTTGCACAATTTATTTTATTCCCTTTTTTAATGATTTTGATAATTGAAACATATTGTAAGTAATTAATTTAAGCATACCAGCCTTGTTGCATTTGAACTAATATATATATATATTTTAAACAATACATTTTTTTAGTTTTGGCCTTATAGCACTTACGATCTGAACGTCCCAACTAGTTGTCATAGTTCATCCATCTCCTGTTGCTGAAACGTCATACAGTACTTCAAAGTAATAATGTATTTACAATCAAGTCTGAATTGCGGCTCTTTTTGTCTTCCTAAAAAGACTTGTGTGTGTGCACCATATATGAGGGCACTAGAGAAGAAGCTATTCGGAAAAGTACTGATTCTGAAAAGTCTATCTGGTATTCTTTGGTAAAGGCACTCATCACACACACATAAATATTTTATTTTAATATTCTATTTTATGCAAACCCTGCTTAAAAATAAATCACGACATTTAGAAATATATGCAAATGTGAACAGGGTGTTGCCTATTCCTCAGATGTGTAGCTCCACCTTATAGGATATAGGGGGCAACAAAGCATTCTTTGCACAAATAGAGCAGGTAACCTGCTCTAATGATAAAATAATGTAAGCTCATAACACACCGTCAAGGGCCCTCACGCTTACGAGTCCTAATATATTCGGATATTTAAGCTGCCTGATTTTTGGTGAGATTTTTCTGAGTTTAATGTCCTGTTTCGGTGATTTTTTTAATGTTTGGTGGTTTTCCACTAAACAAGCATATGGGTAACATATGGTTAGGACTCGTAAGCATGAGGGCCCTTGACGGTGGGTTATGAGCTTAAGTTATTTTGGCCAAAGTATCCACTAACATCTCACATTTTTATCTATAGTGTTTTGTTGCATCTTTTTATCCTTTTGCAGTTCGAGGTTGAGCCCTCTGGGGGGAAAATCTGTCATTAGTGATGCATGTATTTGTGCGGAGCCGCCCACCTGGACTTATAGCATGGGTGTGACCAACAGGCTTGGCTCTGACACTGTACTTCACATGTACGTGTCTGACTGACGCTCTTTTGGTGACCTGGTGTCTATAGATGCCACCAGTCTCCTTATTGTTAGCATGGCTGGATGCAGGTGCCACAACCACCCCCATTGCTTGGGTTGCAGAGGACTGAGCACCGGTATTCAGACATCTGTGTTACCTTCCAGTGGAGCTGGCAGCCTCCTGCTGGGTGCAATGGATATTTGACCTGGCTGATTTTTGGTGAGTTTTTTATGAGTTTAAAGCCAAGGAAGGCATACACATGGAGTTGGTTTATGAAGCCTAATAAACCGAATGGACTTCTTATGTGAAACCCGTGCCTATGTACCTCTATCCTGCAGCCACCGTGTGAGTACCCTATTGTATAGTGACTGGTATACTGAATGCAAAATATCGCTGCCAAAGTGAGGGTATCCGACCCGGTCCATAATCGCTACATCACATGTGGTAGAGAATGCGGGCATTGTAGTAGCCTTGTTGCTGGGGCAACAGACGAGGCCTACACGTTCGGTTGCTGGGGGCAACTCGACCCGTGGCACATGTGTAGATTGCAGCAGCCGTGCAGCCTGGTTGCTAGGGGCAACTGCACAGCAACAAAAATGAAAGAATCTGGCTGTGACTCGGTGGGGCCACAAAATTTGGACAACGCACTCAACCCAGGTGTATGTGGGAGGAGTCAAGTGACAGGCTGTGAGTCATGGGCTCACGAATATTGTTCAGCGAGAGCCGTGCTGAATGCCAGGTGGATTGGTGGGCAGAGACCAAAGGACCTCAGATGACGTTACCATCACAGGATTCGGCCATCCTGGAATTGCTGAGCTCTGCTTGGTGAGCAGTAACACAGCACAGGTTGGAGATCCTGGTTGTACGGGCGGTACAACCAGGAAAGGTTAGTGTTAATCCACCCCCCTTTCACACCCTAAAAACCGGGTATTACCCATTGGAGCACCCCTCCTGTTTTTTGTCTCATTGCAGCTAGAGAAGCCTGGCAGCATGGAGGAGCTCCTGAAACACCTGCTGCAGAGCCACCACCAGCAGCACCAACAACATGTTGTGGGGTGTCCCCAGAAAGTATCCCCTATAGACTGGGTTGCCAAAAGGAGGGCGCTGTCCAAAAAGGGGGTAGTTGCCCAAAAGGGGGCGGAGTCCCCCAAAGGTAAAGAGGTGGTGCAGACGACTGTGGCCGGGGACAAATATGTTCATACTATGTGTGTCCGGTCTGCCATATGGACTACCCACCAGGAGAGGTTCCACGCGTGTGTCCCATGGAAGTCGATGCAGAATCTGTGACTGGACTTGTAGACTCTGGTAGCCTGGTGACCCAGTGAGGGCAGCGCCTGAGGTCTGCCTGATACCTGGGTGGAGGCTTGAAGTCACCTGCATTCATGGGTCACTAAAGACTATTCGGTGTCCAGGTTGTCCTCGAGACGGCCAGGGAAATTGCAAGCCATGATATCACTGTAGTCCTGTACTTAACCTATCCTGTGATAATAGGCGGGACTCTAGGCTGTTTTCAGACTTGTGGGAGAATGGAGCTCCTCTACAGGAGGAGGAAGGGCTCTCTGCTGATGGGGTTGTGTCCAATAAGGAAGGTAACACCTCCCAAAATTGACGGTTCTGAGATAGGGTTATGAATGTGTAGTTTGGTGGGTGGGCACAGTTCCTGTGGTCATGAATGCGTGGTTTGGAGGGTGGGTACAGCTCCTGTGGTTATGAAAGTGTGGTTCAGAGTGTGGCTACGGCTCCTGTGCTTATGACTGTGTGGTTCAGAGGGTGGGCACAGCTCCTCTGGTTATGAATGCATGGTTTGAAGGGTGGCATAGCTCCTGAGGTTATGAATGCATAGTTTGGAGGGTGGGCACAGCTCCTGTGGTTATGAATGTGTGGTGCGGAGGGTGGGCACAGCTCCTGTGGTTATGAATGCATTGTTAGGAGTGTGGGCACAGCTCCTGTGGTTATGAAAGTGTGGTTCAGAGTGTGGGCACAGTTCCTGTGGTTATGAATGTGTGGTTCGGTGGGTGGGCACAGCTCCTGTGGTTATGAATGTGTGGTGCCGAGGGTGGGCACAGCTCCTGTGGTTATGAATGCGTGGTTCAGTGGTGTGGCACAGCTCCTGTGGTTATGAATGTGTGGTTCGGAGGGTGGGCACAGCTCCTGTGGTTATGAATGTGTGGTGCGGAGGGTGGGCACAGCTCCTGTCATTATGATTGCGTGGTTCAGTGGGTGGGCACAGCTGTGGTTATGAATGTGTGGTTCGGAGGGTGGGCACAGCTCCTGTGGTTATGAATGTGTGGTGCGGAGGGTGGGCACAGCTCCTGTGATTATGAATGTGTGGTGCGGAGGGTGGGCACAGCTCCTGTGGTTATGAATGTGTGGTGCGGAGGGTGGGCACAGCTCCTGTGGTTATGAATGCATTGTTAGGAGTGTGGGCACAGCTCCTGTGGTTATGAATGCATTGTTAGGAGTGTGGGCACAGCTCCTGTGGTTATGAAAGTGTGGTTCAGAGTGTGGGCACAGTTCCTGTGGTTATGAATGTATGGTGCGGAGGGTGGGCACAGCTCCTGTGGTTATGAATGCATTGTTAGAAGTGTGGGCACAGCTCCTGTGGTTATGAAAGTGTGGTTCAGAGTGTGGGCACAGTTCCTGTGGTTATGAATGTGTGGTTCGGTGGGTGGGCACAGCTCCTGTGGTTATGAATGTGTGGTTCAGTGGGTGGGCACAGCTCCTGTGGTTATGAATGTGTGGTTTAGTGGGTGGGCACAGCTCCTGTGGTTATGAATGTGTGGTTCGGAGGGTGGGCACAGCTCCTGTGGTTATGAATGTGTGGTGCGGAGGGTAGGCACAGCTCCTGTCGTTATGATTGCGTGGTTCAGTAGGTGGGCACAGCTGTGGTTATGAATGTGTGGTTCGGAGGGTGGGCACAGCTCCTTTGGTTATGAATGTGTGGTGCGGAGGGTGGGCACAGCTCCTGTGGTTATGAATGTGTGGTGCGAAGGGTGGGCACAGCTCCTGTGGTTATGAATGCATTGTTAGGAGTGTGGGCACAGCTCCTGTGGTTATATAAGTGTGGTTCAGAGGGTGGGCACAGCTCCTGTGGTTATGAATGCGTGGTTCAGAGGGTGGGCACAGTTCCTGTGGTTATGAATGTGTGGTTCGGTGGGTGGGCACAGCTCCTGTGGTTATGAATGTGTGGTGCGGAGGGTGGGCACAGCTCCTGTGGTTATGAATGCGTGGTTCAGTGGGTGGGCACAGCTCCTGTGGTTATGAATGTGTGGTGCCGAGGGTGGGCACAGCTCCTGTGGTTATGAATGCGTGGTTCAGTGGGTGGGCACAGCTCCTGTGGTTATGAATGTGTGGTTCGGAGGGTGGGCACAGCTCCTGTGGTTATGAATGTGTGGTGCGGAGGGTAGGCACAGCTCCTGTCGTTATGATTGCGTGGTTCAGTAGGTGGGCACAGCTGTGGTTATGAATGTGTGGTTCGGAGGGTGGGCACAGCTCCTTTGGTTATGAATGTGTGGTGCGGAGGGTGGGCACAGCTCCTGTGATTATGAATGTGTGGTGCGGAGGGTGGGCACAGCTCCTGTGATTATGAATGTGTGGTGCGGAGGGTGGGCACAGCTCCTGTGGTTATGAATGTGTGGTGCGGAGGGTGGACACAGCTCCTGTGGTTATGAATGCATTGTTAGGAGTGTGGGCACAGCTCCTGTGGTTATGAAAGTGTGGTTCAGAGGGTGGGCACAGCTCCTGTGGTTATGAATGTGTGGTTCGGAGGGTGGGCACAGCTCCTGTGGTTTTGAATGTGTGGTTCGGAGGGTGGGCACAGCTCCTGTGGTTATGAATGTGTGGATCGGAGGGTGGGCACAGCTCCTGTGGTTATGAATGCATTGTTGGGACGGTGGGCACAGCTCCTGTGGTTATGAATGCATTGTTGGGACGGTGGGCACAGCTCCTGTGGTTATGAATGCATTGTTGGGACGGTGGGCACAGCTCCTGTGGTTATGAATGCATTGTTGGGACGGTGCGCACAGCTCCTGTGGTTATGAATGCATTGTTGGGACGGTGGGCACAGCTCCTGTGGTTATGAATGCATTGTTGGGACGGTGGGCACAGCTCCTGTGGTTATGAATGCATTGTTGGGACGGTGGGCACAGCTCCTGTGGTTATGAATGCATTGTTGGGACGGTGGGCACAGCTTCTGTGGTTATGAATGCATTGTTGGAACGGTGGGCACAGCTCCTGTGGTTATGAATGTGTGGTTCGGAGGGTGGGCACAGTTCCTGTGGTTATGAATGTGTGGATCGGAGGGTGGGCACAGTTCCTGTGGTTATGAATGTGTGGTTCGGAGGGTGGGCACAGCTCCTGTGGTTATGAATGTGTGGATCGGAGGGTGGGCACAGTTCCTGTGGTTATGAATGCATGCTTTGGAGGGTGGGCACAGCTGCTGTGACTGTTTGTTGACTTAGGCTTGTGGGGATTTTGGCACTGCTATTCCCACCTTGGAGGATTCTTTTACTGTTGGTTCCATATTTTTATAAGAAATTGTAAAAGTTGAATGATGCAGTTCTGTGCTGGAACCACTTGTGGTCAATGTGTAAACAGCTGCTTCCCTGGCGTCTTCAGGATAACTAAGATTAATAGTGGATGGGTAGTTGCACACTCTGTAGGGTGGAGCTAGAGTGACAAAAATTGATTGACAAAATGGGGAAAGAGAAGAGAAGAATGTGTTGTGGAGCAACAGACGCCATGCCTGTGGGAGGCGTGGTGAGTAGGAGCCCAAAGTAATGAAATGGCGGGACCTTTGGTCAGACTTGGGACCCTGACACACTGTGGTAATAAAGTGGAGGATTGAGTTTTGACAGCAAGAGACTACGTTTTTCAGTGGTTTCATCTGTCGGAGTTCCCGTGTGGTGTCCATCTTTTACTGGCAGTAACTCCAAGCGTCTTCTTGGTTACCAAAGGCTTTTGAGCTCTTGTGAGCGGGCTGTGGATGTGTGGAGTGGCTACAGAAGTGCAGTTGAGCTCATTGGCACGTCTTCTGCTTCTACCAAAGTGTAGTTGTGCTCATTTGCATTGCTCCTGTGGCTACAGAAGGGCAATTGAGCTCACTTGCACATCTTCTGTAGCTACAGAAGTACAGTTGAGGTCATTGGCATGGCTCCTGTGACTATAGAAGTGCAATTTAGCAGATTGGCACGGTTCCTGTGGCTACAGGACTGCAGTTGAGAACATTGGCACTGCTCTGTGGCTACAGAAGTACAGAAAGGGTCCTGGGCTACAGAAGTTGCAGTTGGCTTATGGCACACGTCCCGTGGCTATGGAAGTAGTTGTTCTTTGACACGGCTCCTATGGTCTACAGAAGTGCAGTTGGAGTATTGACAACGACTCCTGTGGTTACAGGATGCAGTTGAGCTCATTGGCATGGCTATTGTGGCTACAGAAGTGCAGTTGTGATCATTGCATGGCTCCTGTGCTACAGAAGTACAGACTGTGGCAATGGGTGAACTCATGTGCTATAGAAATACAGCAGGTCATGGCACATCTCCTGTGGCTACAGACGTACAGCTGAGTTTCAGGCACGGCTCCTGTGGCTACGAAGTACAGCTGAGCTAGAGGCCAATCTGTGTTCCAGAAGTAACGCTGAGCTCAGTGGCACAGCTCCTGTGCTACAGAAGTACAGCTGAGTCAGAGGACAGCTCTGTGGCTACAGAAGTACAGATGAGCTCAGTGGCACGGCTCCTGTGGCTCCAGAACTACAGCTGAGCTCAGTGGCACGGCTAAGAAGTACAACTGAGCTCAGTGGCAGCTCCTGTATCAGAAGTACAGCTGATCTCAGTGGCACAGCTCCTGTGTCTATAGAAGTACGTGAGCTCAGTGGCACGCTCCTGTGGCTACAGAAGTACAGCTGAGCTCAGTGGCAGGCTCTCTCTGTGGCTACAGAAGTACAGCTGAGCTCAGTGGCACAGCTTCTGTAGTTACAGAAGTACAGCTGAGCTCAGTGGCACAGCTCCGTGTTACAGAGAAGTACAGCTGATTCAGTGGCAGGCTCCTGTAGCTACAGAAGTACAGCTAGCTCAGTGGCACGGCTCCTGTGTACAGAAGTACAGCTGAGCTCAGTGGCACGTCCTGTGTTACAGAAGTACAGCTGAGCTCAGTGGCACGGCTCCTGTGTCTAAAGAAGTACAGCTGAGCTCAGTGGCACAACTTCTGTGCTACAGAAGTACACCTGAGCTCAGTGGCACAGGCTCCTGTGTCTATAGAAGTATGCTGAGCTTAGTGCACAGCTTCCTGTGGCTACAGAAGTACAGCTGAGCTCAGTGGCACGGCTCCTGTGTCTACAGAAGTACAGCTGAGCTCAGTGGCACGGCTCCTGTAGTTACAGAAGTACAGCTGAGCTCAGTGGCACAGCTCCTGTGTCTACAGAAGTACAGCTGAGCTCAGTGGGACGTGCTCATGTGTCTACAGAAGTACAGCTGAGCTCAGTGGCAGGGCTCCTGTGGCTACAGAAGTACAGCTGAGCTCAGTGGCACAGCTCCTGTGTCTACAGAAGTACAGCTGAGCTCAGTGGCACGGCTCATGTGTCTAAGAAGTACAGCTGAGCTCAGTGGCATGGTTCCTGTGGCTACAGAAGTACAGCTGAGCTCAGTGGCACGGCTCTGTATCTAAGAAGTACAGCTGAGCTCAGTGGCACGGCTCCTGTAGTCTACAGAAGTACAGCTGAGCTCAGTGGCAAGGCTCCTGTGTTACAGAAGTACAGCTGAGCTCAGTGGCAGGTCCTGTGCTACAGAAGTACAGCTGAGCTCAGTGGCAGTGGCTCCTGTGTCTTCAGAAGTACAGCTGAGCTCAGTGGCACAGCTCCTGTGTCTACAGAAGTACAGCTGAGCTCAGTGGCACAGCTCCTGTGGCTACAGAAGTACAGCTGAGCTCAGTGCAAGCTCCTGTGCTACAGAAGTACAGCTGAGCTCAGGGCACGGCTCTCTGTCTACAGAAGTACAGCTGAGCTCAGTGGCACGGCTCCTGTGGCTACAGAAGTACAGCTGAGCTCAGTGGCACGGCTCTGTGTCTACAGAAGTACTGACTGAGCTCAGTGGCAGCTCCTGTGGCTACAGAAGTACAGCTGAGCTCAGTGGCATGCTCCTGTGGCTACAGAAGTACAGCTGAGCTCAGTGGCACAGCTCCTGTGCTACAGAAGTACAGCTGAGCTCAGTGGCACGCTCCTGTGTCTACAGAAGTACAGCTGAGCTCAGTGGCAGGGCTCCTGTGTCTACAGAAGTACAGCTGAGCTCAGTGGCAGGCTCCTGTGTCTACAGAAGTACAGCTGAGCTCAGTGGCAGGCTCCTGTGTCTACAGAAGTACAGCTGAGCTCAGTGGCAGGCTCCTGTGTCTACAGAGTACAGCTGAGTCTCAGTGGCAGGCTCCTGTGTCTACAGAAGTACAGCTGAGCTCATTGGCACGGCTCCTGTGTCTACAGAAGTACAGCTGAGCTCAGTGGCACTGGCTCCTTGGCTACAGAAGTACAGCTGAGCTCAGTGCACGGCTCCTGTGTCTACAGAAGTACAGCTGAGCTCAGTGGCATGGCTCCCGTAGTTAGAAGTACAGCTGAGCTCAGTGGCCGTGTCAAGAAGAGCTGACCACATGTTCGTGCTACAGAAGTACAGCTGATCTCAGTGGCAGGCTCTGTGTCTACAGAAGTACAGCTGAGCTCAGTGGCACAGCTCCTGTGGCTACAGAAGTACGCTGAGCTCAGTGGCACAGCTCCTGTGTCTACAGAAGTACAGCTGAGCTCAGTGGCACGGCTCCTGTGTCTACAGAAGTACAGCTGAGCTCAGTGCTGAGCTCAGTGGCACAGCTCCTGTGTCTACAGAAGTACAGCTGAGCTCAGTGGCACGGCTCCTGTGTCTACAGAAGTACAGCTGAGCTCAGTGGCAGGGCTGCTGTGTCTATAGAAGTACAGCTGAGCTCAGTGGCAGGGCTCCTATGTCTACAGAAGTACAGCTGAGCTTAGTGGCAGGGCTCCTGTGTCTATAGAAGTACAGCTAAGGTCAGTGGCCGGCCTCATGTGTCTATAGAAGTACAGCTGAGCTCATTGGCAGGGCTCCTGTAGTTACAGAAGTATAGCTGAGCTCAGTGGCACAGATCCTGTGTCTACAGAAGTACAGCTGAGCTCAGTGGCATGGCTCCTGTGTCTATAGAAGTACCGCTGCGCTCAGTGGCAGGGCTCCTGTGTCTACAGAAGTACAGCTGAGCTCAGTGGCTCGGCTCCTGTGTCTACAGAAGCACAGCTGAGCTCAGTGGCAGGGCTCTTGTAGTTACAGAAGTACAGCTGAGCTCAGTGGCATAGCTCCTGTGGCTACAGAAGTGTGACTGAGCTCAGTGGCATGGCTCCTCTGGCTACAGAAGTACAGCTGAGCTCAGTGGCACGGCTCCTCTGGCTACAGAAGTGTGACTGAGCTCAGTGTCAGGGCTCCTGTGTCTACAGAAGTACAGCTGAGCTCAGTGGCATGGCTCACCTGGCTACAGAGGTACAGCTGAGCTCAGTGGCATGGCTCCTGTGTCTATAGAACTACAGCTGAGCTCAATGTCAGGGCTCCTGTGTCTACAGAAGTACAGCTGAGCTCAGTGGCAGGGCTCCTGTGTCTACAGAAGTACAGCTGAGCTCAGTGGCAGGGCTCCTCTGGCTACAGAAGTACAGCTGAGCTCAGTGGCATGGCTCCTGTGTCTATAGAACTACAGCTGAGCTCAGTGGCATGGCTGTTGTGTCTATAGAAGTACAGCTGAGCTCAGTGGCAGGGCTCCTGTGGCTACAGAAGTACAGCTGAGCTCAGTGGCATGGCTCCTGTGTTTATAGAACTGCAGCTGAGCTCAGTGGCAGGGCTCCTCATGCTACAGAAGTTCAGCTGAGCTCAGTGGCATGGCTCCTCATGCTACAGAAGTACAGCTGAGCTCAGTGGCATGGCTCACCTGGCTACAGACGTACAGCTGAGCTCAGTGGCATGGCTCCTGTGTCTATAGAACTACAGCTGAGCTCAGTGTCAGGGCTCCTGTGTCTACAGAAGTACAGCTGAGCTCAGTGGCATGGCTCCTCTGGCTACAGAAGTACAGCTGAGCTCAGTGGCATGGCTCCTGTGTCTATAGAACTACAGCTGAGCTCAGTGGCATGGCTGTTGTGTCTATAGAAGTACAGCTGAGCTCAGTGGCAGGGCTCCTGTGGCTACAGAAGTACAGCTGAGCTCAGTGGCATGGCTCCTGTGTCTATAGAACTGCAGCTGAGCTCAGTGGCAGGGCTCCTCATGCTACAGAAGTTCAGCTGAGCTCAGTGGCAGGGCTCTTGTGGCTACAGAAGTACAGCTGAGCTCAGTGGCATGGCTCCTCATGCTACAGAAGTACAGCTGAGCTCAGTGGCATGGCTCCTCTGGCTACAGAAGTACAGCTGATCTCAGTGGCAGGGCTCCTGTAGTTACAGAAGTATAGCTGAGCTCAGTGGCACAGCTCCTGTGTCTACAGAAGTACAGCTGAGCTCAGTGGCACGGCTCGTGTGTCTACAGAAGTACAGCTGATCTCAGTGGCAGGGCTCCTGTAGTTACAGAAATATAGCTGAGCTCAGTGGCACAGCTCCTGTATCTACAGAAGTACAGCTGAGCTCAGTGGCACGGCTCGTGTGTCTACAGAAGTACAGCTGAGCTCAGTGGCATGGCTCCTGTGTATATAGAAGTGCAGCTGAGCTCAGTGGCATGGCTCCTGTGTCTATAGAAGTGCAGCTGAGCTCAGTGGCAGGGCTCCTGTAGTTACAGAAGTATAGCTGAGCTCAGTGGCACGGCTCGTGTGTCTACAGAAGTACAGCTGAGCTCAGTGGCATGGCTCCTGTGTATATAGAAGTGCAGCTGAGCTCAGTGGCATGGCTCCTGTGTCTATAGAAGTGCAGCTGAGCTCAGTGGCAGGGCTCCTGTAGTTACAGAAGTATAGCTGAGCTCAGTGGCATGGCTCCTGTGTCTATAGAAGTGCAGCTGAGCTCAGTGGCAGGGCTCCTGTAGTTACAGAAGTACAGCTGAGCTCAGTGGCAGGGCTCCTGTAGTTACAGAAGTATAGCTGAGCTCAGTGGCAGGGCTCCTGTGGCTATAGAAGTACAGCTGAGCTCAGTGGCAGGGCTCGTGTGTCTACAGAAGTATAGCTGAGCTCAGTGGTAGGGCTCCTGTGGCTATAGAAGTACAGCTGAGCTCAGTGGCAGGGCTCGTGTGTCTACAGAAGTATAGCTGAGCTCAGTGGCAGGGCTCCTGTAGTTACAGAAGTATAGCTGAGCTCAGTGGCACGGCTCGTGTGTCTACAGAAGTACAGCTGAGCTCAGTGGCATTTCTCCTGTGTATATAGAAGTGCATCTGAGCTCAGTGGCAGGGCTCCTGTGTATATAGAAGTGCAGCTGAGCTCAGTGGCAGGGCTCCTGTAGTTACAGAAGTATAGCTGAGCTCAGTGGCATGGCTCCTGTGTCTATAGAAGTGCAGCTGAGCTCAGTGGCAGGGCTCCTGTAGTTACAGAAGTACAGCTGAGCTCAGTGGCAGGGCTCCTGTAGTTACAGAAGTATAGCTGAGCTCAGTGGCAGGGCTCGTGTGTCTACAAGAAGTATAGCTGAGCTCAGTGGCAGGGCTCCTGTAGTTACAGAAGTACAGCTGAGCTCAGTGGCAGGGCTCCTGTGTATATAGAACTACAGCTGAGTTTAGAGGCACGGCTCCTGTGTCTACAGAAGTACAGCTGAGTTTAGAGGCACGGCTCCTGTGGCTACAGAAGTGTGACTGACTGTAGTGTGATTATTCCTTGTACTATAGCTTAAACTGAATCACTTGAAGATCTGTAATGCAGACACATCCACATTTCCTTGGACCACTCTGGGCCTGGGCAGACAATTATGGGGCCCCTAATTAATAGTGCCACATAAGTGAATAAATATTATTATTATTTATTTGTAGAGCACCATTGATACCATTGATATTATGCACTAATGGCCTATGAAGACAATATAGGTTAGCAACTGAAAGACTTTGACGACTTCTTTCTGTTTTCTTGTCTTTTCTGACTTGTGTGAATGTATCTGAATGGTTTTTCTTCTGTTGTTGTACTTTATGTATCTTGGCAATGTCTTCATAGTTTAGAGTCAGACTCTATATTGTTTATTATTTATTTATTTAGTCTTTTCTTGTAGTGTTTTTGAGGCTTTGTTATGTGAGTGTCCAGCAGAGGGCGTCCTTACCCTGCTGTACACATCAATGACCGCTGCGTCTTCTCCTTTCTTTTTTCCGTGCTTTTAAAAGGTAACATTAACTGCAGGGAATTATCTCTGTTGCTTTCAATTGGATTGTATAATACAGAAAATCAATGACAGGTTAACAAATTCGATATCAATAGAATCTAGAGGAACGCTGCTTTTAGCGAGCGCTCCTTGCTTACAAAGTGGTCAGTGTCGGGGGTGGGGGGCACCCGCGAAACGACTCGACCTGCGGCCCTCGCGTTTGATTCCGAAAAGACCTTTTATATGGGGTAAAGCAAGGGGTTAATTATAATTGAGGAATGAGATGGAATATTTATTGGATGCACCGACTTTATTAATTAAAGAACCATTGCAGGTTAAAAGGGAAAGCGCTTGTTGAGAATTTACCGGCGTCCCGCGTTACAAATGCTTCTCAGAAGTGGAGATAAATCAGCGGCGGCCGCAGACCGCTATCCGCGAGTCTGCTCTTGTTTACTTTTCGGCTGTAATAAGACGCCCTGGAGCGGCATTATGGGGGACACGGAGGGGGTTAATGGGAATGTTATGCTAATAAAGCGATAGATATCATATCTAAGGTTGAGCTTGGGGTCTGGATGGATGGTGCAAAGGTAGAACACCATATTCTGCAATGTGCGGTATGTTATCCAACTGTATGGATGAGTACAAGCAGACGTGTGCCATAAACACGCCTCCGTCACATGCATTCATCTATGACCCTGTCTATATACAGGCTGAAAATAGCGGCATTTTACTATAATAATGCCGCTCTGCACATATCGCAGCGTATCCTCGAACATTGGTCGGTGCAGCCACCAAACAAGGGGATTTGTCAACAGATCAAGTGTGTTCTGCAGCCAAAAAAGTATTGTCGTCGGCAGCACGACCCTCCATCTATCCGACCGTGTGTGTTGGGGGCAGTGATCTGCCGACTTGTTGTGAGAGCCACATTTATCAAATAAAGAAGAATTACCAAAAGGATAACCGGTGCCTGGAGGCTGAAGTCAGGCGCTGTACCAGAAAAACGCACGTTCACCATACTTTGGCCCTATTAAAGGGACTCTGTCACCAGGTTTTCACTACCCCATCTGACACCAGCATGATTGCTGCAGATTTGATTAAACATTGTTTGATCTACCTTCTCTGTATTCTGAGCTCTGTATAACCCCACCCATACCACTGATTGGCAGCTTTCTGCCTATGCACAGTGTACTGACGTCTGCCAATCAGTGCTGGGGTCAGGGTTATATAGAGCTAATGAATAAGAAGGACTACATGGCAGCAGGTTTACAATTCCACTGATAAAACTAAGCAAGGAGCCTAGTAAGTGACACATCACTGGAATCAGGGTATCCATCTCTACGTTATACTGCTCTCAGGTTAGGAAGCAAAATCCTGGTGAAAGATTCTCTTTAAATTGGGCTTAACTCCTTCAACCCCCCGGCAATTTTCCATTCTTTGGTTTTTATTTTTCCCTCCCCTTCTTCCAAGAGCCAAAATTTTTTTATTTTTCTATCGCTATAGACACATGAGGCTTGTTGCTTTTTGTGGGACAAATTGTACTTTCAGATGAAATCCTTTATTTAACCATAAAGTTCACAGGAAAATGGAAAACATTTTTTAAAAAAAGTGCAATTACACATTTTGGTTTTTGTTTTCTTTATTCACCATGTTCACTATACGGTAACACTGAGGTGTATGATTCCTGGGGTCAGTAGTATATGGTAACACTGAGGTGTCGGTATGATGCCTGGGGTCAGTACTATATGGTAACACTGAGGTGTCTGTATGATGTCTCGGGTCAGTACTATATGGTAACACTGAGGTGTCGTTATGATGTCTGGGGTCAGTACTGTATGGTAACACTGAGGTGTCGGTATGATGTCTGGGGTCAGTACTATATGGTAACACTGAGGTGTCAGTATGATGTCTGGGGTCAGTACTATATGGTAACACAGGTGTCGGTATGATGCCTTGGGTCAGTAGTATATGGTAACACTGAGGTGTCGGTATGATGTCTGGTGTCAGTACTATATGGTAACACTGAGGTGTTGGTATGATGTCTGGGGTCAGTACTATATGGTAACACTGAGGTGTCGGTATGATGCCTGGGCTCAGTACTATATGGTAACACGTGGTGTCAGTATGATGTCTGGGGTCAGTACTATATGGTAACACTGAGGTATCGGTATGATGTCTGGTGTCAGTACTATATGGTAACACTGAGGTGTCGGTATGATGTCTGGGGTCAGACTATATGGTAACACTGAGGTGTCGTATGATGATGTCTGGGATCAGTACTATATGGTAACACTGAGGTGTCGGTATGATGTCTGGTGTCAGTACTATATGGTAACACTGAGGTGTTGGTGTGATGTCTCGGGTCAGTACTATATGGTAACACTGAGGTGTCGGTATGATGTCTGGGCTCAGTACTATATGGTAACACTGAGGTGTCAGTATGATGTCTGGGTCAGTACTATATGGTAACACTGAGGTGTCGGTATGATGTCTGGGGTCAGTACTATATGGTAACACTGAGGTGTCGGTATGATGTCTGGGGTCAGTACTATATGGTAACACTGAGGTGTCAGTATGATGTCTGGGGTCAGTACTATATGGTAACACGGGTGTCGGTATGATGCTTGGGTCAGTAGTATATGGTAACACTGAGGTGTTGGTATGATGTCTGGGGTCAGTACTATATGGTAACACTGAGGTGTCAGTATGATGTCTGGGGTCAGTACTATATGGTAACACAGGTGTCGGTATGATGTCTGGGGTCAGTACTATATGGTAACACTGAGGTGTTGGTATGATGTCTGGGGTCAGTACTATATGGTAACACTGAGGTGTCGGTATGATGCCTGGGCTCAGTACTATATGGTAAACATGTGGTGTCAGTATGAATGTCTGGGGTCAGTACCTATATGGTAACACTGAGGTATCGGTATGATGTCTGTGTCAGTACTATATGGTAACACTGAGGTGTCGGTATGATGTCTGGGGTCAGTACTATATGGTAACACTGAGGTATCGGTATGATGTCTGGTGTCAGTACTATATGGTAACACTGAGGTGTCGGTATGATGTCTGGGGTCAGGACTATATGGTAACACTGAGGTGTGTCGGTATGATGATGTCATGGGGTCAGTACTATATGGTAACACTGAGGTGTCGGTATGATGTCTGGTATCAGTACTATATGGTAACACTGAGGTGTCGGTATGATGTCTGGGGTCAGTACTATATGGTAACACTGAGGTGTTGGTTGATGATGTCTCGGGGTCAGTACTATATGGTAACACTGAGGTGTTGGTGTGATGTCTCGGGTCAGTACTATATGGTAACACTGAGGTGTCGGTATGATGTCTGGGTCAGTACTATATGGTAACACTGAGGTGTCAGTATGATGTCTGGGCTCAGTACTATATGGTAACACTGAGGTGTCGGTATGATGTCTGGGGTCAGTACTATATGGTAACACTGAGGTGTCGGTATGATGTCTGGGTCAGTACTATATGGTAACACTGAGGTGTCGGTATGATGTCTGGGGTCAGTACTATATGGTAACACTGAGGTGTCAGTATGATGTCTGGGGTCAGTACTATATGGTAACACAGAGTGTCGGTATGATGCCTTGGGTCAGTATATATGGTAACACTGAGGTGTCGGTATGATGTCTGGGGTCAGTACTATATGGTAACACTGAGGTGTCTGTATGATGTCTGGGTCAGTACTATATGGTAACACTGAGGTGTCTGTATGATGTCTGGGTCAGTACTTATGGTAACACAGTTGTATGATCTGGGTCAGACTCACGAGTGTCTATGATGTCTGGGGTCAGTACTATATGGTAACACAGTGTAGGTTGTCAGTACTATATGTCATGGGTCAGTTATGTTACTATATGGTAACACAGGTGTTGGTATGATGCCTTGGGTCAGTAGTATATGGTAACACTGAGGTGTCGGTATGATGTCTGGGGTCAGTACTATATGGTAACACTGAGGTGTTGGTATGATGTCTGGGGTCAGTACTATATGGTAACACTGAGGTGTCGGTATGATGCCTGGGCTCAGTACTATATGGTAACACTGTGGTGTCAGTATGATGTCTGGGGTCAGTACTATATGGTAACACTGAGGTATCGGTATGATGTCTGGTGTCAGTACTATATGGTAACACTGAGGTATCGGTATGATGTCTGGTGTCAGTACTATATGGTAACACTGAGGTGTTGGTGTGATGTCTCGGGTCAGTACTATATGGTAACACTGAGGTGTCGGTATGATGTCTGGTGTCAGTACTATATGGTAACACTGAGGTGTCGGTATGATGTCTGGGGTCAGTACTATATGGTAACACTGAGGTGTCGGTATGATGTCTGGGCTCAGTAGTATATGGTAACACTGAGGTGTCTGTATGATGTCTGGGGTCAGTACTATATGGTAACACTGAGGTGTCGGTATGATGCCTGGGGTCAGTACTATATGGTAACACTGACTTGTCGGTATGATTTCTGAGGTCAGTACTATATGGTAACACTGAGGTGTCAGTATAATGTCTGGGGTCAGTACTATACGGTAACACGGAGGTGTCGGTATGATGTCTGGGGTCAGTACTATATGGTAACACTGAGGTGTCTGTATGATGTCTGGGGTCAGTACTATATGGTAACACTGAGGTGTCGGTATGATGTCTGGGCTCAGTACTATATGGTAACACTGAGGTGACTGTATGATGTCTGGGGTCAGTACTGTATGGTAACACTGAGGTGTCGGTATGATGTCTGGGGTCAGTACTATATGGTAACACTGAGGTGTCAGTATGATGTCTGGGGTCAGTACTATATGGTAACACAGGTGTTGGTATGATGCCTTGGGTCAGTAGTATATGGTAACACTGAGGTGTCGGTATGATGTCTGGGGTCAGTACTATATGGTAACACTGAGGTGTTGGTATGATGTCTGGGGTCAGTACTATATGGTAACACTGAGGTGTCGGTATGATGCCTGGGCTCAGTACTATATGGTAACACTGTGGTGTCAGTATGATGTCTGGGGTCAGTACTATATGGTAACACTGAGGTATCGGTATGATGTCTGGTGTCAGTACTAAATGGTAACACTGAGGTGTCTGTATGATGTCTGGGGTCAGGACTATATGGTAACACTGAGGTGTCGGTATGATGTCTGGGATCAGTACTATATGGTAACACTGAGGTGTCGGTATGATGTCTGGTGTCAGTACTGTATGGTAACACTGAGGTGTCGGTATGATGTCTGGGGTCAGTACTATATGGTAACACTGACGTGTCGGTATGATGTCTGGGGTCAGTACTATATGGTAACACTGACGTGTCGGTATGATGTCTGGGGTCAGTACTACATGGTAACACTGAGGTGTCAGTATGATGCCTGGGGTCAGTAGTATATGATAACACTGAGGTGTCGGTATGATGTCTGGGGTCAGTACTACATGGTAACACTGAGGTGTCGTTATGATGTCTGGTGTCAGTAGTATATGGTAACACTGAGGTGTCTGTATGATGTCTGGGGTCAGTACTATATGGTAACACTGACGTGTCGGTATGATGTCTGGGGTCAGTACTATATGGTAACACTGAGGTGTCAGTATGATGTCTGGGGTCAGTACTATACGGTAACACTGAGGTGTCGGTATGATGTCTGGGGTCAGTACTATATGGTAACACTGAGGTGTCTGTATGATGTCTGGGGTCAGTACTATACGGTAACACTGAGGTGTCGGTATGATGTCTGGGGTCAGTACTATATGGTAACACTGAGGTGTCTGTATGATGTCTGGTGTCAGTACTATATGGTAACACTGAGGTGTTGGTATGATGTCTGGTGTCAGTACTATATGGTAACACTGAGGTGTCGGTATGATGTCTGGTGTCAGTACTATATGGTAACACTGAGGTGTCGGTATGATGTCTGGGGTCAGTACTATATGGTAACACTGAGGTGTTGGTGTGATGTCTCGGGTCAGTACTATATGGTAACACTGAGGTGTCGGTATGATGTCTGGTGTCAGTACTATATGGTAACACTGAGGTGTCGGTATGATGTCTGGGGTCAGTACTATATGGTAACACTGAGGTGTCGGTATGATGTCTGGGCTCAGTACTATATGGTAACACTGAGGTGACTGTATGATGTCTGGGGTCAGTACTGTATGGTAACACTGAGGTGTCGGTATGATGTCTGGGGTCAGTACTATATGGTAACACTGAGGTGTCGGTGTGATGTCTGGGGTCAGTACTATATGATAACACTGAGGTGTCAGTATGATGCCTGGGGTCAGTAGTATATGATAACACTGAGGTGTCTGTATGATGTCTGGGGTCAGTACTATATGGTAACACTGAGGTGTCGGTATGATGTCTGCGGTCAGTACTATATGGTAACACTGACGTGTCGGTATGATGCCTGGGGTCAGTACTATATGGTAACACTGAGGTGTCAGTATGATGTCTGGGGTCAGTACTATACGGTAACACTGAGGTGTCGGTATGATGTCTGGGGTCTAGAAAGGGTTCTTTTCTCACAGATGCTATGATGGAGCGATGTAGCACAAGAGGGGCGCTCCGCCCATTGTGGGGAGGCGCCATTGTCTTTGGCACCTTCCTCCTGTTTAGAAGAGGCAGGAAGTGGAGCATGGAAGGCATGCTTGCGTTCCACGGCCGATGCCGCGAATGTCATTTCCGGTCATGTGACACAGCAGGTGATCGCCCGAGAGTTGTGAAAAGGCGCAATTCCAGGTGGCGGTGTTGTGTACCGGCTGAAAACCTCGAGGGGGCCAGACTGGGTGAGTACTAATGTCCCTAGGACCCTACAAGTGACTTAACTATGCAGCATGTAGGCTGCACACATGTGAAACAGGCTAACCTGGTGGTACTGCAATTGATATTTATTGTCTGGTACAGGCACAATCGTTGCCATCATCTGCATAGGGATGGGTATCCATTGAGCACTAATCCCTATATATGTACCATGACTCCCCTGAAAAAGAGGGATCTGAAACGCATCGGGAGAGGGAGCAGATCAGATGACATGGTGGCTATTTGATAACTACTCTGAGCCCTAACCAGCCTGGACGACACTGGTATAAGGTCATCTATGAGCTCTGAGGACTCTATGACATGTGAAAAGGTGAAGACAGCTGGGTGAGATTGCTCCTTTTTTAAAGGATATATCTGCCGTTAACATTGATACATGAAGCCTAACCTACTGGTAAGCTGATTGTATGAGTTAATAACCTGCCTTGGAGAGGCTCAGACCAAAAGGAAACACAGATACTAATCAGTATCCTTGGGTGATACGGACGGGATTTCTGGTTGTTCTGTATGGACCCCAAGTGATAGAAGGGTCCTATTTTAGGATTACACAGGTTTGTTTGCACTGTCACTTATGCTCTATATATGTTTGTATGGTTTAGACAATTCTATGTCTTTTTAAAAAAATTGAGTTAGTACAAGTTAAGTTTTAACTTCTCACATTAATTCCTGCTATTTAAATATTTGTGCCGGGCTTGATGTAGACCACTAACTAGGTCAGAACAGGTGGCAATTAAATCTAGCTTTAATACACACAAATGTTTGGCTACTGGTAAATGGATTTTTTGTCTGTAATTGTGTAATGATGAGACCCCATCCTTGCTGTCCCAATTGACATAAAAGCAGTGTAAACTCCCCTTTCGCAATGGCGCCACAGTTACCAATGTTACCTGCGACCCTTACTATATCATCAGAGTTGTTGTCTGCCCTTAAGGGATATTGATGGGCTGCATCCTACACGTGACACAATGATGTCATGTCCCTTTAGGGAAAGCAACGCCAACATCATTGTGGAGGTGCCCCACAGCGGGAGGTTAGTACCTACTCTTTTTATTGTCATTGGGTTCCTGAATCGATAAAGCAGGGGTCTAGTAGTGCACAATTTTTTTAATAAACAGCAGAGCACCAAACATTGTAGAATAATGTTAATAACAATAATAATAATAAGCTCCTATTTGAGTAAATAGTGTGTGACATCTCAGCGTCCATGAGGAGACAAGACTCTGGCCACTTGTAGAGGGGAGGACTGTTCTTAATTATTCCAGACATGTTGTCCCTTTGTTCATTGAGTTAAGGAACAAGGGCAATTCTTTCATCATGGACTGTCCAGTGCCCTTTTTGTTTGCAAATTTGTAGAATGCCTGCTGATCACAGACTGCATTACCCCCTTGTGGTATACTAGTCTGTCTCATTAGAGAAGTAGCGAACAATAAGAGAACAGCAGTGATTATTTTTCCCCAATTTTGTGCGACACAGTGCCCTAAAATTGGAGCTGAGGGATATGAAATCAGGCCTGCTCCTATCACCGATGTAATTCTACAGGACCTCAGCCGGAGCCAAGACCAGCCGAAGGATCAGTTGATCCGAAACGGTGCCGTCGTCTGCACCTCCGACACCCCCTCCCCAGCACCCTGTACCTCAATGCTGATTAAAGTCATCCATTAGGAACAACTATTACCGGGTGAATGCCTCTTTCTTCAATGTGAGCATGGTTATACCGAGCTCAGCTTTCAGAGAACTGCTAGATCTGTAGCAGAAAAAGCAGGGATTTTGTT
The DNA here is from genome assembly GCA_033576535.1 of Allobates femoralis. Taxonomy (NCBI): domain Eukaryota; kingdom Metazoa; phylum Chordata; class Amphibia; order Anura; family Aromobatidae; genus Allobates; species Allobates femoralis. The sequence continues at coordinate 153,169,576 of JARQOC010000010.1, read as the reverse complement.
AAAATGACAGCAGAAAGCCCAGTAAGAGACACATTGCTGTAATGTGGGTCCCTGCCCCTACATCATGCTGCTCTCAGATGGGGTAACGGAAATCTGGTGACAGATCCACTTTAAAAATACTTTGCCAGATCCCGTGAAACTTGGTGTGAACTGATCCTTATTCACAAGGATTGTCCTGTATATACAGTGACTGTAAACCTTTCCCTCTCCCCTTGCAGTCTTACAACTATGTACTATCTAAGGTCCTTTGGCTTTATTGGTTTCCATTGGCCTTATCCCTTATTGTTATTGGCAAGCGATATTCCTGCTGTTTCTTATACCAGATGACCGGCAGCCTATAATTATCTCAAATTTAGCATTGTCGTTATGGGCCTGTTACAAGCTGAAGCCACGATGCTGGTGTGAACATAACATAACAGGGGCAAGGTATAATTAAAGATATTGTCTGAGGTTACATAAATATACTTGTCCAGAGGACCATGTAAGGACACGTCACTGACAATGGGAACGGTAATGGCAATATACCATTGTATTAGACATTTCCAGGACGACCAAACAGTGCAAAGTTCTCAGAAATGCTGATCCTCTGTTGTTGAAGCATTAAAACATATCTACACTATGTGAACATGTCCTGAGCGGATGTTTATAGTACATCTTATAATCCGTCTGTGGGTGGTACTGAGCGTTCTCTGCTTATACTTTATATTCTGAAGCCCCCATAGCTGCTGCTCGAATGATGATTCAACCAATCTTACTCCTTTCTGTTATCTGACCCAACTGTCCAAACAGCGGAGCGATCTGGCGACCTAGTGCCCCTGTGAGCTCTGAGATACTCTAGAGGCCACTTATGTTTCGGAAAACAAAAAGAAATACAGTCCAAAATCAGATATGATAAATTAATACAATCAATTGTCCGGGGCCTACCCCGTACTCATTAGACTTTCTGTAAATAGTGGACTTCATAACATTACACTTGCATTCCTATTTATAAGACACTTTTAGATGGGTTGTCCAGGCATGCGGTTCAAGTCTGCATCCTGTATTTGCAGCCTTGTGAATCCGCACAGTGCACACAGTCCGCGCAGTCAAGATTATACAGTACCATTGCTGGGTCATGCAGCTGCATGTATGTGATCTTCATTTCTGGCCACATTCAGACTAGACATGCCTGGTCTTACTCAATTCACTTATATTGAGCGAGTCCACGCTCATCTAGTTGACATGTGATATAATTCATACAAAAACTTCCAGGAGTCAGGCTAAGATCAATGTTAAATTACTCTTTATTAAAAACACCAAATGCCATAATCAAAGGTAATGCCACACTGGCACACAGAACAGGTGACCACATGATAATTGTATACAAGCATCACAATTACTCACTATGCTGCCTGACAGTACACAGTATAATGACACCAGTAAACAGGGCCCAAACCTGGGTGCATCACAGGCATACATAGAGCATAGGTACAAAACAAGTGTCAGATCATGGGTCCCAAGTTTTACCTGTCTGTGGCGCCCCCTGATGCGTTTCGCAAAGGCTTCTTCCAAGGAGGACGTGACCGCATGTGGCTTAGTGGTTAGCACTGCAGCCTTACAGCACTGGGGTCTTTGGTTCAAATCTCACCAATGACAGCATCTGCAAGGAGTTTGTATGTCCTCCCCGTGTTTGCTTGGGATTTTTTTCTCCGGGTTCTCCAGTTTTCTCCCACACTCCTAAGACTGATGGGATATTTAGATTGTGAGCTCCAGTGGGGACAGTATTGCTGATGGCTGTAGTAAAGTGCTGTGAAATATAATGGAGCGATATAAACAAAACATAATAAATAATAAAAAATGTAAGCAAATCACATACTTGTGGTCACGTGTTTGCCCTTTTCCATTGCCGGAGAATCCTAACTGTGACTATAGACTAGAATCTCAAGTCTGGACAACACCTTCCCTTCTTGAATCTTGAAGCCAAAACTTATGTCCCTGCCTTTGACACAGGTTCACACACCAAGCCCGCGCCTTTCCCTGCACATGATGGCTGATGTAATGTCCTATCTATAATATAATCAACTATCAAGTGCCTGCGGCTGTTAATCTGTTAAATGCTTCTGAAGTAGTTACATCCTTTATGACGTCAGCAATAGATGTATGATTTGCTAAAGACGCCTGGCAGAGCGTACGTCATTCATCTTGCCCATTGACGTGCCCGTGACATGATCACCTGGTGCTGTTGGGTTGTCATGACCGCCAGTGGTATGCTTATGTCCCCCATGCTTCTCATAATTCTCATGTGAATGCCGGCCTGTGGCCAACATTCATAGGAGATTGTGTTTGCTGCTATACACAGCACTGCTGTAGCACAGGTGATCAGACGATCGCAGCTTCAAGTCCCCTAAAGGGACTATTGAATACAGTAAAGATAAAATCAAAAATATGAAAACAAAACACAAGTTCACATCACCCCCTTTTGCCCCATTAAAAATATAACAATTTTAAAAAATACACATTTTGTATTACTGCATTCAGAAATGTCCTATGTATCGTTTAATAAAATAAATTAATTGGATCGGTAAATGGCACAACAAGAAAAAGAATCAAAACACCAGAATTACGGTACATTTTTTTGTCGCCACAACATTATAATAAGAAGCGAAAACATAATATCTGCCCCAAAATGGTATCAGTAAAAGCTTCAGCTCAGGACACAAAAAATAAGCCATCACACAGGCCCAGATCCCAAAAAAATAGCATCACACAGGCCCAGATCCCAAAAAATAAGCCATCACACAGGCCCAGATCCCAAAAATAGAGCCATCACACAGGCCAGATCCAAAAAATAAGCATCACACAGGCCCAGTTTCCAAAAAATAGCATACACAGGCCAGATCAAAAAATAAGCCATCACATGGCCCAAATCCTGGAAATGTGAACACTCGGGTCTTGGATTGAAATACAAGTGAATTTTTCATTTAACACTATATTCAACACTTACCTAATTTAAGAAAAAAAAAAACTTATACATGTTTGGTAACTACAAACTAGGTTGTGATCTGGTAATCATATTGGTATTTCATTTTACCTAATAGTGAACATGGTGAAAAAAAAAAATAAAATATATTACCGTATATATATATATATATAACGGTATTTATTTTTTTTTTTTACATGTTCCACTTCGGTAATATTAATACCAATATGTTAATATTATATATTGAACTTTTTTTTTTTTTCTTTTGCAATATCTTCGCACTGGAATTTTTTCTCTTTTTCCGTGATATGGTTAAAATAAATTGTGTCATCAAAAAGAACAACAATCCTGCAAAACAAGCTCTCATATGTGGATATTGGCAGAAATAAAAGTTGTGGCTCTAGAGAGGGATGGAAACGAAACGAAACAGAGATCGCTTGTGGTTAAGGAGCTAAGCTTGTGCTCGTTCTGCCGTAAGCAACAACACACAACATAAGCTTGTGAGCCCCTACACGGCCCCCCACATATCACAAGTCCTATCCACTAAATTCTTGTCTAAAGTGAGCAAAGGACACAAATAGAAAATACATTTTCTTACCACAGCAGATTCAGGTCAGGAGACCATTACACTCAGTGCTGTGTGCAGCTTGCCCAGGTTATAATGAAGGCATCATGAATGCAAGACACCAGCCCCAATCACTAGCAACCTCCTTTCTCACAGAGGGAGTGACCACTAGTTGTCCTGCAAACACAATAGAACTCATATAGGGCGCAGTTCACACAGGTTTGCACAGTGTATGCCCAGCCTCTTACATTAGCCCCCATCTCCGTAGGCGGGCTGTTATGGCATTCAACACTGCTACCTGCGCCGGAACAAACGCACCCATATGGCCCACCTACACACAGCAACAAAAAGAGTTCAAGAAAAAACCACAATGACAGGTGCTGAAATTGTGGAAAATTAGTTACTTTTAAACTATAGCAAATTGTGGGGTATTGGTTTGTCTTTTGGTCCAAAACACGTAAGCTTGTGAGCCACTACACGGCTCCCCACATATCACAAGTCCTATCCACTAAATTCATATCTAAAGTGAGCAAAGGACACAAATAGAAAATACATTTTCTTACCACAGCAGATTCAGGTCAGGAGACCATTACACTCAGTGCTGTGTGCAGCTTTGCCCAGGCTATAAATGAAGGCATCAAGCTCATGTGATTGACTTTGACAGAGCTGCTCCTCACTCCTCCCATATGGGATGTTATGCCACTCACCAGTGTGCAGCTCCATGCTGTATCAGTCAATCGCCTATAATAGCTGCTGCTCACCCTCCTATGTGTAACGTTATGTCACTCACCAGTGTGCAGCTCCATGCTGTATCAGTCAATCTCCTATAATTGCTGCTGCTCACCCCTCCTATATGGGACGTTATGTCACTCACCAGTGAGCAGCTCCATGCTGTATCAGTCAGTCTCCTATAATTGCTGCTGCTCACCCTTCCTATATGGGACGTTATGTCACTCACCAGTGTGCAGCTCCATGCTGTATCAGTCAGTCTCCTATAATAGCTGCTGCTCATCTCTCCTATATGAGACATTATATCACTCACCAGTGTGCAGCTCCATGCTGTATCAGTCAATCTCCTATAATAGCTGCTGTTCACCCCTCTATATGGGACATATGTCACTCACCAGTGTGCAGCTCATGCTGTATCAGTCAATCTCCTATAGTAGCTGCTGCTCACCCCTCCTATATGGACGTTATGTCACTCACCGGTGTGCAGTTGAATCAGAATGGGGGAGGAGGGGAGATGAGACATCCCAGACTCTGCCTGATGTGATTATCATCAGTCTCCTGCTATCTATCTGCTTCCCCCCTGCAGTCAATCCAAGGAGAGGAACAATTTATTGACCTGGTAGAACATCCCTCCATAGACCGTTTAGTGACCGCTCCCGAATACTGCAGCTTAGCCCACATTGCGGTGAATGTTAGGTCATATGTGTCCAAATAGTGGATAGAAACCCTTTGTTATGAAGATGGTTGAACCGCCACCTCCAATGAACCTAATTTCTCATAGTTTAGTCTGTTGTAAATGAAATATTTTGAAGCTTACACTATATGGTGTATAGGCTCTATCAGCGTAATAACCAAGATTGGATTTTGTCCTGATGCTTAGTTGTAACATTAGGCAATAAGACCACACAATATCTTACAAGCTTTAACAAGCAACTTCAAAGAGGTTCTTCTCTTTGGACAATCCCTAATGACCTAATGATCCGCTATTATTTTCAGAGAAACATGGTGGTTACTGTTCAGTCACCCTCCAGTGTGATGAGTATTTTGTGTAATTACGGACAGGGCTGACCCTCCACAGCATCCAACCATCTTCACAGCCTCACCACACGTTTTCTGTAAACTAGTTAATCCATGTACAGGGATTCCAGAATGATGATGGGAGTGTAGGTGTGGTCAGTGGTCAGTGGTTGGTGGAGGTCCTGCAGCAGCTTGGAGTATTTTTACGCCTTCAAACCAGTTGTGGGGATCACAACTGTACCAGGAGAGTGGCTTCATAGCACCACTCTGACATACTCAGTGTCACTAGTGATAGGGCACTATTGCGCCTCTTGTCCCCCACCCTCTTATATTTTACATGTACAGGGATTGCCTGGAGAAGAAAGCACATTTAAAAAAAAAACTATCCATCTTTTTTTACTCTCAAGTGATAAGCTGTCTAATGTGCCATTACATGGTTGTTAATCAAATGAATGAATTGACCAGGTCCAAAGTCAAGTGCTGCCCTGAAAGTAAGATTTCTGTTTCTAGTTCGTAGAGAGGGTCCATAGATGGAGGCTAATGTTTCCATCTCATTTGATAATGTGATGAATAAGTGATGTGCAGATCGCTTTATGTCACCCTGCAGAATCTCTCCATAGTCTTGGCCACTACTTTTCTCTATTTGCCTATCTTTCTGACCACTGCCTGTTGTCAAGTGTAATCCATCTTTTACAGCAAAGTTGAGGAATTGGGATACAGAAAGTTGGGGCAGATAATTGCCTCTTTCGGCCCCATTTCACATGTTCGTTGAAAAATGCATTTGTGCCATCTTCTGTTTTACACTATTCATGTGTATGTATGTGTCTCCAGTACTTGTGTCGTCCTTGTGACATCTGTGTGTCACGTACCATAAAAATTGGAAGGATATTTTTGTAGTTTAATAAGAGCGCTGAGGCACAGAGATAGGGGCAAGGAGTTGTCGGTTATGAAAACCTTTTATTCATCACCACAACGCGTTTCAACAGTTTAACACTGTCTTCATCAGGTGAATTCACCATAAAAAAGCATGACACTGAAATCAATTTTTTTTATGTTTTAAAGAAGTGCAAAGATAGATGATAGACAGATATCTATATAGATTTTATAGATATTAACCAAATAAATAAATAATTGAATGAAGAAAACAATGTGGGTCCCCCCTTTTTTGATAACAAAGCTGAATCTGACAACTGCAGGCTGGTATTATCAGACTGTCCATGCTTATTTGGCCCCTTCCAGCCTAAATGTACCAGCCCACAGCCACCCCAGATGTGTTGCATCACATAGGGTGTGCCACTTCTGGTGCTTTGCCCTTGCTTTTCCTGATTGCCCTGGTACGGTGGCAATAGGGGTAATGGTTTTTGAGGTTGATGTCAGATGTGTAATGTCAGCTGACATCAAACCTAGGGTTAATCATGGAGAGGCGTCTATCAGACATCCCGATTACTAACCCAGTAAGTATAAAGATTCAAAAACACACAATAAAATATTTACCACTGTCCCTGGTTCACCAATTTATCAATTAAAAAAAAAAACATGTAGGTCTGAAGTAATTCTTGGAATCTGACGTAGTCCACAATGGAAACCTGAAAGAAAGAAATAGACAGAAGTAAAGAACTAAAAGCAAGGGACTCCCTCATTGACCAATTTATTACACTGTAAAGTTACCTGCTTTAACATAATCCAGTGTTTCCCACGCCGTTCCTCAACAATCTGGATCAAAGTCTTTGGAAACTTAGAATGAAGTGAATCAGTCCCAACGCACGCTGTACTCTGCTGATCCAGGAACTGATAAGTGATGATTCAAGAACATCACCCCTGATCAGAGTTTCAATTACGTCAGATCTACGTGTTGTTGTTTTTTTGTTTGTTTTTGTTTTTTATTGTTAAATTAGTGAACCAGGAGAGATTATGGGATTGTTTTAAAATAAAAAAAATTGTGTTTTTATTTTTACTTTTATATTTTCTGAGTTAGTAATGGAGTGTCTGATAGATGCCTCTCCATTTCTAACTCTAGGGCTTGATGCCAGCTCACACTACACAGCTGACAACAACCCTATTATTCATTACCCTGATTGTCACTGCACTAGGGCAATCAGGAAGAGCTGGGGAGAAATATCAGAATTGGTGCATCTTATGTGATATAACTAGTACATAGTGTTACTTGCCTACATACCGTAATTTGTAAAGTTTTGTAGTAATATAGGGACAAAGACCTGCACATGCTTCCTGTACAGAGACAAACACCTAGAACACATATACACAGTCACAACACATATAAAAAACAAAATATATAAATATGATGAGCTAGGTTCAATCAATATGGAGAATTATGGAGAACTCAGTACTGAAGTTTAATAAACTTACAAAAAAAGTACTAGAAGGTCGTATATAGATAAAATACAAATGTATATACGAACAGGTAGCGTGTACAGTGTGTGTATATATTGTGAGATAGCACCCGGGGAACCCGCTTGCATATTGACAAAAACACGTGTTTATAATTTAACCAATGTCTACCCGTTTATTTTTCACATATTAATAACATAACCCGGGTGGCATGTTTGACACATTGCACATTGATTATAAACACCATACATAAATACACCATACATTTACATAGAACATTGCATAACACATATATTGCACATAACATCATATACCGTAGATACTCGTGTATAAGCCGAGTTTTTCAGCACAAAAATTGTGCTGAAAAGTGCCCCCCTCGGCTTATACACGAGTCACTATACGGCTGAGTGTGGGGGGGCCGGTGTCCGGGGGCTGGAGGAGGCAGGGGGAGGCTGTAATATGAGCTCCCGGTCACGTGGGGCCGCTCATTAGGGCAATGCAATATGCACTGCATCCCCCTGTCCATCAGCGGCAGGGGGAGCGGTGCATATTACATTGCGCTCCCCCAGTAGTATATACAGGCCCCCCCCCCGTAGTATATACAGGCCCCCCGATCCCTCCCCCCCCCGTAGTATATACAGGCCCCCCGATTTTCCCCCCCCCGTAGTATATACAGGCCCCCCGCTCCCCCCCCCTGTAGTATATACAGGCCCCCCGCGCTATATACAGGCCCCCGGTTGCAGCCACAGACCTGTAAGAGAATAGCTTTCATACTTACCCTCCTCGCTGTTCCCGCGCTCCTCCGGTCTTCTTCCCGCTTCTACCTGGCGCATCCACAATGACGTCATTGTGCGCGGTCACATGACGCCGGGTAGAAGCGGGAAGGAGACGAGGATGCGCGATGCCAGCGAGGAGGGCAAGTATGAAAGCTATTCTCTTACACGTCTGTGGCTGCAACCGGGGCCTGTATATACCACACTGCTGGGGAGGCTGCTGTATATACCATACTGCTGGGGAGGCTGCTGTATATACCACACTGCTGGGGAGGCTGCTGTATATACCACACTGCTGGGGAGGCTGCTGTATATACCACACTGCTGGGGAGGCTGCTGTATATACCACACTGCTGGGGAGGCTGCTGTATATACCACACTGCTGGGAGGCTGCTGTATACCACACTGCTGGGGGCTGTATACCTGTGCTGGGGTCCACCCTCAGCTTATACACGAGTCAATGAGTTTTCCCAGGTTTTGGGGGCAAAAGTAGGGGGGGTCGGCTTATACATGGGTCGGCTTATACACTAGTATATACGGTAGTTACCGGGACCTGTAACCACCTCTCTGTCCCCATTGGAGCTCTACTGACAGCTCCCGTGGTGATCACGGCCTCCGGCCTATCTACACTTTACACATTCATTTATAAGTTTACCATATATATATATACATATCAATGGGCCCTGTGGGTCCCAATGGCGGAACCCGCCACCTGGCTTTAGTCACCCATCTCGATGACTCCATATTTACCCCGTAGTCAGGATTCCTGCCTGACCGGGACCTTACATACCACATGTGATCCATCCTACAATATTCATGGACCCCATGCATCCTCACATCCGCTCACAGCCCATCATACTACATCCATGCACTGTGGCTCCTCCATGACTATAACAGGGACCTGGTCAACCTTAGAATCCGGGCTAACCACGCGTCACCCTGGCCTACTCACGACGGTACGGGCCACCAGTCGCCACCAAACCTCCATCTCATGGCAGGTCGACGACTGCACCCTGTGTCTGACTAGCACCCTCCCGGATGAGCCATGGTTACCCTTCTAGGAGCCTTCGTGACCCCTGTGTCTGGCCACAGGCTCACTCACACCATTAGAGGCCGTGGTTGAGGGACAGGTACCCGCTGCAAGCAGCAGGGCAAGCCTCCCTCTCGTCCCACAGAGATGGAACGCCTCCAATACCATCCACTCCAGCTGGGTCTCTCCCACAGACTCCGCACGTGGCCTTTCTATCTAAGCCATAGCATACACATATAGTTCAACAGGTCCCTTACTGACTATCTAGTCGGACCTAAGGGCGGCTATGCCCGCCTGGCACATTTCATGCACAAGGTGCACAGTTAACTCAAGCATTCAGGAACTGCTTTTCTTACTGGGCAAGGATCCGGGTCTCACTGCCTGGGTCACGGGTCCACCAAGTGTCCCCAAGGGCTCCTTTCCTGGACGTGTCTCAACCACACGCTCAGACCAGTCTCCACCTGGGTCAGCCCCAGCTTCCCCACTCCAGGAGCTGTAACAACACCGGTCCTAGCCAGCGGTATGGAGCTAGCACGCTCCCATCATGTTCTCACACAGAGCCCTGGACTGCTCTGCACTCTGGCTGATGATCCAACCCACATGCTCTCAGTCTGCTCTCTGGATGATAATGAATCTGATAATGATCTCTCAGCTGACAGGCTCTTATCGTGCCTGCCACGCCCACACTGACACATCCACCTGAGCTGCTACTACTCAGGACACACCCACCTGGGCTGTCAGCAATCAGCACCCATTACATTCCTCAGGGCCTCATTAGTCTCATGAGCCACTCACAGCCGCTCATTAGTCTCATGAATGTTTCATCTTTACAGCACACACTATCACATTTACCTCCCTGTGTTCCGGATAGGTTCACACAGCGTCATCCACTATAAAACCGGCCAGTGTGAACAGGATCATACCTTGATCCTGCATGTGATGCGCCCCGGCCATGGGGACCATGCCAGGTAATATATATTATATATATATATAATATAAAAAAACAGAAAAAAAACTGCACTATATATAAACACACACCTATATTAATGGAATGTATGGTATATATATGACTGTATGTATATATATATATATATATAAAAGAGAGCGGCACATGAATGACAGAATCACGGGGCAAAAAATCCTCCCTTGCCGTCTTATATTTTTTGCAAAAAAGTATACAGATCAAAAAATAGCAGAGGCAGCATTCCAATCTTCAAAAGCTTAATAGGTGTTTATTGGTCCATACTGATGTATGGACCAATAAACACAGCTTTTGAGGATTGGAGTGCTGCCTCTGCTATTTTTTCATCTGCATATAATATATGATAAAAAATGGACTGCAGCACTTCCTTTATAGAAAAAAAATGTGGATTTTATTCACCAAGGTACCGCAACGTTTCGGCTGGAACCCTTTTTCAAGCAGTGACGCTGTTTGTAAAAAGCATCCAGCCGAAACATTGTGGTCCCTGGGTGAATAAAATCCACATTTTCTATAAAAGAAGTGCTGCAGTCCTTTTTTTAATCCTGTATCTGAAACCTTGGATTGTGGTAGGAGGGCCTTGCACCCAACCAAAGAAATTGTGTGCTGTTCCAATTTTCTGTTTTATATATATTGGGTTGGGGTTCACTCACTTGGCAGCGATGTTCAAACACAGCAACAGCCTCTCCATTTAAAGGGAACCTGTCACCCCGTTTGGGCATTTTAAACTATTCCCACCAGCATTTACATGATGTAGATGGGGTTCCAGTAACCCCTGTATGTGCCCAGGCTGGCCCCTCATACCTAAAATATGAACTTTTATTATGTCCAGTGCTGGCCTCCTACTGAGACCGGAGGATGCGGTTTAGACCTGGGGTATGATGTTCTCGCCACCCTCCAGGCTGCTAAATCCGCCCTGCCGTTTTTAAATTTCCCGCCCCTCCTCTGCCCGGCGCTTGAGTGACAGCCGCACTTGCGCCTGTGCAGTGGAGTGAGTATCCGCGCTGCATTGAACATAGTGCTGATGTATTGTGAGACTTCACAAATCTCGCGAGACGTCGGCACAGAAAGGTGCACCTGCGCAGTGGAGAGGGTGACCGTGGATAGTGCAGATGTCTCGCGGGATTTGTGAAGTCTCGCGATACATCGGCCCTATGTTCAATGCAGCGCAGACACCCGCTCCACTGCGCAGGTGCAGATGTCACTCAAGCGCTGGCCAGAGGAGGGGCGAGAAATTGTCAGCCCCTCCCACACATTCAGCCATCCCTAAACCCAGCCCATAACAGATATACAGGTTTGTGGGACAACAAGACCTAGCAAACTATCCTGGATTTAGATTGCAGGTCTGTCTGTGCGATACATACCCGTCACTCATGATACAACTAGTTGGTGCATAACATTTTATATATATATACTGTATACATACACACACACACAACACACGATAGGTGTCCCTTGGTGCTAGATGACTTCAGCTTTCCCAGCTCCACCATATGGATGTATAATAATGGCCTTTGCGACATACGGTATGAGATCCTATAAACTTCATCAGTTCCTGTAGACTTAGTATCTTTGTAACTGAACGCAGTGTTAGTTTACCGAGTGAATTTTTCCTACGTTATTAAATATTTATTAACCTCGTCAGGAAAGCCCTTTTCTATTTCACCATCTTTTCCGTCCTAGACATTATGGATACTTTTATCAGCTGCTTATTTCTTCTGTCTGTCCCTCGAGGTGAGATTTCGCCAGAAGTCCCCCTTGTAATGTAAATGTTAAACCTTTTCATTTAAAAGACATTTTGATAGAAAAAAATATAGATATAATTTTTTCTTTCCATCACTCTATTCCATCACCAAAATCCATGAAATCTAAGTCAACCTCATTTACATTACCACTCCCAATTGAAAAGAATAAAAACCCTATTAAAATGTATGTATTTTGTTTTAAAAAGTCCATGATTTGTGGGCCTTTCGGGGTTTTAGATCAAGATAAAGTAAATTCAAAGAGTGTTCATTTAAAAGGCAAGATCCAGGCGCGGGGTCTGGGTAGAGATGCAGATGAAAAGCTTCTATCTCTAGTGATGTCAAGCTCTTCTGCGCTGTCTGATTTTCCAATACAGACAAAGGACAATTTAGTCTGTTGTGCTAAAACGTTTTTATTTTTCCTAGATGTGTTTTTTTGGAATGGTTGCTTTACCGGTGTTGTAAAGATACATAAAAATAGGCAAGCATTCTCTCAGGGGTCATGCATTTGTTACAGGTTTAAAACAATGGATTATCCTCTTGGCACAGTATAAACAATATACCAGACTAATGGTGCATTTACACAAGAAAAAAATGGAAAAAATGGCTGGTGCCCTTCTTTTAAAGTAGGAAAAACGAGCAAACTCTGGAGTCATGGTGGGAAGAGTCAGAGAAACAAAGGCAAAGAGGTAGACCAGCAACCCCATGGCTTGATACTGTCCTGATGGACCTATCTAGGCTTGGGGAAGTTCCTGGTGAACTTATCTAGGCATGGTGAAGACCCTGGTGGACTTATCTAGGCTTGGAGAAGACCCTGGTGACCTTATCTAGGCATGGTGAAGACCCTGGTGGACCTATCTAGACTGCACAAGATCGATCTTCCTACAGAGCGTTCAACCATCAAGTCGTCATGGCTCGAGATAGAGCTGAAGACTATTAAAGGGAACTGGTCACACCTCTCCCCCTGGGCCTATTAGGCTAAAAGAGACACTTTACAGCGGCACGGTGGCTCAGTGGTTACCACTGCAAACTTGCAGCGCTGAGGTCCTGGGTTCAATTCCCACCAAGGGCAACATCTGCAAGGCGTTTGTATGTTTTCCCTGTGTTTGCGTGGGTTTCCTCCCACATTTTCAAAGACATACTGATAAGGAGGTTTAGATTGTGAGCTCCAAGAGGGACAGTGTTGCAAAATGTATGTAAAGCACTATGGAATTAATAGTGCTATATAAATGATTGGGTAATGTCATTCAAAAGTATAATTCATCCCACCAATAAGTCTATGTATGGCTGTCAACAGAAAAATAAAAAAAATAAAAAAGTCATGGCTCTTTGAAGGAGAGAAGGAATAATATAGCAAAAAATGACAAACAGCCTTAAAAAGAGCCTCGATCCTTAATACCATGGTCACACCGAGATTTGGTATTTAACTGCAGTATTTGGAAACATAAACCAAGAATGGAACAATCCGGGAAAAAGTATATAATAGAAATACGCATTCAGAGCACTGCTATATCTACAGCACAGAAATCAGGGATTGTATCACAGCTGCTGCCCCCAGTAAACTGAGTGATACATCACTGGAATTAGGGTCTTTGTCAGCCACAACTCTGCAAAGCGAGAGAGAGAAGACAAACTCAGCAATCTGTAGAGGTGTGTAACTTCACCATGGGGCAAACGTCACCTGAAGATATATATATATATATGTATAGTTATTTGTCTTCTATATTTCATCCTGGACAGTTGCCGGCTGTTGTGTTCAGGAAACGTACCGTACGATCTCTTTCTGTATCTTTCTTTGTGTCCCGGTTTCTCGGGAGACTTGTACATTTACCATAAACATTACCAGACACTTTGTAAAATATATTGTGTGGGTGAAAATAATAAATGCCTGAAAATATACAGTACCGGACATCAGTAATTCCTTTATATCTAAGCTGGGGAGTTCTTGGCCCCTTTATAACCCTCTGTGACATTTTTGTAGCCCAAAAAGCTTCCATGTGCTGCTATATTTCCGGTCATAGATATTTATCTACTAGTGAAGTCTAAACGGACTATTTAATATTAAAGCTATATTTATTACAGAAGAAACCTTTCTCACATGTCATCAATGGAAATATAATATAATACAGAGGTAATTATGCTTCTAGCAGTTAGATAAGATATCATGTGTCTCATTTTAGGGTTCAGCCATAAAAACTTACCTATCTATCTATCTATCTATCTATCATCTATCTATCCATCTACCTCTTTTTACCCTCCATCTACTTCTCCATCTTGCCATCCTATTCACCCATCCATCTAACCATCCATCTACCCCTCCATCTACCCTCCATCTACTCCATCCCATCTACCCCTCCATCTACCCTCCCATCTACCCCTCCATCTACCCCTCCATCTACTCCTCCATCTACTCCTCCATCTACTCCTCCCTCCTCTCCTCCATCTACCCCTCTATTACTCCTACATCTAACTGTCCATATACCCCTCTATCTAACCCCTCTATCTACCCTCCATCTACCCCTGAACATGATGGGATTTAGTTAGCCATAGTGGTGAGCCAGTAGCGAAAGATTTTTGTAATCGCCTTACTCGTAATGAGTAGCTTTTAATACTCGCATAGTAATCTGAATAGGGAATCCAATGTTAGTCAATTAGTGATAGCTCTGCCCACACTCATCTGGCCAAAATACAGTATTTCCGGGGTGGGGTAGGAGGATGGAGGCTTTTTTTTTTTCATTTTTACTACATACAACACCTTGCTGTGCCCCCCCAGAGACCCTAACATTCAATCTACCCTCACTGGGGGCCGACTCCCTTTGTGTACTGAAGGGTGTTGTCAATTTGTGTCAGTTCAATAACTATTAATACATCACTCACGAGCACCAGTGATACTCTCCGAGTAGCAAGTATCACGAATACTGGACTATCCGTGCGAGTAACAAATAGTAACAATTACACTCACTCATCACTAGTCAGCCATATTGTACCTCTAAAAGTTGCAGGTAGATCGAAAATCACCCTGTGACTGTTAACATGTGTCGGCAGGGGCGCGTCATTCCCTTCTCTCATTGGTGCCCATGAGGTGATCACGTGGGTTAGCTGATGACACCTGTGTCTTTGTCATTACAATCCTCCTGTGAACGTCTGCTGTGAGAGGCAATTCATTGAAGATCGTTGTTTCTGTTGTACAGAGCAGCAATGATGCACCACTGTGTATAACACAAGCAATCAGACTTGTAAAAAGTAAATATAAATATATATATTTGTATTTATGCATATATATTTTTTGTTTGTATATACAAGTTGAAATCACCCCCCTTTGTCCCATTGAATATACCTCACTTAAAATTATTACACATATTTGGCATCGCTGCATTCAGAAACGTCCAGCCTATCAAAAAAAATTCTTACTTAATCTGATTGGTAAACTACGTAATGGAAAAACATCAAAGGAAAAACTTAGTGTTTTTGGCTGCGATATTACAATAAAATACAATAGGAGTCCATCAAAACATTATATCTACCAAAAATAGTATCAGTAAGAATGTCAGCTCAGGGGGGGGGGGGCAAACAATAAGCCATCAGACAGCCCCATGTCCTGAAAATTGAGAATGGCATGATTCTCGGAAAATGTTAGCAAGAGCGAATTTTTTTCTTTTTTTTCCCCCCAAAAATATACACTATATACACACACACACACACACACACACACACACACACACACACAAAGGGTGGGCCATTTATATGGATACACCTAAATAAAATGGGAGCTGTTGGTGATATCAACTTCCTGTTTGTGGCACATTAGTACCCCTCCCATATACTACATGTTTGGTATCTATGTGCTCGTACTGACCTGGTGAATCATACTGTCAGGTCAGTTTTACCATATACTGAATATGATTATTAAAAGAAAAAAAAAATCATCAGTCGCATAATTGCACTTTATTTGCAATTTCGCTGCACTTGGAATTTTTGTCGCCCAATTTCTAGTTCGCTATATTGTAAAATGAATGTTTCAAAAGTACAAACAACCCTGGTGGTGGTGGCACGCTGGGTATTAAAGGGATTAATGTCAGCTTTATATTGTCAGCTGACATTAAGCCCGAAATTCATGGTATCAGGCCAATATTAGACCCGAACACTAGGTGTTCAGTACAGACACAGTTCCACGTACTTTTTATAGGACTGGAATTAGTTAATGACTTCTGGCAGTCCCATTGCTTCCAGATGTGTGTTCAAGTACTTAAGTTAAGTTCATTAGTTCCCTGTTAACACCAACCTGTTAATAATTACATGCTGAAGCTGCGGGGCTACAAGGTAGAATGATTTTGCAAGATCATGGACGTTGCACCTGACATGTAACCTTAAAGACACAGTGGTTTAGTCATTGTCCAGATTAACATAACTCAAAGTCAGTAATATTTGTACTTAAAAAGGCCGGAGATGATTTCTATAAAACTTAGAAAAAAGAACACGATTCTGCATTGGACATCGAGCCAACGCAAGACATTCGAGAATACTGAAAGTAGAAAGTTTTAGCAGAAAATCCTTCTTTAAGTGTCTGATTGGACAAAGCCGTCCAACAACCATAGTAGCGTTATGTTGTCAATCCAAAATCCACATCTTCTGGTTGTTTGTTTTGTTGCTCGCATGGACCAAGATGCAGGCAGTCGTTTGTAGACACAGATCACAGGAATCCTGCAAAGTTAGTTTAGATCTTTCTGACAAGTATCAAGGAAACCGTTTGTTTGGCAGCCTGGAAACATGGAAAATTGTGTCAATCGCTCTTTTACTCATCTGCCTTTGCCAAGTTATATTTGTTAACCAGAAAATTGTTTTTAGCTTAGTTAAACGTTGGTGTCATGTTTTGGAAGACTGATGTTGGCCGCGTTTAGAAGACTGTGGTTACATTGTGTGAAATTCAGCATCAAGTACTTTGTAGCTCTATCCGGATAATTTGCTACATAATTACACCTTTGTGTATGAATGTTTAAAGTATAGAATGGGTACGAGGATCTTCAGGGGCAGAAACTAAAAGAAGAGGCCCCCCTGTACGTGAGCCCTTTGCTCTCCAGTTGTCATAGGAGTGTCACCTCTGGGGGTCCTGAGGTTAGAAGGTCTCAGGTTTGATTAATCTCAGGCTTTCTGCAGAGCTCCCTTGACATGTGTTTTCCCTGCTATGCTGAAGGGGCTAAGGGCCTTTTCACTGCTGGATGAAGTAATCTCTTAGCCTTCAGCTGTAGTTTGTAATTACCCTCCCCTTTTGCTATAATTATACCCCTCTGATCTCACTCTGCCGATGATAGAACCTGTATACTTGGATGTGGAGAAGCTTGCTGTTTTTTAGCATTAGTTTGTCCCTCTTGAAGCAGCAAAGCTTCTATTTGGAGACCTTATGAAACCCTGCTATACCTATGACATATCAGAGGAATTAGGTCATCTGCCCCTACATCATGCTGCTCTCAGATAGGGTTATAAAATCATGCTCACATAGTCACTTTAATTTATCTGTTATTAATAAGGAACTTGTTACAATACCCAGGGGAAGTAGACATGAAATGAATGCTGACCATGTAATAATGAAAATGTCCCATCCGGTGTTCAGGAGCAGGATGTTTGTCTGTAATTGTAATTACTAATCGTGACCGGTGTCCTCTATTATCCCGCACATTACTGCTCATTAACATGATCACACATATACGTATCTAACACATGCAATGGCTGTTCATGGTCTACTGGGCACGACTGCAAAGTGGAGGAAGATATTCATGAAGACGGTCATCTCTCCACACCCGGATGCTATAATCCTCCTCAAAAAAATCAGATAAAAATAAAGATCTGTGAGCAGGAGTAATAATATATACTACAAGTGTGTGCTGAAGAAGGTGGTAAAGCGTCAAGACAGCGGAGAAGTGTGAGATCTCGTCATACGCAGGCCTGTGGTCATTATACATCTCTTTATACCCCGTGGTCATTATACACCATCATACACCGTGGTCATTATACACGTAGTCATACACCGTGGTCATTATACACCGTCATACACCGTGGTCATTATACACCATCATACAACACCGATGGTCATTATACACCAGTCATACACCGTGGTCATTATACACCATTTCATACACTCGTGGTACATTATACACACGTCATTACACACCGTGGTCATTATACACGTCATATCACCGTGGTCATTATACACCGCCCATACACCGTGGTCATTATACACCATCATATCACCGTGGTCATGTATACACCGTCATACACCGTGGTCATTATACACGTCATACACCGTGGTCATTATACACCGTCATACACCGTGGTCATTATACACCATCATACACCGTGGTCATTATACACCATCATACACCGTGGTCATTATACACGTCATACACCGTGGTCATTATACACCGTCATACACCGTGGTCATTATACACCGTCATACACCGTGGTCATTATACACCATGGTCATACACACGTGGTCATTATACACCATCATACACCGTGGTCATTATACATCGTCATACACCGTGGTCATTATACACGTCATACACCGTGGTCATATACACCATCATACACCGTGGTCAATTATACACCGTCATACACCGTGGTCATTATACACCGTCATACACCGTGGTCATTATACACCGTCATACACCGTGGTCATTATACACCGTCATACACCGTGGTCATTACACACCATCATACACCGTGGTCATTATACACCGTCATACACCTGTGGTCATTATACAGTACACGATCATACACCGTGATCATTATACACACACCAGTCATACACCAACGTGGTTCATTATACACCGTCATACAGACCGTGGTCATTATACATCACAGTCATACACCGTGGTCATTATACACCGTCATACACCGTGGTATATATAACACCGTGTCATTATACACCGTGGTCATTATACACCATCATACACCGTGTCATTATACACCTCATACACGTGGTCATTATACACATCATACACGTGGTCATTATACACCGTCATACATCGTGGTATTACACACCGTGGTCATTTACACCATCATACGCGCACCGTGGTCATTATACAGTACACCTTCATACACTGTGGTCATTATACACCGTCATACACCGTGATCATTATACATCATCATACACCATGGTCATTATACGTCAACACCAGTATTTACATACACGTCTACACTGTGGTCATTATACACCGTCATACACCGTGGTCATTGTACAGTACACCATCATACACCGTGGTCATTATACACTGTCATACACCATGGTCATTCAGGAGTGTTGTATGAGCAACCACTAATGTTACAAATGTAACATCTGAAACTTGTCCAGTTATGATGCGGATACTGCAATGGTTTAAATGTGCAAAAACGTTGCAGCATTTTCTCAATTTGGAGTGGAATGGGTTAATGCTTCACTGCAGTTATTTACAGATGGGAGGGATTCATCAAACAATGTGGTTTATCACACGTTTTGGAGCAACCTCATGTGATGCTCCTGATGAAGGCGGTTGCTCCGAAACGTGAAGAATAAACCACATTGTGAACATTCCCCTCCATCTTTCTTATATCAGCAGTGCGGCATTAACCCTTTCCACTCCAATCTACTATCACTCTACCACTATACTGGGGCTTCACCAGCTGATTATTATCAGGCTTTTTACGGTGGTTATGTCTCTCACAATCACTCCACCTCCTGATATAACAGCACCACACTCCACCTCCTGAATATAACAGACCACACTCCACCTCCTGAATATAACAGCAAAACACTCCACCTCCTGAATATAACAGCATAACACTCCACCTCCTGGATATAACAGCACCACACTTATCACTCCTGAATATAACAGCACCACACTCTACCTCCTGAATATAACAGCACGCGCTCCACCTCTGAATATAACAGCAAACACTCCACCTCCTGAATATAACAGCACCACACTCTACTCCTGGATTAACATGCACACTCCACCTCTGAATATAACAGCACCACACTCCACCTCCTGAATATAACAGCAACACTCCACCTCCTGAATATAACAGCCACAACACTCCACCTCCTGAATATAACAGCACCACACCTCCACCTCCTGAATATAACAGCACCACACTCCACCTCCTGAATATAACAGCACCACACTCCACCTCCTGAATATAACAGCACCACACTCCACCTCCTGAATATAACAGCAGCCACACTCACCTCCTGAATATAACAGCACCACACTCACCTCCTGAATATAACAGCACCACACTCCACCTCCTGAATATAACAGCAAAACACTCCACCTCCTGAATATAACAGCACCACACTCCACCTCCTGAATATAACAGCAAAACACTCCACCTCCTGATATATAACAGCACCACACTCCACCTCCTGAATATAACAGCACCACACATCCACCTCCTGAATATAACAGCAAAACACTCCACCTCCTGAATATAACAGCACCACACTCCACCTCCTGAATATAACAGAACCACACTCCACCTCCTGAATATAACAGCGCCACACTCCACCTCCTGAATATAACAGCGCCACACTTCACCTCCTGAATATAACAGCGCCACACTCTACCTACCTGAATATAACAGCACCACACTCCACCTCCTGAATATAACAGCACCACACTCCACCTCCTGAATATAACAGCGCCACACTTCACTCTGAATATAACAGCGCCACACTCTACTCCTGAATATAACAGAACCACACTCCACCTCTGAATATAACAGCACCACACTCCACTCCTGAATATAACAGCACCACACTCACCTCCTGAATATAACAGCACCACATCCACCTCCTGAATATAACAGCGCCACACTCTACCTCCTGAATATAACAGAACCACACTCCACCTCCTGAATATAACAGCGCCACACTCTACCTCCTGAATATAACAGCAAAACACTCCACCTCCTGAATATAACAGCACCACACTCCACCTCCTGAATATAACAGCACCACATCCACCTCCTGAATATAACAGCACCACACTCCACCTCCTGAATATAACAGCGCCACACTCACCTCCTGAATATAACAGCGCCACACTCCACCTCCTGAATATAACAGCGCCACACTTCACCTCCTGAATATAACAGCACACACTCCACCTCCTGAATATAACAGTGCCACACTCCACCTCCTGAATATAACAGCGCCACACTCTACCTCCTGAATATAACAGCACCACACTCTACCTCCTGAATATAACAGCACCACACTCCACCTCCTGAATATAACAGCACCACACTCCACCTCCTGAATATAACAGCACCACACTCTACGTCTTGAATATAACAGCACCACACTCCACTCCTGAATATAACAGCGCCACACTCCACCTCCTGAATATAACAGCGCCACACTTCACCTCCTGAATATAACAGCACCACACTCCACCTCCTGAATATAACAGAACCACACTCCACTCCTGAATATAACAGTGCCACACTCCACCTCTGAATATAACAGCGCCACACTCTACCTCCTGAATATAACAGCACCACACTCTACCTCCTGAATATAACAGCACCACACTCCACCTCCTGAATATAACAGCACCACACTCCACCTCCTGAATATAACAGCACCACACTCTACGTCTTGAATATAACAGCACCACACTCTACCTCCTGAATATAACAGCGCCACACTCCACCTCCTGAATATAACAGCACCACACTCCACTCCTGAATATAACAGAACCACACTCCACCTCCTGAATATAACAGCACCACACTCCACCTCCTGAATATAACAGCACCGCACTCCACCTCCTGAATATAACAGCACCACACTCCACCTCCTGAATATAACAGCGCCACACTCCACCTCCTGAATATAACAGCGCCACACTCCACCTCCTGAATATAACAGTGCCACACTCTACCTCCTGAATATAACAGCAACGCATTCCACTCCTGGATATAACAGCGCCACACTCCACCTCCTGAATATAACAGCACCGCACTCCACCTCTGAATACAACAGCGCCACACTCCACCTCCTGAATATAACAGTGCACACTCCACCTCCTGAATATAACAGCACCACACTCCACCTCCTGAATATAACAGCGCCACACTCCACCTCCTGAATATAACAGCGCCACACTCCACCTCCTGAATATAACAGCAACGCACTCCACCTCTGAATATAACAGCAACGCACTCCACTCCTGAATATAACAGCGCACACACCACCTCCTGAATATAACAGCACCGCACTCCACCTCCTGAATATAACAGCACCGCACTCCACCTCCTGAATATAACAGTACCACACTCCACCTCCTGAATATAACAGCACCACACTCCACCTCCTGAATATAACAGCGCCACACTCCACTCCTGAATATAACAGCACCACACTCCACCTCCTGAATATAACAGCACCGCACTCCACCTCCTGAATATAACAGCACCGCACTCCACCTCCTGAATATAACAGTACCGCACTCCACCTCCTGAATATAACAGCACGCACTCCACCTCCTGAATATAACAGCGCACACTCCACCTCCTGAATATAACAGCACCACACTCCACCTCCTGAATATAACAGCGCCACACACACCTCCTGAATATAACAGCACCGTACTCCACCTCCTGAATATAACAGCACCGCACTCCACTCCTGAATATAACAGCACCACACTCTACCTCCTGAATATAACAGCGCCACACTCCACCTCCTGAATATAACAGAACCACACTCACCGCTGAATATAACAGCGCCACACTCCACCTCTGAATATAACAGCGCCACACTCCACCTCCTGAATATAACAGCAACGCACTCCACCTCTGAATATAACAGCACCACACTCCACCTCCTGAATATAACAGCCCGCACTCCACCTCCTGAATATAACAGCACCAACACCACCTCCTGAATATAACAGCAACGCACTCCACTCCTGAATATAACAGCGCCACACTCCACCTCCTGAATATAACAGCAACGCACTCCACCTCCTGAATATAACAGCACCGCACTCCACCTCCTGAATATAACAGCACCACACTCTACCTCCTGAATATAACAGTGGGTCATGTGCAATTAGAATATTTATTTCCGCCCACTGGCTATAAGGCTGATAAATACAGGATACATGTGGATTCTTGACACTACTATGTGAACTTAATACGGAATCACTTAGTGAGATGGAAACAGAAATGGAGGATTTGGCGGTGAGGATAAAAGACTTATTACCAGGTGAAGCTTTGTCAAAATTTAACTAGGAAGTCGAGGGGGAACTGGCGAAGCTGGAGAAAGAAGTGAAGGCTTATAAGCTTAAAAAATTCCAGCGTGATCTCACTGATGTTAAGATGAATCGGGTATATAAGTGGAAAAACGAGAGAAAGGAACGCCCTAAACCTCGTCCCAATCCCCGTCCCCATAAGCCATCAAGTGGACAAGTACCCCCAAAAGATGCGGGAGGGGATGAGACTCCATCTGGAACAGATGAATCCGACTCCGATTTATATAGCATTGGAGTGGTCACTAGATTCAGATCAAGGGTCCCGCCATTAATGATTCCACAAAAATCCTCCTCCAAAAAATCTGATAAGTCACCTCAGGTAATTAACCTTTCTAAAATTAACCTTTCAGAGGTTCAGATAGACGTACTGACTAGAGGTCTTTCGTTCTCACCGTCTAATCCATTCCATCTTTTTACAGCTATAAAGGACCTATATTTGTTCCTCCCGGAAACTGGTTTCTAGGAAGCTGTATAATAAGAAAGTGCTTACCCCTGATAGCGTTGCCCCGTGCGAAGAGGAGGCTCTGGAGAATCTTGAAGATCTCGCCGTTGGAGAGACATCTACTCCAGCAGGTGAGTTTCCTCCTAATATCAGACCCAGATCGGCCAGGTTTCCCCCCTTGTCCACGTGCCCAGCAATTGATATCTTTACCGAATTGGTTATTGATGAATTTAAACAGCTGTCACCTGCTAGATCTCGTGACAATCTTACATGTGCACAGAGAGCAGCTCTAAGGAGCTTGGAGAGTATCAAGGAGATCGTTGTGAAGCCCGCAGACAAGGGGGGAAACATTGTGATCTGGCCTACTGATATGTATGAAAGGGAGGCCTTACGCCAATTGAGAGATCGTGAAACTTACTTGAGGCTCGGTTCAAATCCTGTGACCTCTTTCACGGAAGAAATTCAGTCCATCCTGGCGGTTGCATGTGAGCAGGGGATCATCAGCAAACAAGTAGTTGAGGGTCTGACTGTCCGTTACCCTAAAATTGCTACCTTCTATCTTTTACCAAAGATACACAAGGATCCCTTGACCCCGCCTGGACGTCCCATCATGGCGCGGGTCGACAGTATCCATGTGGAGTCTGATGTTTTACTCGTCACAGCTGATATCGAGTCCCTATACACATGCATCCGCCATGTTGATGGTCTGAAAGCAGTAAAGTTTTACTTGAATGAGACTGGTAGGGATTCCTTGATGAGGGACCTAATACTCGAGCTGCTCCTCTTTGCCCTGACTCACAATTTTTTCGTATTTAAAGATGTTTTTTATTTACAGAAGCGGGGCACTGCCATGGGTGCGGCCTGCGCACCCTCGTACGCCAACCTCTTCCTGGGGTTCTGGGAGAGGTGGCTTTTTGGCGGCGAGTGTAGCGGACTGCACTCATGTGCAGTGCTGGTACCGCTATATTGATGATTTACTTTTTTTGTGGAAGGGCAACGCGGAGCAGCTTGACTATTTCATGGGCAGATTGGGCATTAACCCATTTAATATCCGTTTTACCTATAAATGTCACCCTATTAGGCTTGAATTTTTGGATATTATAATTGAAGTGGGACCTGATCGAATGATATCGACTGATGTCTTTAGAAAACCCACAGCGGTTAATGCCCTCTTACACGCTACATCTGCCCACGATGAGTTCACAATTCGGGCAGTCCCTACTGGTCAATTTCTGCGAATTAGACGCATCTGCTCCTCTGATGTCTTTTTTGAGGAGCAGGCTGACGAACTTAAAAGACGGTTCCGTGAGAGGGGTTACAGCAATCGTAGCATCAAGAAAGCGTACCTCAGGGCTAAAAATACGAACAGGGCTGACCTTCTTTGCACGGGTCATGCAGTCCGGGGTGAACAAAATAATACAGTAAGGTACATTTCCACATTTAACCAGCATTGGGGAACAATGCGGTCCATAATGCAGCGCCATTGGCCTATCCTACTATCTGATCCACACCTAAAGAGCTCATTGTTAGATTATCCTCAAATGGCGCCACGCAGGGCACCTAATCTGCGGAATATGCTTGTCAAAAGTCATTATGTGCCCTATATACCGCCCCTCTTTGGGTCGAGTCGACCTTTGAAAGGATGTTTCCAGTGTGGGCACTGCCTCGCCTGCAGCAATGTCGTTCATGAGCGATCCTTTTCGTCTTCCGATGGTACAAAAACGTATGAGATCCGGTCATACATCAATTGTGGTACCCGTTATGTGGTGTACTATGCCACATGCGGGTGCGGATTGATCTATGTTGGACTCACATCGAGAGAATTAAGAAGGCGAGTGAGGGAGCACGTGAACGAGATTACTGCGGCGGCGGGAGTGCAGGATCTTACAACGCTGAAAACGTTGCCCCGTCATTTTCGTTAGCAACATGGGTGTGACCCGGTCTCCCTGAAAGTTAGAGGGATTGATGTCATACACGTGGGCATCCGGACGGGTAATGCAAAAAAGATCCTGGCCCAACACGAAACTAGATGGATTATGACCCTTGGGACAATGGTTCCCAGGGGCCTCAATGAATCCCTTAGCTTTGCTCCATTCCTGTGATCGCCTTCCTTTGGATGTCTTAGTTTGGCATCTCATACCTTGATAGTCTAATTTGTTTTTTATTATTTACAGAAGTTTCTTGTGTGCCCCTTCTTCCACGGTCTTATCTGCTCCATCCTTTAGCCATGAATCTTTACCTGCCTTGGATCATCACGACTTTGGAAATTCCACCATCGCCGCACTAATGAATGTCATTGTACATTTATGTTTACAGTCAAAACCGTTTATATATAGTGTTGCGTGATGTATTGGGTAAGGGGATAGGCCCCGAAAGTATATGTGTTGAGATTTAGGCAGTGCGAGGGTTAATAATGTGCAGCTCGGTAGGTTCTCTGTCCTCCCAGCTCTGCCGGTGGGCGTGGCGTCTAATACCGTGACACGCATGCTCGGGAGCCATAGCAATCTGACTTGGCTTCCCGGACGTGCGCGTCATCCAGCGGTGACGCTGACGCACTTCCGGCGGGACGGCGTGGACCGGAAATGGCCGGACACGCGGGGAGGTGAGCGTAAGAGCTGCTACAGCTGTGTATCTGCTATATAAACCAGAGCGATTAAGAGGTACACTACCCCCTGATGAAGATTGTCACTTTACCATATTGAAACGTACGTTGGGGTCTGGACCCAGGGGATCCATCCATCTGGGACAGTGTCCTCCTGCCCACAGTGGTATGCATTGACTATCCCTTAGGGGACTTATTGCACTAATAGGCAGCAGGCAGTGTTGGTATGTTGAGTACATAATGCGGATAGGGGGTTACTCTGTCTTTAGGGCTAACATAGGTCTTTGATTTATCCTGATAGAGGTGTATGTTTGCTAATGATACTGGCATTGACGTCTTGCCCTTCACAGAGTTTCCATCCTTTGATATACTTGATCTCCACTGTGAATTTATTGCATTCTATTGTACACTGTTTATGCTGCCTTGAAAGTGCTTTTCTGTAACCATACAATGCTGTGGGAAAGGGGGAATGTCCCTGCACCAACTGCTTTATAAAATCCTGTATTTATCAGCCTTATAGCCAGTGGGCGGAAATAAATATTCTAATTGCACATGACCCACTCTTGTCCTCCTTAAAGCGAACCTGTCACCCCCCCGGGCATCAAAAGCTCTAATAGCCACCTTCTGCAGCACTAAGGCTGCATTCTGAGAAGGTGCCTATAGGCTTTTGATGCCCTTTCTAGTATGAAATATTAAGTTAGGTAAATGCTCACTCTTCTGCAGATTAAAGACCGGGAGGCGGGGTTTCACGCTCCTCCGGCCCGCCCCGTCTTGTCAATCATTGTGCGCGCCTACTGCTGTCTCCCCTCAGTGTGGAAAATGAACGCGCGTCTCCGTTCTCATGCACGGAGCCGCGCATGCGCTGTGCGCCCGGTGTCGACTTTCTGGACACCGGGCGCACAGCGCATGCGCGGCTCCGTGCATGAGAACGGAGACGCGCGTTCATTTTCCACACTGAGGGGAGACAGCAGCAGGCGCGCACAATGATTGACAAGACGGGGCGGTCCGGAGGAGCGTGAAACCCCGCCTCCCGGTCTTTAATCTGCAGAAGAGTGAGCATTTACCTAACTTAATATTTCATACTAGAAAGGGCATCAAAAGCCTATAGGCACCTTCTCAGAATGCAGCCTTAGTGCTGCAGAAGGTGGCTATTAGAGCTTTTGATGCCCAGGGGGGGTGACAGGTTCGCTTTAATATAAAATTGTCAATAGAGTGCCACACAGATAGGTGGTGAGACCAACACTCACCTACTGTGTTTATGGGTTACATGGAACTATTTGTATTTCTCCTGAATATAACAGCAGCACACTCCACCTCCTGAATATAACAGCGCCACACTCCACCTCCTGAATATAACAGAACCACACTCTACCTCCTGAATATAACAGAACCACACTCCACCTCCTGAATATAACAGAACCACACTCTACCTCCTGAATATAACAGAACCACACTCCACCTCCTGAATATAACAGAACCACACTCCACCTCCTGAATATAACAGCGCCACACTCTACCTCCTGAATATAACAGCACCACACTCTACCTCCTGAATATAACAGCACCACACTCTACCTCCTGAATATAACAGAACCACACTCCACCTCCTGAATATAACAGAACCACACTCTACCTCCTGAATATAACAGAACCACACTCCACCTCCTGAATATAACAGAACCACACTCCACCTCCTGAATATAACAGCACCACACTCCACCTCCTGAATATAACAGCGCCACACTCTACCTCCTGAATATAACAGCACCACACTCCACCTCCTGAATATAACAGCGCCACACTCTACCTCCTGAATATAACAGCACCCACATCTCTACCTCCTGAATATAACAGCACCACACTCTACCTCCTGAATATAACAGCACCACACTCCACCTCCTGAATATAACAGCACCACACTCCACCTCCTGAATATAACAGCACCACACTCCACCTCCTGAATATAACAGCACCACACTCCACCTCCTGAATATAACAGCACCACACTCTACCTCCTGAATATAACAGCACCACACTCCACCTCCTGAATATAACAGCACCACACTCCACCTCCTGAATATAACAGCACCACACTCCACCTCCTGAATATAACAGCACCACACTCCACCCCTCTGAATATAACAGCACCACACTCTACCTCCTGAATATAACAGCAGCACACTCTACGTCCTGAATATAACAGCACCACACTCCACCTCCTGAATATAACAGCACCACACTCTACCTCCTGAATATAACAGCACCACACTCTACCTCCTGAATATAACAGCAGCACACTCTACGTCCTGAATATAACAGCACCACACTCCACCTCCTGAATATAACAGCGCCACACTCCACCTCCTGAATATAACAGAACCACACTCCACCTCCTGAATATAACAGTGCCACACTCCACCTCCTGAATATAACAGCAGCACACTCCACCTCCTGAATATAACAGCACCGCACTCCACCTCCTGAATTTTAGCAGCACCACACTGTCACATCGCCATTGGACTCTGTGGCTGGTGTTCCTGCCTCGGCCGCTGGGAGGCGCCGGATTCCGTCGGCTGATGGTGCCAGTGATAGGAGGGCTTTATCCTCATATGGACCTGCTCCTTCTACGTCGGCCTCTGTCGCTTAACGCCGCCGTGTTTCTCCTTTGAGTGATGTTGGTTGCAGAGTAGCGAGCACTGCAGAGGTGTCTGATAGGCGCAGCCTTCGTTCTTCTGTCAGAAGTGGGGTGGATGGAGCCAGTCGTGC
Source organism: Allobates femoralis (assembly GCA_033576535.1). Lineage (NCBI taxonomy): Eukaryota > Metazoa > Chordata > Amphibia > Anura > Aromobatidae > Allobates > Allobates femoralis. The sequence goes on along the minus strand of JARQOC010000010.1, from coordinate 153,140,329 downwards.
ATCACCATCTGGCCTGGTTCTAGGGGCGGTCCGGATGACATCATCAGGCTGTGAGCTCCAGCCTATGGGAGGTAACCGCGCCCTTCAAATACATTGGAGCCTGTCTTGATCGCCGGCAGATATAGTTTTGGTTCCCCAGTGATATAGTGTGTGTTTGGTTTTGACTCTGACCTTTGCCTGGATTTTCGACTCTGCTAGCGCCTGACGATTTTGTACCTTAGCTGCCCTCTCGGTTTTGATTCGGACTCCTGACTACATTCTTCGGATCCTGATTTTTCCCTTCCTGGCGACCTCCCTGCTATGCTGCTTATAATAGGCAGCTACCCCCTGGGCTCTGCTGTAACTCCAGATCCCTGTATAGGGGTTAAGGGTCTCGGGGTTTCTCGGGGTGCTGCCTTACCAGCAGTTCAGCCTTACAGCAGATGGTCGTCACACACACTCTACCTCCTGAATATAACCGCACGACACTCCATCTCGTGAATATAACAGCATGACACTCCACCTCCTGAATATAACAGTACCACACTCCACCTCTTGAATATAACAGCACCACACTCCACCTCCTTAATATAACAGCACCACACTCTACCTCCTGAATATAACAGCGCCACACACCACCTCCTGAATATAACAGCGCCACACACCACCTCCTGAATATAACAGCGCCACACTCCACCTCCTGAATATAACAGTACCACACTCCACCTCCTGAATATAACAGCGCCACACTCCACCTTCTGAATATAACAGTGCCACACTCCACCTTCTGAATATAACAGTGCCACACTCCACCTCCTGAATATAACAGCACCACACTCCACCTCCTGAATATAACAGCACCACACTCCACCTCCTGAATATAACAGCACCACACTCCACCTCCTGAATATAACAGCACCACACTCTACCTCCTGAATATAACAGCACCACACTCCACCTCCTGAATATAACAGCAGCACACTCTACGTCCTGAATATAACAGCACCACACTCCACCTCCTGAATATAACAGCACCACACTCCACCTCCTGAATATAACAGCACCACACTCCACCTCCTGAATATAACAGCACCACACTCCACCTCCTGAATATAACAGCACCACACTCTACCTCCTGAATATAACAGCACCACACTCCACCTCCTGAATATAACAGCACCACACTCCACCTCCTGAATATAACAGCACCACACTCCACCTCCTGAATATAACAGCACCACACTCCACCTCCTGAATATAACAGCACCACACTCTACCTCCTGAATATAACAGCAGCACACTCTACGTCCTGAATATAACAGCACCACACTCCACCTCCTGAATATAACAGCACCACACTCTACCTCCTGAATATAACAGCACCACACTCTACCTCCTGATATATAACAGCAGCACACTCTACGTCCTGAATATAACAGCACCACACTCCACCTCCTGAATATAACAGCGCCACACTCCACCTCCTGAATATAACAGAACCACACTCCACCTCCTGAATATAACAGTGCCACACTCCACCTCCTGAATATAACAGCAGCACACTCCACCTCCTGAATATAACAGCACCGCACTCCACCTCCTGAATTTTAGCAGCACCACACTGTCACATCGCCATTGGACTCTGTGGCTGGTGTTCCTGCCTCGGCCGCTGGGAGGCGCCGGATTCCGTCGGCTGATGGTGCCAGTGATAGGAGGGCTTTATCCTCATATGGACCTGCTCCTTCTACGTCGGCCTCTGTCGCTTAACGCCGCCGTGTTTCTCCTTTGAGTGATGTTGGTTGCAGAGTAGCGAGCACTGCAGAGGTGTCTGATAGGCGCAGCCTTCGTTCTTCTGTCAGAAGTGGGGTGGATGGAGCCAGTCGTGCATCACCATCTGGCCTGGTTCTAGGGGCGGTCCGGATGACATCATCAGGCTGTGAGCTCCAGCCTATGGGAGGTAACCGCGCCCTTCAAATACATTGGAGCCTGTCTTGATCGCCGGCAGATATAGTTTTGGTTCCCCAGTGATATAGTGTGTGTTTGGTTTTGACTCTGACCTTTGCCTGGATTTTCGACTCTGCTAGCGCCTGACGATTTTGTACCTTAGCTGCCCTCTCGGTTTTGATTCGGACTCCTGACTACATTCTTCGGATCCTGATTTTTCCCTTCCTGGCGACCTCCCTGCTATGCTGCTTATAATAGGCAGCTACCCCCTGGGCTCTGCTGTAACTCCAGATCCCTGTATAGGGGTTAAGGGTCTCGGGGTTTCTCGGGGTGCTGCCTTACCAGCAGTTCAGCCTTACAGCAGATGGTCGTCACACACACTCTACCTCCTGAATATAACCGCACGACACTCCATCTCGTGAATATAACAGCATGACACTCCACCTCCTGAATATAACAGTACCACACTCCACCTCTTGAATATAACAGCACCACACTCCACCTCCTTAATATAACAGCACCACACTCTACCTCCTGAATATAACAGCGCCACACACCACCTCCTGAATATAACAGCGCCACACACCACCTCCTGAATATAACAGCGCCACACTCCACCTCCTGAATATAACAGCACCACACTCCACCTCCTGAATATAACAGCGCCACACTCCACCTTCTGAATATAACAGTGCCACACTCCACCTCCTGAATATAACAGCGCCACACTCCACCTCCTGAATATAACAGCGCCACACTCCACCTCCTGAATATAACAGCACCACACTCCACCTCCTGAATATAACAGCGCCACACTCCACCTCCTGAATATAACAGCGCCACACTCCACCTCCTGAATATAACAGCGCCACACTCCACCTCCTGAATATAACAGCGCCACACTCCACCTCCTGAATATAACAGCGCCACACTCCACCTCCTGAATATAACAGCGCCACACTCCACCTCCTGAATATAACAGCGCCACACTCTACTTTCTTTAATAGCGGCACACGCAGTCGCCCATGGCTGCAGCAGCGGCAGGTGATGATGGATACTCGATGTTTAAAAATAAAAAATAATATGCACCATCTTCCTCTACCCATCATCCCTCTCACTTCTTGTCGCCAGCTTCAGTGCTGAGAGGTGTTTGATGGATGGGAGCAGTGAATATTACATATACTTAAACAGGCATTGACAGTCCACTTCTACCTCCAGTGACCTGCTCCACCACCCTTGCCCCCTTACAGTCACAGCCAGACTGTACTATAATATGCACCCTCTCTTTCTCCCCACATTCTGGGAAAAAGGGTGCATCTTATAGGCCAAAAAATATGGTACCACCATTTTGCAACTATTCTTTCTGCTGTTAACACCTAACCTTTGCAATGGAAGTAAATCATCTCATCAAGTGAGTTTTCATTTTACCCATACTCATTACCATTTCTTTGCTATAAGTCTCAGCAGAAGTACAGCGTCTTGAACAAGATGGCTCCGGAGATAAAACCATACGCAGCCGCTGACTCTGACACCATCTTCGTGAAGACTTCCTGAAATACTTCTAGATGCTACTGAGTGCGTCGGACATAAATGTAATGGCGGTGATGGCGGGAGAAAGTCCTACCAATCATACAGGAGCCCACATAGTCCCGTGCGTTGTACACGCCACTCAATCAGTGCATTCCTAGAGCTTTGACTACACATTTTTCTGCAATCCTGAAACCCTGAGACATGGCAATATGATCTTGATTTTTGATGATATTCTAATTCATTGAGATGCTCTAGTATTTAAACATTACCTATCAATAGATCACATCTCATCTACTTTCACTTTTTACCTGGTATTTGGGATTTCTTCCCTATTTTTTCAATATAACCTTTAGGACCTGATCCTCTTTTTCTGCATTACCAATATGGTGACCTAAGTGCAAATATTTACATTTATTATCATTTCTTCAGAGCACATTGCCACCCGATTGAGGTCTTTTTTGTGATATGCAGCAGTTACACAGAGTTTTTATAATTGCACTTCATTTTGGGATCATCAAACACTTTACGTTCCATGTACGAGGTCATCAATAAAAAAGTGTTTTGTTTTGTTTTTTAAATACCATATGTAGTCTCCATAGCATGTGGTTATCACATTCTTCAGACCTGCCATCTGCCCATCTTGAACCCATATGTGGGTAAACTCATTTAGTTTGTTGTCTTTTGTCTCTGACTGTCATCTCTATTTTCATGTCAGGCATCTCACTTTATGAATTTCTCCGCACCTAACGAAACCAAAATCCTCTGATATTGGGGGAATTTCACCTGGATCAGTCCTGATTGCACAAAGAATAAGTTGCATTAAATGGTTGTAATAGACAAGTGACCTCTTTATAATGTTGAAGGTCATTCGTTCTGTCAAATGCCGGTACTATCCTAGAAGTGAAGCCCGTAAGCGGTGCCGTTCAGATGACGTTCCACGAGACAATATTTTATTTTTATTATTCTACATATTTCATTTCATCAAAATAAAAAATTAAATACTGTGTAAACTAATAATATATGTTTTCAATTTTGTTCGGCAATTCCCCCAAGTGATTGTTTTCTCAATTTTTTGTAAATGCAAAGTTCCAATCAAGGTACAAAAATATGGACATTTCCAAGATTTCAATAGTTTACGCTGGACTGATAACAATAATAGTAAATAGTGGTGTCATCCTTCAGAGTGGGACATAGACTATAACCCCTGTCCATGAACAGAATATGGGTCCATAGAATGGTGAACTAGAAGAGACCTCCTGGGTCATTGTGTGAAGGGACCTCCTGGGTCATCGTTTGAAGGGACCTCCTGGGTCACCGTCTGAACAGACCTCCCGGGTCAGTGTGTGAAGGGACATACTGGGTCACCGTGTGAACAGACCTCCCGGGTCAGTGTATGAAGGGACCTACTGGGTCACCGTGTGAACAGACCTCCTGGGTCATCATGTGAATGGACCTCCTGGGTCATCGTGTGAAGGAACCTCCTTGGTCATTTGATCCAACCTCCTGCTCAAAGCATGATTCACTAAATCTTCCCAGACAGATGTCTGGTCAGTCTCTGTGTGAAGACTTCCATTGAAGGGGAGCTCACCACCTCTCATGGCCGCCTGTTCCACTCGTTCACCATCACTGTCAAAAAGTTTTTCTAAAATCTAATCTGTGTCTCCTCCCATTCAGTTTCACTCCATTGCTTCTAGTCTTTCCTTGTGCAAATGATAATAAAGCCAATCCCTCTACAGTATGACAGCCCTTGAGATATTTGTAGATCGCTATTAAGTCTCCTCTTAGTCTTCTTTTTTGCAAGCTAAACATTCCCAGATCCTGTAACGGTTCCTCATAGGACAGGGTTTGCAGACCGGTCACCATTCTGGTCACACGTCTCTGAACTTGCTCCAGTTTGTTGATGTCTTTTTATAATGTGGAACCCAGAACTGGACACAGTATCCAGATGAGGTCTGATCAAAGAGGAGTAGTGGGTGATAATGATTTCTCGTGATCTAGACTGTGTACCTCTGCTAATACATCTCAAATTTGTGTTTGCTTTTTTGCTGCTGCATCACACTGGTGACTCCTGTTCAGTCTGTGATCTATTAGTACCCAAGTCTTGTTCATACTTGCTGTTGCTTCGCCCTTTTCCTCCCATTCTGTAGATGCTCTTATCATTTTTCTTGCCCAGATGTAGGACTTTGTATTTCTCCCTGTATAAACAATTCTGTTATGGTGCCGTCACACAGCACGATCTGGCCAGCGATGTTGGAAGCGATGCGCGGGTGCCCGCTCGGTTCCGACATCGCAGGCCAGCTGTCACACAGCATCGCTGCGGCCGGCGACACCGCAGCGATGCGGGCGGTGACATCGCTTGCAGGGCTGGGCCCAGCCCAGCGAGCGATCCGCAGCAACGCTGCGGTATAGGCTGGATCGCCGCTGACATCGCTCTGGCGATGTCACACGGCGCGATCCAGCCTTATCGCAGGTCGCCGGTTTACAGTTCTTCCCGTAAACCTGTCAACCTGCGACCAGCGATAAAACGCGGTCGCACCGCTCGTTTACACAGCGCGACGTCGCTAGCGACATCGCTGATACGTCACTTTTTCGGCGATGTCGCTAGCGACGTCGGCAGGTGTGACGGCACCATTAGTCGCTGCCCATTGTTCCAGTTTGTTTAGATCTTTGTGAATCCTCTCTGTATCTTCTCTAGTATTATCTATCCCTCCGAGCTTTGTGTCATCAGCAAATGTAATCAGTTTACCCTCAATTCTGTCATCTAAATCATTGATAAAGATGTTAAACAACACTGGGCCCATGATAGAGCTCTGTGTTCCCCACTTGAGACATTCTTCCATCTGGATGTGCAGCCTTTTATGACCACTCTTTGCAATCCAATAGCTCATCAAAGGGCACAATCCCACCTGCTGAGTTAGATGTGGTCCCCTTACCTCTTGGGCCACTTCAGACAGCATCGGTTGCACCAATGTTATGTCCGCCTGTTTCCGCTAACAGATGATAGATGACCTGTGATGATCATGTTATAATATAACCTCTTTAGGGATTAATCTACATGTAGGGGATTTTTTCCACTACAGATTTCCCATTCGATTGCAATAAAACTGCTGTCAAAATTGTAACCATTTCTGCAAGAGCAGCAGATTTGTTTTCTAAATTTGCTAAATGTTTTACATTATGTGTAGATAGGGTTGTGAAATTCCTATTCACATTCCGTCATTCTTTAAATTACCTTGGATTTTCCTTGTGGAATCTGAATAAAAATTCAATTCTGTTGTGTCAGAGTTTGACCTTCTCTAATGTTGATGGCTGGTAAAGCTAGTTAGCACCCACAAAAAATGTTTTTTGCTAAACTGTTGTATTCATTCCACCAGTGGTGCTGGTGATAGAGCAGTCATCGGGATCAGAAGCTCTAGGTAGTGCATTCTTCAGCCACTGAGACTAAAGCCCCGTCACACTAAGCGAGATCGCTAGCGAGATCGCTGCTGAGTCACAGGTTTTGTGACGCAACAGCGACCTCAGCAGCGATCTCGCTATGTGTGACACGTACCAGCGATCAGGCCCCCGCTGTGACATCGCTGATCATTACAGGACCATTTTTTCATCGTTGAACTTTCACTGGGGATGCTGCATCGCTGTGTTTGACAGGGACAACGACCAACGATCTCAACACTACGCCCGAGAGTGACAGATTCCCAACGACTGCTGGATCGCTGCTGCGTCGCTGGTGAGATCTAACTGTTTGACATCTCAACAGTGACCACGTAGCGAGGCTCCAGCGATCCCGGCCAGGACTTATTGCTGTCGGGATCGCTAGAGCGTCACTTAGTGTGACCGGGCCCTAAGGTGGTTGGGATCTATTGTGCTGTCCAATCTGGCCATATGAGTGCTGTCCAAGCCAAGTAATCCACACCCTGCTTTGCCCAGTTGGAAAACACATACCCTACTAATACTTTGAACCTGATGAAGGGGACTGGTGTCCCTGAAATGCATGCAGTGCTTTTAGAATCAATAAATGATATTTCATCCAAATCTATGGTGGTTACTTGCTCTGCAGCCCCTTTTTTGTCTCCCATTTTTATTCTTTCTTCTCCTTCTTTTACCCTATTAACACTTGCAGCTATTTGCTGAGAGTTGCTGGTTATAGTTTATCCACTCGGGTTCACTCCTGTGTTTTCAGCTCCTGTTTAGTTTCTCTGTATCCCAGTTGTCTGTCTGCGGCAAATTACCTGAGCATTCTTTTACCATCTGATTTTGTACTTTATTGCCCTCCTGGTTCAGACCTGGTTAACTGACTACTCCTGCCAACTTGCACCATCAGTCAGAAGCTGGCTCCATGGCTCCAGCCCAAGGATCACTATGTAAGCTCAGATCCATGTATAGAGGTTAAAGGGTGAAAGCCTGTCCATGGTAGCCATCAGTTAACCACCAACAGAGCCACGTTATACCTATTAGGATTTACATGTCTTTATTGTTGCCTTTTAAAAAAAAAAGGGACAAACTTTAAAAAAAGAGAGAATAAACTTACTCAAAGACAAACAGAGACTGAACTCCCTCAGGGAACGCTCCTCCGTCTCGGCAGCCCCTTTTTGCACATCAAAGGCAGATGAATGTGAGTATTAAAACATGTTTTTAATCTTCGGTTCTGATGAGCAGGACGTTCACAGTGGTATTTATTATAAGATCCCGCTGGTCATGCCTCTTTCCTTTTGTCCTGTTTATATGGCACTTCCCATGCACTGCTATAGGAAGTATCACTTTCACAAAGCTCGCTGCTTCTGTCCACTTGTTTGGGGCCTACTCTACAAAACCCCATATGGCAAAGACAATCTGATCCTTTCTTGTGCTCGGTGCTGACGTCGCTTCTGACTTGCCGCTTGCTCAAATCAAAGAGTTTTTTTTTTTTTTATTTTTCACCGAACAGGAACAGGAAATTTTATGCAGAAAAGGAATTTATCCCAAGACTTACCCAGGGTGTTAGAAAAAAAAAAGAATATCAATAGCAGTATATTAAAAATAAAGGGCGACCAGATTTAGAAAAACACAACAAAGTATTTTTCGCCTTGTTTTGTTCATTCAACCTAAAACCGACTCATTAAAGAATTGCATTTACATTTGTTTTATTATTCAGAATTAAGGAACTATTCTAAATATCCATTGTCACAATAGAAAATACATTTATACGAGCCATGGTGTTTTATACTTAACCCATTGCCCTTTTTCTCTTGCACTCGGTGCTCTCCCTCCATCCACAGTCCTAGTAAACAAAATAAATGGAACACATATTTCCTGTAAATCCCATAATCTATGTTACGTTCTGTCCGGGAAATTTTTTTTATAGAAGACTCTATTTTATTATCTCCAATTCTGTATGATAATCTCCAAACCCAACTGTAAAGAACTTATTTTTTTCTGTTTACTCTAACTCTAATCTGGGTGATAATAATAATAATTAATAATTTATTCATTTATATAGCACTATTAATTCCATAGCACTTTACATACATGAGTAATGCTGTCTCTCTTGAAGCTCACAATCTAAATATCCTAACAGTATGTCTTTACAATGTGGGAGGAAACCGGAGTGCCCGGAGGAAACCCACGCAAACACGGGGAGAACATACAAACTCCTTGCAGATGTTGCCCTTAGTGTCCTTGGCAGGAATTGAACCCAGGACCTCAAGACCCCAGTGCTGCAAAGGCTGCAGTGCTAACCACTTGAGTCACCATGATTCTTTTTTTTTTATGGTAGATACTCTTAAGGTACCGTCACACGCGGCAATATTGCTAGGCAATTTCACTGGCAATTTGCTGGTTGCAGTGAAATCATGGACACGTTGTTCTATTTTGTTGCTGTGTACAAATGGAACAATGTGTCCATGATTTCACTGCAACCAGCAAATTACCAGTGAAATTGCCTAGCAATATTGCCGCGTGTGACGGTACCTTTAGACCTCCTTCACATGGGGTTATGTTGGTCAGTAGTTTTTTTGTTTTTTTTTAAAGTTTGACTGTTCTTAATAATAATAATAAATAATAATTATTATTATTATTATAATTATTGCTATTTTGTAGACACATGTTGAAAGAACAAATCTGCAGGAAACCAAGTGAAATTCCAAGAAATAGTTAAAATCAGGAAGCAGAACTAAGCACTACTTTCATCTGACACGGTAGATGGTCTCCCTAAATTTTCAGTGAAGCCTTCTTAAAGGGTTTTTATTAAGATTTTAAGTTGGATAGGGTCCGACCATTGGGGGCCCCACCGATCATGTAAAGGTGACTATGAATGAAAGGAGGCCTAGACTATACACCTCTGCTTTATGTATTCTCATTGGGCTACCAAGCGCCATGTTCCTAAAAGAGTTGAGCGACCAGGGTGGCCACAGGTAAGAACTGCAGCCAGGAGGTAGAGACAGTTGTTTAGGAACACCTTAATAAAACACAACCACAGACACAAGACCCAACCCGGAGCCCGGGACTCTTGGTGGGCAAGGGGTGGTAGAGCCAGTCACAAGTAGGTGGGACATAGTCAAGGTGACGGACCAAGTACATAAGGGGAACACCAGGAAGTAGTAGTCAGTAGGCCAAAGTGAGCTGAACAGTAAAGACCAAGAGTAAATAGAGAGACTTCCCTGAAGGTTTCAGGCTCCCTGGAGGCGCAGAATCCTGCGAAGCACTGTCCCCTGGAGAGAAAGCCCACTCCACAGCCTGTAACCCAAGGGAAGGGGAAAGACCGGACCAGTGCAGCTGGGTCAGAGGAAAACAGCAGCGGTGACAGAGGACAACTGACAGGAGGGATCCCCGATGTACGCCGTAGTTACACAGGTAGGAAAGAGCCCGGTGATCCCCTGCAACAAAGGGACACCCAAGGCTAGGCTGGGACCAGAGAGTCGGCTCTGAGGTGACCGTAGCTACATGCCGGATCACAGACATACCGACGAGGAGCTCAGATTCCAAGTCTGTTCTCCTAACACGCGTGCAGGATGTACAGCAACACATAGGACCAAGGCTTGCTACCCACACACAGGGGGAAGCCAAACAAGGGTCATAGTTGCCACCATACAGCACACTTGGTAAAAAAAAGTGTAGAGAAGAGCCTGAGAGTAGTGATGGGCGAATCCTAAATTACTCGGAATCGCTTGACTCTAGCGAGTCCGAGCACAGGACTCGCTACTCGTTGCGAGTCTAGCGAGTCCAATGTTAATGAATGGGGAAGCGAGTAATAGCGAGTAGTGTGAGATTTACAAATCGCAGATGTGTCTCGGAAGCTTCAGCCTGAAGCAATCCTAGTTTTGTCATTTATTTGCATTGCTCGTTTACTTTGTAAGTAATAGCTGACTCGCACAGATAAGATCCTGTCTCCTCTGTACAGGCTGCCAGTTCCAGGGTCCTAGAGCCTGCCTGCTGCCTGATGTAGCAGTGCTGAGATTGTTCTCAGTCTGCTCATTCCCTGTGTACAGACATGAATGTCTGTACACAGAGATGATGTAGCAGAGCTGAGATTGTTCTCAGTCTGCTCATTCCCTGTGTACAGACATGAATGTCTGTGCACAGAGATGATGTAGCAGAGCTGAGATTGTTCTCAGTCTGCTTATTCCCTGTGCATAGACATCTATATTTATGCACAGGGGATGTAGCAGAGAGGACATCGCGTTTTGGACTGCGTCGGACGGAAGAGGATTTTTTTAATTAAAGATGGAGGCCCTAATGGCTTTTTTTTTTATTTCTAATAAAAAATTTTCCTTGTGTTGTGTTTTTTTAAAACAATTTAATAGAAATTCATGGCGGTCATGTCTAATATTGGCGTGACCGCCAATAAATTTCGGGCTTAGGGTCAGTGATAAATACAAAGCTGGCCCTAACCTCTATTACCAGCGTGCCACGTACCAGGGCCGCTGGAAGAGCGGGTTCAGCGCCAGAGGATGGCGCTTCAATGAACGCGCCATCTTCTGAGGGCTGCGGGCTGCAAATTTGCAGCGGGGGTGCGCCAGAAGCTTGGGCATCCCTGCGCTGCGGATTCCAGCCCCAGTGCTTAGCTGTACTGCAAGACATAGAAATTGCGCGGAGCCCAGCATTTTTTTTATTATTCATGAAATTCTGAGATTCTGACTCTGAGACTCTGACTCTGAATTCATGAAATAATAAAAAAAAATGCGTGGGCTCCGCGCAATTTCTATGTCTAGCCAGGTACAGCTAAGCAGCTGGTGGCTGGAATCCCAGCGCAGGGATGCCCAACTTTCTGGGCACCCCGCTGCAAATGCAGCCTGCAGCCCCCAGAAGATGCGCGTTCTTGAAGCGCCACCCTCTGGCGCTGACCCGCTCTTCCAGCGGCCCTGGTAGCGGTGGCCCTGGGTATAAAGAGGTTAGGGCCAGCTTTGTATTATCAGCGGCCCAAGCCCGAAATTTATGGCGGTCACGCCAATATTTAGACATGACCGCCATGAATTCTATAAAGTTTTAAAAAAACCATCACAGGAAATTTTTATTAGAAATAAAAAAAAAGCCATTAGGGACTCCATCTTAATTAAAAAAATCCTCTTCCGTCCGACGCAGTCCAAAACGCATGTCCCTCTGCTACATCCCCTGTGCATAAATATAGATGTCTTGCACAGGGAATAAGCAGATGAGAACAATCTCAGCTCTGCTACATCATCTCTGTGCACAGAATTCAGTCTGTACACAGGGAATGAGCAGACTGAGAACAACTCAGCACTGGCTACATCATCTCTGTGTACAGACATTCATGTCTGTACACAGGGAATGAGCAGACTGAAGAACAATCTCAGCACTGCTACATAATGTCTGTGAGCAGCGGCTCTAGGACCCTGGAGCTGCACAGAGAAGACAGCTGACTCGGCTCGCAAAGAAACAGCAGTTATCTGCGAGTTTCCTGCTATCACGGGCACAGTAGCCAGTGATTACCGCACGAGTCTAATGCAAACAATGGCAATCCTAGTTTGTCAGCGTTCTGACAAACTAGGAATTGATATTGATTTGCATTGACTCGTGCGAGTAATCACTGGGAAACTCGCAGAGTTACCGAGTCCTGCGAGTCCCTTACTACTCGCCGAGTAACATCTAGCTGATAGATTCGCCCGTCCCTACCTGAGAGGAATTCAGAAAGCGAAGGGTTTGAAGCAGGAACCTGGCTGCAGGGTAGTAACTGAAACTGCGGAGTTAACTTTGTGAACTGTGAACAGTGTTGTAAACTGCACTGTGGAAGAACTGCCAGTAAAACCCGGAAACCTGCCAGTGTCTTCCCGTGTGTGTTTTTCCTGCATGTTGAACTGTTTTATATACCTGTCAGGAGCATCCTGACCCACGTCAGCTCATCCATCTAGCTGCAGCACCATCCATCCATCTTCCTGGCAGAAGAAATCAGCAGCGGTGGTCCCCTCACTGACAACCCGTGAGTGGCATCACGACAATCCCTGGAAATAACACCTTTTACTTGTGGACTCGGGACACGATCTGGACCAAGACCGCCGTGATAACCCCCGTGATACCCCGGTCCGGTACCGAATATCCCGTCCCAGTGGGCTCCACAACTTACATACTTCTTCATGTTTGCTATATCTATAGGTCTCTGTACCCAGAACCCCACTAATCAAGGTTTCTAAAGTCAAATTTAAACAGCTATAAACCAAAACCAAGAACGGTCCAAAAATGGAATAAATCCAGATTTTCTCCCAATGACTCTCCATACCTTTATTCTCTAGATCATTGTAATAAAAATGCTGATGGGTCATCATGTATGTATTGGCTACCCTTAATTTTAGGTGTCTATTGACTATTCTAAATAGTTTTTTCTTTATTTCATTCTTAATAATTTTACCTATGGCATTGTCATAGTGCAAATAATGCATAAAAGTTGACCATGTCTCAGAGTTAAATCTTGACCTAAAGTTATGGCAAGACTATGTCACGGTGTAGTGAGAATACTGATAACGGAATGGTAGTTACGGGCAGTGTGACCAGGAAGACTAATCTGACCCTAGTCTGGAAACCTTGAATGGCCGCCTCTGTTCCCTCAACAACCTCGCAAACTCAACCCTCCTCCTATCCGACCACAACCTGCTAACCTTCTCCGCCCTCTCTCCCCCTCTCCGGAAACTCCCTCACCCCGATGAAACCTCAAGCTCATTGACTTCCACTCACTCGCCAAGTTCCTCCTCCCTCTCTCTGACTTAGCCTCCTCTCATGACACCGACGCTGCCACCACCTCTCGCCACAGCCCTCAACCAGGCCGCCCCTCATACAACAAAACCCATGCACACAGACAACACTGGCTCACCGCCGGCACTTAAAAACTTCGACGGACGTCCAGGGTAGCTGAATGGAGATGGAAGAAATTCAACCCTGCAACACACTCGCCTTGTACAAACAGTCCCTCGTCGACTTCAAGGCAGCACTGACCACCGCAAAACAAGCTTTCTTTTCATCTCTCATAAGCTCCCTCTCCCACAATCGCAAGCAACTTTTCATAACCTTTAAAGCCCTACTCCGTCCCCCCTCACCCTCTCCCCTCATCTCTGCCGTCGACTTTACCAGCTTCTTTAAACAGAAGATCAACAAAATCAGAGAAAGCTTCGATTCCCAATCCCCTTGTCCCTCCCTCTCTATCGCAACACCCCCACCGACCAAAGTAACTTTTCCTCCATGACTGAAGAGCTCCTCTCACCTTCTAGCACGATCACACCTCACCACTGTGCCTCGACCCTCTCCCACCCATCTCAACTTAACTCACCTGTCCTTATCTCCGCCCTACTATCTCTCAACATATCACTTACTGCGGCGTCTTCCCCTCATCTTCAACAGCCTCATCCACACCACCTCAAAACCTCCCTCGACCCACAACAGTCTCCAACTATCGTCCCATATCTCTCTCCCTTTGCCTCAAAATTGCTTGAGCACATGTCTACTCCAAACTATCCTCCCATCTCTCCCCGTGCTCCTCTTTGACCGCCTGCAATTGTTTCCGACCCACCACTCCACCCAAACAGCCTAACCAAGTTACCAACAACCTACTGACCGCCAAGAGCAAACGACACTACTCCATCCTTCTCCTTCTCGACCTCTCTGCTGCCTTCGACACAGTAGACCACTCCCTCCTGCTTCAAATTCTAGAATCCCTTGCCATCACTGACCTAGCCCTCTCCTGGATCTCCTCGTACCTAACAGACCGGACCTTCAGCGTCACCCACTCCCACACCTCCTCCTCGCCCTACCCCCTATCTGTTGGAGTTCCCCAAGGCTCAGTCCTGGGACCTTTACTCTTCTCCATCTACACCCTCGGCCTAGGCCAACTCATCGAGTCCCACGGCCTCCAAAACCACCTCTACGCTGACGACACCCCTGCGGGGGGAGTGGAGGGTCCTGCTGTCAGGTAGATGGGGAGCGCAGAGCCGACCGCGGTCAGCAGGGAGCTGTCTGCGGTCGTGAACTGAGGTAAAACCAGATTCTCCTGGATTGCCCCAGTCCAGTGCAATCTGGGACCATAGAGCCCCATGTTATGGGGCGTCGGATTGCATCGGATGGGTGCAATCCGGGAGAATCCGGTTTTCAAAAACCGGATTTGAAAACCGGATTGTACCGGTCCGGTGTAATCCGGTGCCCCATAACATGGGGCTCTATGGTCCCGGATTGCTCCAGACCGGGCAATCCGGGAGAATCCGGTTTTCAAACCGGTTTTCTCATTTTGACGCCTTCCCGCCTGGATTTTCAAATTAACAGCTGACTCAGGTCAGCTGTTCATTTGAAGTAGCAGTGCTGGCAGGGTTCATGTGAGTTCATGCTTGTCTGTGAGCAGTGAATAAACTGGAAGTCATTAACTTAACATGAATTTCTATTAAATTGTTTAAATAAAGACACAACACCAAGAAAAAATATTTTTATTTGAAAAACAAAACAAAAACACACTTAGGGACTTCATCTTTATTTAAAAAAAATCCTCTTCCGTCCAACGTAATCCAATCCAGGGTTCTTCTTTAGCTCTGCTACATCTCTGGTAGATAACCTCCACCAGAGATGTAGCAGAGCTGTGCACCCTGCCATGGGAAAGTTCATGTGAGTTCATGCAGGCAAGCATGAACTCACATGAACCCTGCCAGCTCTGCTACTTCAAATGAACAGCTGACCTGAGTCAGCTGTTTATTTGAAAATCAAGGCAGGAAGGCGTCAAAAAAGAGAAAACCGGTTTGAAAACCGGATTCTCCCGAATTGCCCCGGTCTGGTGAAATCTGGGACCATAGAGCCCCATGTTATGGGGCGCCGGATTGCACCGGACCGGTACAATCCGGGAGAATCCGGTTTTAAAAACCGGTTTTTGAAAACCAGATTCTCCTGGATTGTACCCGTTTTCCCGGAGTGAATCCAGTTTTTGAAAACGGGATTCTCCCGGATTGTACCCGTCCGGTGCAATCCAGCACCCCATAACATGGGGCTCTATGGTCCCGGATTGCTCCGGACCGGGGCAATCCGGGAGAATCCGGTTTTACCTCAGTTCACGACCACGGACAGCTCCCTGCTGGCCGCGGTCGGTTCTGCGCTCCCCGGCTGCCTGACAGCAGGATCCTCCGCTCCCCCCGCAACCTCCCCACCCGATCATAAGTTAGGATATGGTGGGGAGGCGATGGGGGGAGCGGAGGATCCCGCTGTCAGGCAGCAGGGAAGCTGTCAGCGGCTGTCAGCATTGTTTAAAAGCTGGCGACTTTTTACCGCTGGCTTTTAAACAATGAAGTGGGGAATTGCAGGTTTTTCCTCTGCTACCAGACCTCTTTATAGGGTCTAGCAGCAGAGGAATTACTCGCAATACTCGCTTCTCCATTGACTTACATTGGACTCGCTAGACTCGTAACTAGTACCCGAGTATAGGGACGTACTCGTTACGAGTCTAGCGAGTCTGAATATTTCAGTACTCGCTCATCCCTACACCCAGCTCTACCTCTCCGGCCCTGACATCTCCTCCCTCCTATCCAAAATCCCACACTGCCTGTCTGCCATCTCATCCTTCTTCTCCGCTCGTTTCCTCAAACTCAACATGGATAAAGCCGAGTTCATCGTTTTCCCCCCCAAGTCGCTCTTCCCCCCCCCCTACTCGACCTAACCATCACTGCCAACGACTGCACACTCTCACCCGTCCCCCACGCCAAGTGCCTCGGTGTAATCCTTGACTCCTCCCTCTTTTTCAAGCCACGCATCCAGGCCCTCACCACCTCCTGCCACCTCCAGCTTAAAAACATCTCACGGATCCGCTCCTTCCTTGACCATAACACTGCCAAAACACTTGTCCACGCCCTTATTATCTCCCGCCTCGACTACTGCAACCTCCTGTTCACCGGCCTCCCCGCTTCCTCTCTTGTATCCTTCAGAACCATCCTCAATTCCGCCGCCTGACTCATCCACCTGTCGCCCCATTACTCCCCCATCTTCCCCCTCTGCCAAGCCCTCCACTGGCTCCCTACTTCTTAGAAATCTCAGTTCAAAACGCTAACCCTGACTTACAAGGCCATCCACAACCTGTCCCCTCTATACATCTCCAACTTGGTCTCCCGATACCACCCCTCACGCAATCTGCGCTCCTCTCAAGAACTCGACCCCTAAAAATTAACCCCCAGTCTCTTTAAGACCTGTACCTGCACCATTCTTAGACATTTCTAGCCATCCCTTTGTGCTAAAAAAGTGTATTTGTAAGGTTCCTAAAAGTGACTTTATTACCTGCACCCACTGCGGCTTCTCAGATTTTGTCAAGTCACAAAAGGCGTTGCCTTGTGCTTCTCCCTGCCGTCTGCACGCTAATTATTCACGCCCCGATGGGCATGCTAATCAGCAGAGAGCTGTCGCATCACATTACATGGGCGGTATAGCCGCTATAACGCTAAACGCATCACAGTTTAAAAACTGTGGTGCACATCTAAGAAGGAAGGAAGGAATAGGACCTGTCAACTATTCTCCCTCTGGGACTAAACAGGAATGGTTTCGACGGCCCGCGCTGCTGCTCTTTGTCAAAGGATTTCACAAACGGTTGTTACCATCAAAAGGTCCTTTATTCATCAAAACCTACGCGTTTCAGTGCTGTCCCAGCACCTTCCTCAGGGTATGTTGCCCTGAGTGGATCTCTATATAATCCATACCCTGAGGAAGGTGCTGGGACAGCACTGAAACGCGTAGGTTTTGATGAATAAAGGACCTTTTGATGGTAACAACCGTTTGTGAAATCCTTTGACAAAGAGCAGCAGCGCGGACCGTCGAAACCATTCCTGTTTAGTTCCTGATTCTCCCGCGGTTTTCGCGTGACGGTGGAGGTTCTGCAGCAGCTGCCTAAAGCTTTCAAACTGGTTGTGGGTCTCACAACCTAAAAAGGTGAGTGGATTTCTATATAATCCATACTAGAACAAACAGTGTCTTTTTGATAAGGCACAATCTGCGCCTCTTGTATCTCCTCTCTTTCTAGTTAACTATTCTCCCTCCTCACCTCTATCTTACAGCAGGGGTCAGCAGTTTAACTGACGATACGGCGCCCCCACTCCTCGGTGGCTGCCCCTAAGTTCGTCTTTAACTGTCCATGAGAGTCAGAAACAATGCACAAGAAAATGTGATGTGATGCAAGGGCATTATCTTATTCACTATAACGGGACCACCACAAGGTCTAGATTGTGCATCTAGTGTCTAAAATGCAGGCTATGGGTCCTATCAGCGGGGTCGGTGCCCTACAATGCGATCTGGATCCCCCTCTCCTAATAGCTTGTGCCTGGATCTGTCCGTACATCAATCAAACCCTCTGACCAATTGATAAATAGAGGTTCACAGACCAAAAATTAAATTCTTATGATACGACAGCGTGGCACTTATCTTAGCTGTCAACCAGAGACGTCCAGCCCTTCAAATATGTCTTGACGTGTTTCACTTTAAGATCATCAGGATTCTGATGTCCTGCACTCCATCTGATGTGCTTGCTGATGCAGACGGTGTATCGTCAATTAAGGTGCAGACCCCCGCTGTAAGGTATAGGTAAGGAGGGAGAATATTTGACATTGCCTATTCCTTCCTTTCTTCCTTCTTGGCTATGCACCATAGTTTTTAAACTAATCTTGTGAGTTTGCAGCTATAAATAAAAATATTTTTTGCTATCAAATTATGGTAAAAATCCTGGATTCGTATCCAAACTAGGTCGACATTGGTGTTAAGTTTGTAAGTTCTTCCATTTTTTTCCCTTGAGAAACTGTAGTTTCTTCATAAATTCCAAAGCATACTGGAAAATTAATTTGAAATTTAGAGCGTAGGTCTTATTAAGTAATAGGGACCAATCTAATTTGATGATAAATACCGCAGATCAATGCAGAAGATGTTGGCACTATAGTTCATGCTGTCCTGGGATTAAGCAGACATATCCATTTATAAGATTCCTCTTCATGAAATTGTGGAGGCAGATCATCACGCTAACATTCGATAAATCACATGATATATTCAATATGTTCAGCATTTTACCGACAGTTTGACTGCAGACATAACTATAAAGTGAATGTATGTACAGAAGAAAGGGTCAAAAATATCTGCTCCAACCTCCAAACCTCTGTGGCATTGTCTGTCTGGTAATGATGTCAGGAGGATGATATATTTACTAACAGCTGGTCATAATGTTATCTGACTTCTTCTGCATTGATTCCTAATAACGCTGGTCTCCAGGACATAAACAAGGTCATAAACTACCAACACAATGTGGAACGTTTCTCAAAAAAAAAATTGAATGGAACCAGAAATGTTCCAACTCCCAACACGCAAAAGTGCAAGCACTTGTGGAGGTCAGGAGGAACCTCCAACAGCTGTCCAACAAGCGTAGGGCATTGTCCTTAATTGTCTGCGCTCTTCAGGAACAGCAGTAATTCTTGTTTATATTGTCAAGAACTTTTCCGTGCAACACAAGTACCGCAGCCTTAGGGGTCACATACTTAACCCCTGCACATGGTTACAATGCAAATGTCCTGCCATTGTTTTCCTTAATGTGCACTCCAATACAATGAAAAGAAACCGCGCAGGCAACAGGCTCTAACAGGCCCAGATATCTCATTGTCACTTAGGCACAAAGGGGCCTATTCTTGTTCCATTCCATCGTATATTAATGTTTTTGGTTTATTTCAACAAACTGAAAATGGTCATATCCATCCCTCCGTTGAAAGTGGTTGCTTTGTGATTTGTTGCTCTTTTGACCTTGGTGACTATTTGTTTTCTGGATAAACCACAGATTGTGATATTCCTATGTATTTATTTTCCTGTAATAGAACCTCAAATTATCACCAGGCCAAGCAAAAAGAAGTATCATATACAGTACAGAGGAAAAGTTTGGACACACCTTCTTATTCAAAGAGTTTTCTTTATTTTCATGACTGTGAAAATTGTAGATTCACACTGAAGGCATCAAAACTATGAATGAATGAACACATGTGGACAGGGCCGGGACGACAGCTAGGCGAACCTAGGCGGTCGCCTAGGACGCCATCTTCTGCAGGGCGCATTCTCGCCTGACCGGAGTCCGGTCACCGCCGCCCGGCCCTGGAGTTGCGGGGAGAAGCTGCGGCAGGGAGCGGCGGGCGCCGCCATGTTCTTTGTGGCTGGCGCCCACTAACTGTACAGCCGGTCAATAGAGGTTGAGACCTCTACACAATGGCCATTTTGTTGAAGTCTCAGATTCCACCGACCGGCTGTACTGTTAGTGGGCGCCGGCCTCAAAGAACATGGCGGCGCCCACCGCTAGCTTCCGCAGGCCCGCAGCTACTCCTCGCAGGCAGCGTCCTGCAGATGTGCCCTCCGGGCTCCGGCACCCCTGCTCCGCATCCACAGCTCCCCACAATGGTAAGTTATGCTGGAGGCTGTGGGGGAGACAGGGGGGCTGTGGGGGAGACAGAGGGGCTGTGGGGGAGACAGGGGGGCTGTGGGGGAGACAGGGAGGCTGAGGGGGAGACTGTGGGGAGACAGGGAGGCTGTGGGGAGACAGGGAGGCTGTGGGGGAGACAGGGAGGCTGAGGGGGAGACTGTGGGGAGACAGGGAGGCTGTGGGGGAGACAGGGAGGCTAAGGGGGAGACTGTGGGGAGACAGGGAGGCTGTGGGGGAGACAGGGAGACTGTGGGGGAGACAGGGAGACTGTGGGGGAGACAGGGAGGCTGTGGGGGAGACAGGGAGGCTGAGGGGGAGACAGGGAGGCTGAGGGGGTGACAGGGAGGCTGACTGGGAGACAGGGAGACTGTGGGGAGACAGGGAGGCTGTGGGGAGACAGGGAGGCTGTGGGGGAGACAGGGAGGCTGTGGGGGAGACTGTGGGGGAGACAGGGAGGCTGAAGGGGAGACAGGTAGGCTGAAGGGGAGACGGGGAGACTGTGGGGAGACAGGGAGGCTGTGGGGAGACAGGGAGGCTGTCAGGATGGAGGGATGCAGTCAGGATGGAGGGAGGCTGTTGGTATTGAGGAAGGATGGAGAGAGGCTGTCAGGATGGAATAGGCTATTGGGATAGAGGGAGGCTGTCAGGATGGAGGATCGCTGTTGGGATGGCGGAAGTATGGAGGGAGGCTGTCGGGATGGAGGAAGAAGAGGGGAGGCCGTCAGGATGGAGGGAGGCTGTCGGAATGGAGGGAAGCTGTTGGGATGTTGTCTATATGGCTGGCAGCCATCTCTATTGCGTACGGCCAGCAGTAGTCTCTATTGTGTATTCTCTATTGCGTACGGCCAGCAGTAGTCTCTATTGTGTATTCTCTATTGTGTATGGCCAGCAGCAGTTTCTATTGTGTATTCTCTATTGTATGTATAGCCAGCAGCAGTCCATTGTGTATACGGTCCGCAGCCATCTCTATTGTGTATACAGGTAGCAGCTGTCTCTATTCTGTATTCTCTATTGTATATACAGCTATTGTGTTTAGCGTTATAGAAAAGAAGTTGCAACACACAATCAGCGGTGTTTATTCACTCTTTGTGGGGTGGCGCTTCAACAGGCATATAGTCAACAGGCATATGGTGGACTATATGCCTGTTGAAGCGCCACTTGTGGTGTGAAACGGCCATCGCCTTTGAGAACCACCCCGTACTCCCACCGCACCATGTAAGACCACACGAAGAGGGAATAAAAACCGTTGATCCTACGATGTTGCAACTTCATTTCTAGCCAGCAGCAGTCCATTGTGTATACGGTCCGCAGCCATCTCTATTGTGAATACAGGTAGCAGCTGTCTCTATTCTGTATTCTCTATTGTATATACAGCTATTGTGTTTAGCGTTATAGAAAAGAAGTTGCAACACACAATCAGCGGTGTTTATTCACTCTTTGTGGGGTGGCGCTTCAACAGGCATATAGTCAACAGGCATATGGTGGACTATATGCCTGTTGAAGCGCCACTTGCGGTGTGAAACGGCCATCGCCTTTGAGAACCCCCCCGTCCTCCCACCCGCACCATGTAAGACCACACGAAGAGGGAATAAACACCGTTGATCCTACGATGTTGCAACTTCATTTCTATAACGCTAACCGGAAGTGATGAACCGCTAACTGGAAGTGTGGACTGGGTTGTTTGAGTGCTCAGCAGGCTGAATGCCGGAGCGCTGGTGATCAGGAAGGGGGCACCCTGAAGCGATCTGCAAGTTGCAGCTCTCCAGAAACACCGTGGACAGATTGGTGCTGGCACCAAGAATCGTCAGAACCGTGACTGATACAGCTATTGTGTATTCAGCCCACAGCAGTCTCAAGTGTGTGTGCAATATATAATAGAGAGAGTGTAAAAAAAGGAAAAACAGCACAAAAAATAGAAAAAAGTGGACTTTATTGCCCAATGCGTGGCCACGGGGGGGGCGCCGTTTGCCTTACCTGCCTAGGGCACCAAAATGCCTTGTCCCGACACTGCATGTGGAATTATATACTTAACAAAAAGGTGTGAAACAACTGAAAATATATCTTATATTCTAGGTTCTTCAAAGTAGCCACCTTTTGCTGTGATTACTGCTTTGCACACTCTTGGCATTCTCTTGATGAGCTTCAAGAGGTAGTCACCGGAAATGGTCTAAACTTCACAGGTGTGCCCTGTCAGGTTTAATAAGTGGGAATTATTGCCTTATAAATGAGGTTGGGACCATCAGTTGTGTTGTGCAGAAGTCTGGTGGATACACAGCTGATAGTCCTACTGAATAGACTGTTAGCTGCTTTTTTCTTGCCATAACACAAATTCTAAGAAAAGAAAAACGAGTGGCCATCATTACTTTAAGAAATGAAGGTCAGTCAGTACGAAAAATTGGGAAAACTTTGAAAGTGTCCCCAAGTGCAGTTGTAAAAACAATCAAGCGCTACAAAGAAACTGGCTCACATGAGAAGCGCCCCAAGAAAGGAAGACCAAGAGTCACTTCTGCTGCGGAGGATAAGTTCATCCGAGTCACCAGCCTCAGAAATCGCAGGTTAACAGCAGCTCAGATTAGAGACCAGGTGAATACCACACAGAGTTCTAGCAGCAGACACATCTCTACAACAACTGTTAAGAGGAGACTTTGTGCAGCAGGCCTTCATGGTAAATTAACTGCTAGGAAACCACTGCTAAGGACAGGCAACAAGCAGAAGAGACTTGTTTGGGGTAAAGAACACAAGGAATGGACATTAGACCAGTGGAAATCTGTGCTTTGGTCTGATGAGTCCAAATTTGAGATCTTTGGTTCCAACCACCATGTCTTTGTGCAATGCAAAAAAGGTGAACAGATGGACTCTAAATGCCTTGTTCCCACCTTGAAGCATGAGGAGGAGGTGTGATGGTGATGGGGTGCTACACCAGATGACCTGGCCTCCACAGTCACCAGACCTGAACCCAATCGAGATGGTTTGGGGTGAGCTGGACCGCAGAATGAAGGCAAAAGGGCCAACAAGTGCTAAGCATCTCTGGAAACTCCTTCAAGACTGTTGGAAGACCATTTCCGGTGACTACCTCTTGAAGCTCATCAAGAGAATGCCAAGAGTGTGCAAAGCAGTAATCAAATCAAAAAGTTGGCTACTTTGAAGAACCTAGAATATAAAACATATTTTCAGTTGTTTCACACTTTTTTGTTAAGTAGATTATTCCACGTGTGTTAATTCATAGTTTTGATGCCTTCAGTGTGAATCAATAATTTTCATAGTCATGAAAATAAAGAAAACTCTTTGAATGAGAAAGTGTGTCCAAACTTTTGGTCTGTACTGTATGTTATGGTAACTTTTAATTTTGAGTTATCTTCTTGGGAGTTCTAGGCTTTTGGAAGTTAATGCACTTTTCTATCAATACTTGAAGGGCACCTATCTCTCATTTCAGGTGACCCAAACCACGACCCTTACGAAATCCAGACAGGTTCTCTTGTGCTTGAAAAACTAACCAGGCAGGAAGGCAACCAGGCATCTTCTGACTTCTTGAAAAAGATTGACTTGATTGACCTGTATCACCCTATGCATAATTGGGAAGATACATGTCAATCGAGCAGAGTTTGGTGAGAAGCTGGTGGGAGTCAACTGATAGAGTCTTCTCCATGTACCTGCACTACTCTTCACAATAAAACATAGCTTTCAATGATGCAGGAATCAGTTTGCATTTCATGGTACCATGACACCATATTTCCACAACCTTTGTAATCTATGAATCTCAGCCACTCATTCACTCTGCATTGGACTTTTGCACCATACACAGTTTGCATAACAATAATATTTTATTTTTTTTATTTATATAACGACATCATATTCCACAACACTTTACAATTCAGACTGGACATGAGCGGATAGTATGAGAGACAATACAGAGTAACTCAAATCAGAAGCCAGGAGGAGTGAGGTCCCTGCTCGCAAGAGCTTACAATCTATGAGGAAATAGAGGAGGCACAAAAGTAACTGGTAAAAAGTGTTGTCATACATGGTCCAATCATCAATATATTAAATAGGGGATTCACATAATACTGCATGGACCAGTCACCAGCCAGGATCTGTACAAGTACAGCTCAAGTGCATTGGGGGTGTAGACTGATAACAGAAGAGGCCAGATTTGGAAAAGGACAAAACGGGAATAGATAGATAAGTGAGGTGAAGTGATAGGCTAAAATAAAGAAATGTGTGTTTAGGGCCTGCTTAAAAGTATGGGTATTGGGAATTAAGCAAATTGTTCTTAGTAGTAAGTTCCAGAGAATTGGTGCAGCTCGTCTTGGAGATGGGAGTGGGGGGTTTGTATTGTAGATGACGTTAGTCTTAGGTCACTTGTGGAGCAGAGGGCATGTGTAGGGCGACAGAGATGAGTAAGGAGATGTAGAGCGGTGCAGAACTGTGGAGAGGATGGGTAGGTTGTTAGAGATGAGGGAGGAGATGTAGAGCGGTGCTGAACTGTAGAGAGGACAGGTAGGTGACAGACAGAAATGAGGGAGGAGATGTATAGCAGTGCAGAACTGTGGAGGGCTTTATGGGTGGGAGTGATAAGTTTATATTGTACTCTGTAGCGGATGGGCAGCCAGTGCAATGACTGGCACAGTATAGAGGCATCAGTGAAGTGCTTGGAGAGGAATATGATCCTGGCTGCTGCATTCAGGATGGATTGGAGAGGTGAGAGTTTAGTAAGAGGGAGACCGATTAGTAAAGAATTGCAATAATCCAGACAATAATGAATACAAATGATTGGGTCGCGATATAAATATTCATGTATTCATGATCCATCAATTGTTTAACTTTACTATGTCAGTACATTCCTATCTGATAAAGACTCATGAATATATAAGTAGAAAGATAGATAGTAGATGGATCAATACACTATTTGAACAAAAGTATTGAAATACCTCCACATTACGGGAGTTAGTGGTTGTGAAAATTTAGCTGGTAGGTGTGGCGCAGTGGAATAAACATTAAATCCACTCGATCATACAGTTCTTTATAATAGAAGTGGGTTCTGGGGGTAAGAAGCCCCCCTTGCATAATTCAAGCTTGTTAAGGGCTGCATAATAGAATATCCTTTGGACACGTCATAGCGAAACAGGCTACGCCCAACAAGACGGAGAACACGCCCACCAACTAAGCCGCAAGTATGTCACTTTAATTATGTGAGGTGAGGCTTGCCCACTCCTCCCCAGTTGGGGTCTTACACTCACACCCCCGCTTCTGTTATGAGGAATTCCATGACCACTTGGACTTAAAAATTAATGTTTATTCCACTGCACCGCAAAAGGAAAAGCCGGGCTGTGTCCACCACCTTTGCTGGTCACACTCACTCACTTCCCATCCCTGATACTGCAAGTATGCCCATTACAAAAACAGGAGCTTTTACAAAATCTCATTTTAAATCCCAAGGAATTAATGTGGAGTTGGCTCCCACTTTGCATACACTGATGTTGGAGGAGAGGCTGAGTTCTTAATCTGTGCTCTAGAGAGGGATGCGAGGCTTTGTTATTTAATTCTTTTGGTACACACTACATCTGAAAACTCTGATTTTAACCACAGTGGGAGTCATTCAACCACTGGAAGTGGCTCACACTGGGCCGGGCATCGGGTTTTTCCGAGCACCAAGTGTACATGAGCACAGCTATGATTGCTCCAGTGGTTTGCGTACGTAAAGCACACAAACTCCGAACTCTAAGGCCGGCTTCACACCACAATTTTCTGGATCCGGGACTGTCCGTTGTGAACTGGACAGCCCCGGGTCCGATTTTGGCTCTATTGTATCCCTACAGGGCCTGATGGCAGTGATTTGCCATCCTGTTTTTGCTGTCCGGGAGGATATGGCAGATTTAGTTTTATTTGCCCCGGACACAAAATCAGAGCCTGCAGCATATTTTGTGTCCGGGGCAAAAATCGGACAAAATTGGATCCTCCTGGATCCGGCACCCTCTAACATGGAAGTCTATGGGCGCCGGATCGCATCGGATCCGACAGAAAATCATTCTGGTTCCCGGACGTCAGGTGCTGAACGAGCGGCGGCTCTGACATACAAACTGCACTCGTTCAGCACCTGGACAGCGCAGGTAAAAGAGCCGCCGGCTGAAATTTTAGAACCTGGAGAACTCCACTCCAGCCGCTATGCTGAAATTTCAGCACTTGGACAGCGGCAGCCGCGCGCAGGGAGGATTTTGGCAGAAAACAGGATTGGAGGGCATTTTTTGCCCTCCGAATATGTTATGTCTGGGGCAGTCAGGTTCTGTCTGGTGCCTCCAGCAATACACCCGACAGAACCTGACAGCAAATACACGTGATGTGAAGCCGGCTTAACACTGATTTTTGTTTGTAAAGTTTGTGTTTGGCCTGAACATTGAACTTTAAAGTCTGGGTCCGCTCATCTCTACTCATAACCTACCAACTCATGGAGGGGGTGATTGCTTAGTATTAGTATTGCTCACAAAAAAAGACTTGTATAGGGCTTTGTTCACATGTGGGTATAAAGAGTTTGCCATACTGTGTGCATGTGTGAATAGTGCCTTATACAAGCCT
The DNA here is from genome assembly GCA_033576535.1 of Allobates femoralis. Lineage (NCBI taxonomy): Eukaryota > Metazoa > Chordata > Amphibia > Anura > Aromobatidae > Allobates > Allobates femoralis. The sequence goes on along the minus strand of JARQOC010000010.1, from coordinate 153,113,433 downwards.
TTTTCGGCAGCCTGATTGACAACCAGCACCCCACCAACTAAAAACGGACAGCAAGCTGTCAAGTAGCATTGTGTCAACAGAGCAGCCTGGACATTTTACTAGCGATCATTGAATGTCGTTCAAGCGATCTAGGTCAAGTCGGATCATTGATCGGATTGTTCGACCATTGAAGCGTGAGACGGGGCCATATCCTTCCACAAGCTTCTTACAATAGTTGTAGGAATTTGGGCCCATTCCTGCTTACAGTACAGGTGTAATGGAGCCATGTTTGTAGGTTGCTTTGCTCACAGCCTTTTCAACTTTGTCCATAAGTTTTCAATAGGATTGAGATCAGGGCTTTTTGATGTCCGCTCCAAAACATTGACTTTGTTATCCTTAAACCATTTTGTAACCAATTTGGCACTAAGCTTCGGGTGATTGTCCATTTGGAAGACCCATTTCGGCCCAAGCTTTAACTTCCTAGCTGATGTCTTGAGATGTTGCTTCAGTATTGCCACATAATCTTCTTTCCTCATAATGTCATCTATTTTGTGGAGTTCACCAGTCCCTTCTGCAGCAAAACAACCCCACTACATGATGCTGCCGTCCTCGTGTTTCACAATTGGGATGGTGTTCTTATTCTTCCAAGCTTCTCCCTTTTTCCTCCAAATGTAACGATGGTCATTATTGCCAAACAGTTCAATTTTAATTTATTCTGACCACTGGACATGTCTCCAAAAATGCAGGTCTTTGTTCCTTTGAACATTTGCAAACTTTAATCTAGCTTTTTTTCTGTTTCTTTTTGAGTAATGTTTTTTTTCTGGCAGAGTGGTCTTTCAGCTCATGTTGGTACAGTACTTGTTTTAATGTGAACAATGACATAATCTTACCAGCTTCCACCATCATCTTCATAAGGTCTTTTGCTTTTGTTCTTGGGTTGATATTCACATGTCGGACCAAAGCACGTTCATCTCTGGGACACAGAACCCATCTCCTTCCTGAGCGGTGTGATGGCTGGATATTCCCATCTTGTTTGTATTTGTTTGCACAGATTTGTACAGGCATCTTCAGGTATCTTTAAATTGCACCAAAGGATGAACCAGATTTCTGCAAGTCCACAATTCTCTTCCTGGTATCTAATGGTGCTGTCACACCTGGCGACGTCGCTAGCGACATCGCCGTTAAAGTGACGTATCAGCGATGTCGCTAGCGACGTCGCGCTGTGTAAACGAGCAGCGCGACCGCTTTTATCGCTGGTCGCAGGTTGTCAGGTTTACGGGAAGAACCGTAAACCTGTCAACCGGCGACCTGCGATAAGGCTGGATCGCGCCGTGTGACATCGCCAGAGCGATGTCGGCGGCGATCAGCCTATACCGCAGCGTTGCTGCGGATCGCTCGCTGGCTGAGCCAGCCCAGCGAGCGATGTCACCGCCCGCATCGCTGCGGCATCGCCGGCCGCAGCGATGCTGTGTGACAGCTGGCCAGCGATGTCGGAAGCGAGCGGGCACCCGCGCATCGCTTCCGACATCGTGGCCAGATCGTGCTGTGCGACGGCACCATTAGATAGCTATAAAAAGGGAGAAAGAGTGCAATTGGGTATTATCTTTCAACACTTATTGTGTAGCAAACAATTACAACTGCTCACCTGGGATGGTTGTGTGACCCACAACCAGAGTAAGCGTGTAGTATGGCTGCTGCAGGATCCAACACTCCAAGTGCACGCAGTGGTAACAGAAGACGAATCCAAAAAGGGACAGTGTTTTAACAGGCTCAAACAATGGAAGGACAACAATTCTCAGGCAATGATGGCTTTATTCCAACGCGTTTCAGAGTGATATCCCTGCTACTTCCTTATGTTGGTTTCCCTGATGAAGGAGTGGGGATATTGCTCTTAAACGCGTTGGAATGAAGCCATCATTCCCTAACAGCAGTTGTCCTTTCATCGTATGAGCAGCGCAGAAACTGTTAAAACAATGTCCCTTTTTGGATTCGTCTTCCTGATATCTTGGCTGATTTCTTTAGACTTTCCGATGATACTGCACAAAGAAGCGGTGTGTTTAAAATACGTCCACAGGTGTGTCTCTGATCAACTCAGATGTTGCCAATAAACCTATCAGAATATTATTATTATGAATATATATAGTATGAATATATCTCTTTTTATATAGTGTATGTAAACTTCTAGTTTCAACTCTAGATAGATAGACAGACACAGATGGATACATAGAGTAGATAGATTTTTACAAAGTGCCAGCAGTTTTATAACCAATATCTGATGATTTTAGTTGAGCTGTCTATTTTACGTGAACCTACTGTATGTTGTATATGTATTCCTTATCTTTAATATTCTGTATAAATAGTGATTATTACACAAATAAATGGAGCAAACAGCGATTTGTTGGAACATTGCACAGAAGACTTTTACCGTTCCCCTCTCTGGATACAACCATTTGGCTCTTCTTAAGTAACTTTTGTGCTGTGCCTTTTTTCTACTAATTAAGAAGCAGAGCTTCTGTGAACCATAATTGTATACACTGACTCTGCCGCCTCCATCAATAGTCATTTCCCGCTGATGCATGGGATACCATGTCAGCTCTTCAGAATTTAAGTGTCTGCTACAAAGTTGTGTTTAGAGCCGACCCCAAACATGGACAAGGGCAAGAGGGATCCACAAAAGAATGAATAACAAAGAGCACTTTCTGCTCCACTTCTTGTTCAAAAAAACATATGTTCACCCAAGCAGGCAGCCGCTGGGATAAAGACAGGCTGTAGGGCGGCAAACAAAAGCCATGTTCTCTCCTCGCCTTTACTGTGTTTCCAAACATATTCACCACCCGGGCACCATCCTGTCATCTGGCTTCTCCTGCTAGCCGATTTATCTTTCGTTTTCCCACTCCAGCTTTTCCCCCTTCCTTATTTTCTATTTTCACTTCATATAACTCAGTCCGTAAGACGTGACTGCTCCAGAAAGCCTTGTGTTAAGGGTCCTGGAGAGGGGGGTTACAGGATAGATTACTTGTGGTAAAAGGTTAACCTTGCACTCACCCGCAGACTTTAGGATGCCAAGCAAGTTCACTCTTTTTACTCCGCACGGCTCCGACACTCACTTTTCTGGCGTTGTAACCTTGCACCGCAGACACGTCCAAACAAATTACCCTCCAATGGAATTATTGATCATTTGGACTTGACACAGTACCCGTCTGCGGAAAATACAAATGTGTAAAGAACACCTTAAATGTGCCAATACTATTGAGCGTCGCCATCAGTGCACTGGGCTGTTTGACGGCCATTAACTTACAGGAAGTGCTCCTATAATTTGTGCATGTGTAGTGTTCTTTAGGATTATGTACCCAGAATATTATTCCATGGCCTATGCCGTGATTTGCAAATTATAGGTCTGAAATGTTAAAAGTTATAAAAAGGTAACGCAAAAAGATGTGAGATCGCTATCTTACAAAGCCGCTCCTTCAGTTAATTCTGTTAACCTTGCGTGGTTCTTTTAGTAAATTATCAATTAGGATTATTCCTATTAAATTAATTTAGGAGGTTATCCAGTACTTTTGTACTGATGAACTCTACTTAGGATAGCTGTAAAAGATACTTGGCACTTCAGTGATATAATGAGTCCAAAAAATAAAAGACGTTTTGACCCTAAAATCTGGGTCTTCATCAGACACACTCTGCTGTATGGTGCTTGTGATAAGGTGATTTCTTGCTAGATATGGGCACCATATCTGTTGATTTCTCTTATGTTAGGTCTTCAATACCAAACCGGTGGGGTGTTACACCCGACTCTTTCTAGTGCTGGCGGCAAATGTGCTTAGTTGCAGACCAGAAAAGAAGAGCTCCATCAACTACATAATGGCCGCAGCAGTGTCCTACACATCTAGTCTTCTCATTTATTAGTGGATATGATGGATTTCCTGTACCTCATGCTGCCACAACTGGAGCAAAGGAGCTATGCCCCACAACATGGCACATCCGGCTGCCATCGGGAACATCTGATACACAGAGATGCAGTTGTCGCAAGCCTACTGATCCTAAGGATAGTTAATCAATAAAAAAGTATCAGACAACCCCTTTATTGACCTATCACTAGGATATACCATTACTATGCCAAGATCGAAGACAAAGAAGCCTTTTCAGCTGTTTTCCGTCACTGCAGGAGAATGGATCCATGTTCTCTGTACAGCCGTTTGACTGGAGCAAGATGAGACCAATACCTTTATGCATGAAAAGTCTATTACTTCAAAGGCTTTTGTCATTCTCTCAGTTTCGACCTCTACTTGGATTTGGACTTAGATTCATCAGAGACCACCAGTATTATCACAGCCAAGATTGTGTAAAATGTCAGTGAATCTTTATCATTAGGTTCGTAAAAAAGTAAATAGAGTATAATAGGAACCTAAGTATTGGGAGTTGCTTAGAGTAATAACGTAAACTTGGAAAGCTGGTGCAGAGGTAGCAATCGCGCCGGACCCTGAACTTTTTGGGGCCCATGAGCTTCAATTTATGCCACTTGAATTAAGATTATATAAACTCTCCATAAAACGTGCCCTGAAAGTGTAAGCCCCCCTGTAAAGATAGTATGACCAACTCTCCTTACAAATGTTTTGAGAACGCATTGAACCGGAATCTCTAATGGGCTGGGGTCCTCCATTCCTAGAGGAAAGATTAGACCACATTAGAATATTGTGTCTTACATGTGCAAATTGTCTCTTCAGAGAGGAAGTAGACTTAAACTCTAGTGCCACCTACTCACCTCTCTGAAAGAGACAATGTGCATGCTTTCCAATGGAGCATTGCACTTTTATGTCTCGTTATTACTGGCATGCCAGATTGGTGTGCCACTGTCCACAAGGGGAAAAGCTTTCCCCCTATATCCAGGTCACATCTGCTGTAGAACATGGCAAAAATCACAATGCTGCAGATTTTCCACATTTTACCTCCTGCATTATTTAGTGTACAATCTGCAGTGATATCTGCAGCAGAATTTGACATGTGAAATTAGGAGCCCAAGTCAATTTACATTGCAATATTTTCCTGCCTGAGGCAGCACATTTTCCCGCCCGAAGGCAGCACATTTTGCACTTGGAGGCAACACATTTTGCCGTTTGGAGGCAGCAGATTTTCCCACTTGGATGCGGAATATCCTCTAGGTTGTTTTTCATAATTTCAGACCTTACAAGTTATACTTTTCTTTTTGTACACACACTTCGTCTACTTGCCCTATTAACCTGTTATAATCCTATTGTGCCAGTTTATAGTCACAAGTTGCACCTTCTGTTTATTATATTTAACACAGTTTAGTTCGACTTCTTAAAACGTTTCTTTTCCACTTCTTTCGTTTGCATATCTCTATATGAACCGTCGGATTAAAGCTCAGTTTTATTAGATTTACATTTTTGAGGTGTTATTTTAGTATTTATTTAAGCAAAATATATACGGTACATGATTTTATTGATAATTTTTTTTGGAGGGGGATTGGATCCCAGAATGTAGAGAGGGATGAAGTTTTTCTTGGGAGAAGCAATTTAAAACCTTGTTTAAAGAAAACAATTCATCGGTAATCGAGGACTTTTATGAAATCATGACTAGTGGCTCTGTGCTCCTAAGAGAAGAGGGTAGTTATGATCGAATCCCCTCATGCAATAGGCAGGAACAGAGAAATCTCCATCACATCTGTTTTTAGCCTTTGATCAGAAGTGATAACAGCATCAATAATAGGAGAATTACTCTATAATCTGAAAGAGGCTTGATGTAGGAGAAGAGACCCTGATTCCAGCAATGTGTCACTTACTGGGCTGCTTGGTGCAGTTTTGATAGAATCCCTGTTTTCTTTGCTAGCACAGCTCAGAATACTGAACTGTGTATAACCCCACCCACACCACTGATTGGCTGCTTCCTGTGTACACTGTCAGCAAGCTGCCAAACCGTGATGGGGGCGGGATTACATAGACTAGCTTGACTGGCTTTTGTGTGACACCTAGTCCTCTAGTGATAATTTATTGATTAAACACTGATTGTATTAAAACTACAGCACACAGCCTAATAACTAACACAGGCCTGAAATCAGGCTGCCCCCACATTATACTGCTCAGGGAGTCAACAGGGGCATGTTCAGGTCATGGTCCAGGGGTCAAAATGCTAAGAGATCATAATAAGTACAGGGAGCAGACAAAGGAATATCAAGCAACTGTCTGGGTCAGCTAATAGAAATCAGAACAGATGCAGGAATGCAGGCCAACAGCAACACACATGTATAGTGTACGACTGACAGAATTCTGGGAGAGGCTGCTCAGTAAAGTAGCTGAGCAATCACAGGGAAAGTGGAACATCTGAGCATCCCAGCACCTCCCAGAACCAGAATGAAAGACTGCCTTGACAATCAACTACCGACAGCACAACACAATAGAAACCTAACACAGCAGTAACTCTTATTGCATCAGGAAGAATTCTGACAGTTATTTTATTAAAATGAAGGCAAAAACAATGTGTTTCAGAGCTGGTACATCTCCTTCTTTAGGTTTTAACCTGAAGAAGTGGTACCAACTCCAATGCTGTTGTTTTAGCCTTCATTTTGATTAAAGTTTTATTAAAGTATCCATATACCTTGTCTGACTCATCATTCTCCACTGGCTGCGCCTGCAAGTATTTCTCATACTACTTGACTCCAACAATATATTCTTTGTGGGCAAGGGATAAGACATGTTCAAATCCAGCATGCCCAATCTTTGTTTCCCCCTCAGTATCTGCCTTCCTGGGGAAAGTTTTGGCCTCCATCATATAGATTAGATTGCTTTGTCCAGTTCTGCAGATATTGTAGAATCAGGACATGTATGTATAAATACAGCCTTATTAGATGATCTTCCTAGGTAACTGATTCAAAGAGAAACATTTTTGACACCGCACACCGTTTTGCTTTTATGCACATAGTTGCGTTATTTTAATGCTCCGTAATGGTCTTGTAGCTACATTGTGGCAAGGAGTCAACAGATTCTCCATCATTGAGTCCATAGAAAAAAGCCACGGAGAGAGGTTGTATGTGTACATGTCATTGATATATTTACAAAAGGCACCTATGCCTCAGATACGGTTTGTACAACTTGTTTTAAGCAAGTAGTCAGGGGGAATGAAGTCCCAATTTCCTATCAAGCCAAAAAAAAGGCACTTGTTTTAGCAATCCACTGCTAATGTACTGTACGTGAAAGATTTAAGACTTGCTGGAAAGATTTGCTTCTGTTTTATTAGGGCTGCCATTGAGAACGCAAGAGCAGAACTTGAGAGAGGTGCTTCGAGATTTCTTAATGGGCTGTCAGGGGCAAGACACCCGGTCTAGGTTTCGCCAGCACTCTTCCTGTGCATTAAAAGCAACAGGGGCCAAGCAGCGCTTACAGAAGTATGAATTACTTGATGCCTTCTCTGTTCCATATGGTCAGCCATGTCTCAAACAATTAATCACTTACAGAATCTTTGCATTGGATTTAAGGTTTCAGCTGTACCTGTGCCAGTGGGGGCAGCAGAAGGGAGGGGAGACTGCGTAAGCATAAAATAGCAAGTTTAATAACACCGGGCGCCAAAGTCTACGCAGCTGGCTTCTATAAACAACACTTCTCATCCCCGCCTCACCTTTACAATGCTATTATTTCATATGATACTTACTATGGGAAATATGAGAAAAGTTACTTGTAAGTGTGTAGGAATATCTGTCGTGATTTATGCTCGCGTAGCTTTATGCTCTGTAAATACATTAATGGTGCACTAATCCGGACATTAGTAGCCAAAATGACCCACTTTTCGGGAACTCACAAAATATTACACTCTGATGGTAGGTAGCATAGACACAGAATCTCATGTGTAAAGTGTGAACGCTTACACGGATCTTCAGGGGTAGTAATATATTTCCCATCATGCCGAAACTTTAGACGTAAACTTACAATATTGGTTTTGTTTTTTAAAAATAGAGAAATATAAAAAAAATATATATTATATTTTGTATTTGTCATTTTAGCCATCTGTGTTCATGATAATTATTTTTTATATTTAAGGAACATTCCAAAAAACCTTGTGTGAGACGTGTGTGAGAAGATGCCCCAAGAAACTGTCTACATTCACACACCCGTTTTTCTCATCCATGTGCTCTCCATTTTTGTGAATTGCCAACCCTCCTACCCATATATTTTAATGGAACCAGTCAAACATCTTTTTTATTTTTAAAGGCGATAGAAAAATGTCCCTGCTCTCATACACTATGAAGCTGAGCTGGAAACTGCAGTACTAGGATGTCTAGGGGACTTTTAAATCATTGAAATAGTATTTCCTCCATAGCCCTCCTATATGGGATGTCATGTCACAAGGATGGTGCTGTAGAAGGGAACAGGGAGGATGGCGGGGGCATTGCTGCTAGCTCCATGCTTCCTCTACATGCCAGCCCCCTGGTATAGTTCCTTCTATCTATTGTACAAACAGTGAGCGTGGCTGACGGCTCCATACTTCCTCTACATGCCAGCCCCCTGGTATAGTTCATTCTATCTATTGTACAAACAGTGAGCGTGGCTGACGGCTCCATACTTCCTCTACATGCCAGCCCCCTGGTATAGTTCATTCTATCTATTGTACAAACAGTGGACGTGGCTGACGGCTCCATACTTCCTCTACATGCCAGCCCAGTGGTATAGTTCTTTCTATCTATTGTACAAACAGTGAGCATGGCTGACGGCTCCATACTTCCTCTACATGCCAGCTCCCTGGTATACGTCCTTCTATCTATTGTACAAACAGTGAGCGTGGCTGACGGCTCCATACTTCCTCTACATGCCAGCCCCCTGGTATAGTTCATTCTATCTATTGTACAAACAGTGAGCGTGGCTGACGGCTCCATACTTCCTCTACATGCCAGCCCCCTGGTATAGTTCATTCTATCTATTGTACAAACAGTGGACGTGGCTGACAGCTCCATGCTTCCTCTACATGCCAGCCCAGTGGTATAGTTCATTCTATCTATTGTACAAACAGTGAGCGTGGCTGACGGCTCCATACTTCCTCTACATGCCAGCCCCCTGGTATAGTTCATTCTATCTATTGTACAAACAGTGAGCGTGGCTGACGGCTCCATACTTCCTCTACATGCCAGCCCCCTGGTATAGTTCATTCTATCTATTGTACAAACAGTGGACGTGGCTGACGGCTCCATGCTTCCTCTACATGCCAGCCCAGTGGTATAGTTCCTTCTATCTATTGTACAAACAGTGAGCATGGCTGACGGCTCCATACTTCCTCTACATGCCAGCCCCCTGGTATACGTCCTTCTATCTATTGTACAAACAGTGGACGTGGCTGACGGCTCCATGCATTCTCATCATGCCAGCCCCCTGGTATAGTTCCTTCTATCTATTGTACAAACAGTGAGCGTGGCTGACGGCTCCATACTTCCTCTACATGCCAGCCCCCTGGTATAGTTCATTCTATCTATTGTACAAACAGTGGACGTGGCTGATGGCTCCATGCTTCCTCTACATGCCAGCCCCCTGGTATACGTCCTTCTATCTATTGTACAAACAGTGAGCGTGGCTGACGGCTCCATATTTCCTCTACATGCCAGCCCAGTGGTATACGTCCTTCTATCTATTGTACAAACAGTGAGCGTGGCTGACGGCTCCATACTTCCTCTACATGCCAGCTCCCTGGTATACGTCCTTCTATCGTACAAACAGTGAGCATGGCTGACGGCTCCATACTTCCTCTACATGCCAGCTCCCTGGTATACGTCCTTCTATCTATTGTACAAACAGTGAGCGTGGCTGACGGCTCCATACTTCCTCTACATGCCAGCCCCCTGGTATAGTTCATTCTATCTATTGTACAAACAGTGAGCGTGGCTGACGGCTCCATACTTCCTCTACATGCCAGCCCCTGGTATAGTTCATTCTATCTATTGTACAAACAGTGGACGTGGCTGACGGCTCCATGCTTCCTCTACATGCCAGCCCAGTGGTATAGTTCATTCTATCTATTGTACAAACAGTGAGCGTGGCTGACGGCTCCATACTTCCTCTACATGCCAGCCCCCTGGTATAGTTCATTCTATCTATTGTACAAACAGTGAGCGTGGCTGACGGCTCCATACTTCCTCTACATGCCAGCCCCCTGGTATAGTTCATTCTATCTATTGTACAAACAGTGGACGTGGCTGACGGCTCCATGCTTCCTCTACATGCCAGCCCAGTGGTATAGTTCCTTCTATCTATTGTACAAACAGTGAGCGTGGCTGACGGCTCCATACTTCCTCTACATGCCAGCCCCCTGGTATAGTTCATTCTATCTATTGTACAAACAGTGAGCATGGCTGACGGCTCCATACTTCCTCTACATGCCAGCCCCTGGTATACGTCCTTCTATCTATTGTACAAACAGTGGACGTGGCTGACGGCTCCATGCATTCTCATCATGCCAGCCCCCTGGTATAGTTCCTTCATATCTATTGTACAAACAGTGAGCGTGGCTGACGGCTCCATACTTCCTTGTACAAACGTGACGTGGCTGACGGCTCCATCTTCCTCTACATGCCAGCCCTGGTATAGTTCCTTCTATCTATTGTACAAACAGTGGATGGCTGACGGCTCCATCTTCCTCTACATGCCAGCCCTGGTATAGTCCTTCTATCTATTGTACAAACAGTGACGTGGCTGACGGCTCCATCTTCTCACATGCCAGCCCCCTGGTATAGTTCCTTCTATCTATTGTACAAACAGTGAGCTGGCTGACGGCTCCATACTTCCTCTACATGCCAGCCCCTGGTATAGTCTTCTATCTATTGTACAAACAGTGGACGTGGCTGAGGCTCCATGCTTCTCACATGCCAGCCCCCTGTATAGTCCTTCTATCTATTGTACAAACAGTGAGCGTGGCTGACGGCTCCATATTTCCTCTACATGCCAGCCCGGTATAGTCCTTCTATCTATTGTACAAACAGGACGTGCTGAGGCTCATCTTCCTCTACATGCCAGCCCCTGTATACTCCTTCTTTATGTACAAACAGTGAGCGTGGCTGACGCTCCATACTTCCTCTACATGCCAGCCCTGTATACGTCCTTCTATCTATTGTACAAACAGTGACGTGGCTGACGGCTCCATACTTCCTCTACATGCCAGCCCCCGGTATAGTCTTCTATCTATGTACAAACAGTGACGTGGCTGACGCTCCATACTTCCTCTACATGCCAGCCCCCTGGTATAGTTCTTCTATCTATTGTACAAACAGTGGCGTGGCTGACGCTCCATCTTCCTCTACATGCCAGCCCCTGGTATAGTTCTTCTATCTATTGTACAAACAGTGAGCGTGGCTGACGGCTCCATACTTCCTCTACATGCCAGCCCCCTGTAAGTTCATTCTATCTATTGTACAAACAGTGGACGTGGCTGACGGCTCCATGCTTCCTCTACATGCCAGCCCATGGTATAGTTCTTTCTATCTATTGTACAAACAGTGAGCATGGCTGACGGCTCCATACTTCCTCTACATGCCAGCTCCCTGGTATACGTCCTTCTATCTATGTACAAACAGTGAGCGTGCTGACGCTCCATACTTCCTCTACATGCCACCCCCTGGTATAGTTCATTCTATCTATTGTACAAACAGTGAGCGTGGCTGACGGCTCCATACTTCCTCTACATGCCAGCCCCCTGGTATAGTTCATTCTATCTATGTACAACAGTGGACGTGGCTGACGGCTCCATGCTTCCTCTACATGCCAGCCCAGTGGTATAGTTCATTCTATCTATTGTACAAACAGTGAGCGTGCTGACGCTCCATACTTCCTCTACATGCCAGCCCCTGTATAGTTCATTCTATCTATTGTACAAACATGAGCGTGGCTGACGGCTCCATACTTCCTCTACATGCCAGCCCCCTGGTATAGTTCATTCTATCTATTGTACAAACAGTGGACGTGGCTGACGGCTCCATGCTTCCTCTACATGCCAGCCCAGTGGTATAGTTCCTTCTATCTATTGTACAAACAGTGAGCGTGGCTGACGGCTCCATACTTCCTCTACATGCCAGCCCCCTGGTATAGTTCATTCTATCTATTGTACAAACAGTGAGCATGGCTGACGGCTCCATACTTCCTCTAAATGCCAGCCCCCTGGTATACGTCCTTCTATCTATTGTACAAACAGTGGACGTGGCTGACGGCTCCATGCATTCTCATCATGCCAGCCCCCTGGTATAGTTCCTTCTATCTATTGTACAAACAGTGAGCGTGGCTGACGGCTCCATACTTCCTCTACATGCCAGCCCCCTGTTCTATTCTGTTCCATACTCGGCTCCATACTTCCTCTACATGCCAGCCCCCTGGTATAGTTCATTCTATCTATTGTACAATCAGTGAGCGTGGCTGACGGCTCCATACTTCCTCTACATGCCAGCCCCCTGGTATAGTTCATTCTATCTATTGTACAAACAGTGGACGTGGCTGACGGCTCCATGCTTCCTCTACATGCCAGCCCAGTGGTATAGTTCCTTCTATCTATTGTACAAACAGTGAGCGTGGCTGACGGCTCCATACTTCCTCTACATGCCAGCCCCCTGGTATAGTTCATTCTATCTATTGTACAAACAGTGAGCATGGCTGACGGCTCCATACTTCCTCTACATGCCAGCCCCCTGGTATACGTCCTTCTATCTATTGTACAAACAGTGGACGTGGCTGACGGCTCCATGCATTCTCATCATGCCAGCCCCCTGGTATAGTTCCTTCTATCTATTGTACAAACAGTGAGCGTGGCTGACGGCTCCATACTTCCTCTACATGCCAGCCCCCTGTTCTATTCTGTTCCATACTCGGCTCCATACTTCCTCTACATGCCAGCCCCCTGGTATAGTTCATTCTATCTATTGTACAAACAGTGGACGTGGCTGACGGCTCCATGCTTCCTCTACATGCCAGCCCAGTGGTATAGTTCCTTCTATCTATTGTACAAACAGTGAGCATGGCTGACGGCTCCATACTTCCTCTACATGCCAGCCCCCTGGTATACGTCCTTCTATCTATTGTACAAACAGTGGACGTGGCTGACGGCTCCATGCATTCTCATCATGCCAGCCCCCTGGTATAGTTCCTTCTATCTATTGTACAAACAGTGAGCGTGGCTGACGGCTCCATACTTCCTCTACATGCCAGCCCCCTGTTCTATTCTGTTCCATACTCGGCTCCATACTTCCTCTACATGCCAGCCCCCTGGTATAGTTCATTCTATCTATTGTACAAACAGTGGACGTGGCTGACGGCTCCATGCTTCCTCTACATGCCAGCCCAGTGGTATAGTTCCTTCTATCTATTGTACAAACAGTGAGCATGGCTGACGGCTCCATACTTCCTCTACATGCCAGCCCCCTGGTATACGTCCTTCTATCTATTGTACAAACAGTGGACGTGGCTGACGGCTCCATGCATTCTCATCATGCCAGCCCCCTGGTATAGTTCCTTCTATCTATTGTACAAACAGTGAGCGTGGCTGACGGCTCCATACTTCCTCTACATGCCAGCCCCCTGGTATAGTTCATTCTATCTATTGTACAAACAGTGGACGTGGCTGATGGCTCCATGCTTCCTCTACATGCCAGCCCCCTGGTATACGTCCTTCTATCTATTGTACAAACAGTGAGCGTGGCTGACGACTCCATACTTCCTCTACATGCCAGCCCAGTGGTATAGTTCCTTCTATCTATTGTACAAACAGTGGACGTGGCTGACGGCTCTATGCTTCCTCTAAATGCCAGCCCCCTGGTATAGTTCCTTCTATCTATTGTACAAACAGTGAGCGTGGCTGATGGCTCCATACTTCCTCTACATGCCAGCTATGCAGAGCGCAGCAGTCGATCTAACCAAACTTCATCTCATATTGCACTGTGCATAGGCAGAAGCTGAAAGGACAAACGTTCCACCTCCTCTCTACCTTGTAAGTTCTGAGAGAGGAAAGATGAGAAAGAATCCCCCAGTTGCAGTATTTGTCTTAAAACACTAAAAGAACACTCACTTTTAGTTTTTACATGTTTTTCCTAACCCTAATTAGGGTTTGGTTAGGACTAAACTTAGGGATAGGGTGATAAAACTGTTACATCATAATGAAAACCACAAAAACATAATAAGTAAAAAATCTATAGCAATCTATACATTTTCACGTATTATGGGTGGACGGCAAGATAATTTTCTGTCCACGAGTATTGGTGTGAAGGTTGGTTTCTGGCCTCTATCCTTGGTGTTCTTGGCATCATGATCTGCCCCCGATTGTCCTGCACTGGACATAATACATTCTGTAAATCATCTCTGGGACCCGGGACATTAACCCGTGATGTTTGATCTGTAATTATCAGTTTAATCAGTTTCTTAACTTTTCATGAACTGAAAATCATTTTTGAATTTGAGACGATTTTTTTTTCCAACTAAAATTTTTTCCGGATAAATTCTGAATCTGCACCTCCCTGGATTTATCAAACATTTATTCTACTACGATTTTTTATACAATACCAATCCTGATATTTTCCATCTGCACAAGTAAAGCTATCTTTATTAAGAAAATACAATTTCTTCGGTGCACATCCTGTTGACCTCTGATTTTGCCCTGTCAACCTTGTTTTTAAGCATCAGGTCACCGGGGCAAGTCCATCTCACTCAGGAAACAATGGAAAGAAAGTGTTGGCATTGTACAAACATTGGAAATAGCACACATGCCCTTCTAACGTGGAGGCCTGATAAGGCTATGGAAAGCACAACTTAAAGAAGTGTTTGTTATCCACTCTGTTGACCTCTAGCCCCTGACTGTAAAATACCTCCATTAACTCAAGATAGTAGGTGAAGGCTTCAGTCAACCCTTAGGGGAAGCATCGGTTGTCAGAGAACTAGTACCTGTCATCAAGGCTCATAACATTTCCTATAATAGGTTTCTATAGTATTGTGTACACTCCCCTAATTGCCACCAAAGCTCTATTGCATTCTGTCTGTTCGCCAACTACCTACCTTTGTGTAGACTTTTAGGATTTCCCACTCTTTGAGGATCATCCCTATTTGTCTCAACACCAAAATGTTTGATTAATCTGAAAAAAGTTCATCACAGCTGTCCACAGATCATCCAGAGCTTTTACTTCAGTATAGTACGGTCAGACACCACCCATGGACTGGTGTGATGCCATGTTTTTATAATACCTTACAACCTTTAATAATGAAGATAAATGTGGTCTGGGTGCCTTTATTGAATATCACCCAACTGGTGCCTGTACAGGCGCTAGCAACACAACTAACTGCACCGCTTCGGACTTGAGAGGAGACAGATCAGGACATGTAGAGACTGGAGGGGACGGGAGCTTCTTCTGCTTGTGACCATCACAGTCAAGCAGGGAGATGGAGGGATGGAGAGAGGGGAAGGGACAGGAGTTGGTTTAGAGAAAACAGGTTCAGTAATAAATAGAAACCCAGCCTCTCTTATGCTAATTGCTGCACACTCCGCCCCACTGCTGCACGCATTCTAAGGACTTCTATAACATTTATCTCAGCAGTCATACATGGAATCATTGAAGTAAAGCTATTACTGCACTCAGTATCCCAGAGCCTGTTGGGAACTGGCTTCACTTTATAGCCCTAAATGCTGCTGATTGGTCCTCTTTAAGTGCATTGAGGGTGTAAGCAGATGATACAAGGGGCCAGGTTTGCAAGAAAAGTTTGTAAAAGGCAGAATGGAAATACGGTAGTTAGATAAGTGAGGTGAGGTGATGGGCTAGTCTAAAGAACTGCAGTTTTAGGGCCCAATTAAACCTATGGGTATTGGGAATTAATTGAATTGTTTTTGGTAGTACGCTCCAGAGAATTGAAAGTCTTGTGGGAGGTTCGGATTATTGAGGATATCAGTCTTAGGTCATTAGTCTAACGGAGGGCATGGGTAGGTTGCTAGAGATGAGGGAGGAGATGTAGGGCGGTGCAGGGCTTTGTGGGTGAGAGTGATAATTTTATATTGTACTCTGTAGAGGATTGGCAGCCAGTGCAATGACTGGCACAGGATAGAGACATTGGTGAAGCGGTTGGAGAGGAATATGATCCTGGCTGCTGCATTCAGGATGGATTGGAGAGGAACACTTTAGAAGAAAGTCAGATCAGCTCGAAATTATCTGGTCTTCAATAAGAATTCATTTTATTAGCAGGTCCAATAAAATCAATGACGGGATATGTTACGGTACAGAGCATACACCGATAAACAGTTCAACGCATCAGGCCTGATTGGAAGAAAACATGAGAAGTTCAATTTGATTCTGTTTAATGTAGAGATAATCACTGGTATTTTTAAGTAAATATGTCACAATTCCACACGGAGGTGCCGCTTCCACCATTTTAACTGTAGGAAAGATAAGTATATGTATTTTTTAAACATCAGTCACACCTATGTACCTCCCTATAGCGGCCGTCACACATGTCGACATCGCTAGCGATATTGTAAGCGATCACGCGCAATCGCTTACAATATCGCTCACATCGCTGGTGAGATGTCACACAGACAGACTCACCAGCGATGTGGACCAGCGAGATCGCTGGTTACTATGGTACACATCGGGTTACTAGGCGCCGCGCGTCGCTTAGTAACCCAACGTGTACCATAGTTACCATCTCCCAGCATAGGCTGTGCCGCTGGGAGATCGTTCATCGTGGTGTTATACACCACGATGAAGCATATCATTAAATCGTTCATCGCTAGATCTGAGCTCCGGCTCTCATATCTGCGATGTCACGATCAAGCGATTTTACATAGTAAAATCGCTTGATTACATGCAACGATGCCAAAACGATATCACTTAAACGATATCTAGCCATTTATCGTAGCGTGTGACGGCCGCTTATTAGTGACCTCAGATTGGGGCTAGTCAATGTGATGCGGCTCAGGTCCCAAAAATTATGGGATCTCTGATCTTCAGGAGATCTGCCCCTCCCCCCAAGATCCCAGAGGAACTTCAAAGCAGGGAAACACATTGTTCAGATGTAACAGATCAAATCTACAGGGTGCAGAAAAATTAATTTATTAGAAATCTTGATTAAGGATGGTTCTCATCTGAAATTTTTTTTTTTTTTTTGTTATTATTTTTATGCATAGCAATTGATGTTTAAATTTTAACCCTTTAGATTTTTTATTTACATACATTTTTTGCAGACGATAGAGTAATTTTTTTCAGAGTAATTTTTGTCTCGTCTGGGAGATATTAATGGCATGTTACCTATCGTGATTTTAGCTTTCTATAAATAGGAAATATGTCTTACATAATCTCATCGATCGGCCAATAATAACTTAGAGCTCAGGCAGGCCTCACAGTGATGCAGGTAAATGCATTACATTCGCCATTTCATCACAATGCCCAAAATGTATCTCCCTTACCTATGCCTGCCTCGAGAACCACAATATTCATAACTAGACTTTAGTGCCAGTCTGTGTGCGTTGTCATTTGTAGTTAGGAATAGTTATCTATAGTGGTAACAGAAGTGTCGCTTCTTAGCCTCTGTATATACAGAACCAAGGCATTGTGTCAGTTATCTAGCATATGTATCAGTTCAATTACCTCTTCACAACAGGGGATCCAAGCTGAACTACTACCGTAGTTTGTCACGTCCCCACCTGAACATGCTCCTGCAATTCCTGCACCGGTCACTAGGCACCGCGGTATTCACCCTGTAGGTGATACTGGTGATAAAGTTGTTGTTCTCCTGCCAGAGCCTGCTCATGTGACTTCTGCTCCTTTCACTAGACATCACCATATTCACACAGTATGTGATGCTGGCACTAGGGGATAAGTCCTTGCAGACACCATTCTGACACCATTCAAAACAGAAGAGTAACTGCACTTTAGGAGACTTTTCCTGTCTATTACATTACTTCTATCGTGTATTTTTCATCACTTCGCACTAGAAGCCTCAGCAGTTTGTCTCTGTCTCTCTCCTATACTGTTTGCCTCCAACTCTTCCCCACCCGTTCCCTCTGCATTCATTTTTATAGGCCAAAGTGTAATTTGATTACTTGCCTCACAGACAGATATGTAGATAGATTGAGCTGTTCTATTTATTCAAAGTACAGAAGACAAAAAGTGACAGAATAGTGGGCTATAGGGTGCACCTTACTACAATAAACCACAGGTTTAGATAACAGACATTAGGGAAAACATACTTCTTACTAATGATAACATCCCTGGTGGTGTAAAGAAGTGGAGGAGTCAATATCAATAATGCACCATTGCAGAATAGGGAGTAAATAGACCTATTGTTAGTGCTTCTCTTTACATCACACATGTGTACACTTTCTGCAGTGCACACATATACACAGCACTGCTTCATTTACATTACATGCATACTCAGCTCTGCTACAAACACACAGCTCAGCTGCAATTCACTCAGGCCAGTACATCAACACACACAACTTAGCTATAACACATTCAGGTCAGTTACATCATCACAACACACACAGTTTAACTACAACATACCTACCTCTGCTGCATCATCAAAACAGACACACACTATACATTATAACATTTAAAAGTTCTTTCCAGGCATGTGACCGATTACATGACCTGATAGATCATTCAACTAGTCAAGAATCCTGTACAACTATTTTGTTTGCCCTACACCGATCAGACAGTTCAGTGTTGAGCAGGAGGAGGGAGTGCAGTTGTTTCAGTGATCGGGAGGTACACCATGTTGAGCAGGAGGAGGGAGTGCAGTTGTTCAGTGATTGGAAGATACACCGTGTTGAGGAGGATAAGGGAGTGCAGTTGTTTCAGTGATCAGGAGGTACACCATGTTGAGCAGGAGGAGGCAGTGCAGTTGTTTCAGTGATCGGGAGGTACACCATGTTGAGCAGGAGGAGGGAGTGCAGTTGTTTCAGTGATCAGGAGGTACACCATGTTGAGCAGGAGGAGGGAGTGCAGTTGTTCAGTGATCGGGAGGTACACCATGTTGAGCAGGAGGAGTGAGTGCAGTTGTTTCAGTGATTGGAAGAGACACCGTGTTGAGGAGAAGAAGGCAGTGCAGTTGTTTCAGTGATCGGGAGGTACACCCTGTTGAGCAGGAGGAGGGAGTGCAGTTGTTTAAGTGATTGGAAGATACACCGTGTTGAGGAGGATAAGGGAGTGCAGTTGTTTCAGTGATCAGGAGGTACACCATGTTGAGCAGGAGGAGGCAGTGCAGTTGTTTCAGTGATCGGGAGGTACACCATGTTGAGCAGGAGGAGGGAGTGCAGTTGTTTCAGTGATCGGGAGGTACACCCTGTTGAGCAGGAGGAGTGAGTGCAGTTGTTTCAGTGATTGGAAGATACACCGTGTTGAGGAGGCGAAGGGAGTGCAGTTGTTTCAGTGATCAGGAGGTACACCATGTTGAGCAGGAGGAGGCAGTGCAGTTGTTTCAGTGATCGGGAGGTACACCATGTTGAGCAGGAGGAGGGAGTGCAGTTGTTTCAGTGATCGGGAGGTACACTATGTTGAGCAGGAGGAGTGAGTGCAGTTTCAGTGATCGGGTGGTACACTATGTTGAGCAGGAGGAGGCATTGCAGTTGTTTCAGTGATCGGGAGGTACACCGTGTTGAGCAGGAGGAGGCAGTGCAGTTGTTTCAGTGATCGGGAGGTACACCATGTTGAGCAGGAGGAGTGAGTGCAGTTGTTCAGTGATTGGGATGTACACCATGGTGAGCATCAGGGGTGAGTGCAGTTCTTTCAGTGATCGGGAGGTACACCCTGTTGAGCAGGAGGAGTGAGTGCAGTTGTTTAAGTGATTGGAAGATACACCGTGTTGGGGAGGAGAAGGGAGTGCAGTTGTTTCAGTAATCGGAAGGTACACCATGTTGAGCAGGAGGAGGGAGTGCAGTTTCAGTGATCGGGTGGTACACCGTGTTGAGCAGGAGGAGGCATTGCAGTTGTTTCAGTGATCGGGAGGTACACTGTGTTGAGCAGGAGGAGGGAGTGAAGTTGTTTCAGTGATTGGGAGGTACACAGTGTTAAGCACGAGCAGGGAGTGCAGTTGTTTCAGTGATCGGGAGGTACACCATGTTGAGCAGGAGGAGTGAGTGCAGGTTCAGTGATCGGGAGGTACACAGTGTTGAGCAGGAGGAGGGAGTGCAGTTGTTTCAGTGATTGGGAGGTACACCATGTTGAGCAGGAGGAGTGAGTGCAGGTTCAGTGATCGGGAGGTACACAGTGTTGAGCAGGAGGACGGAGTGCAGTTGTTTCAGTGATTGGGAGGTATACCGTGTTTGCATTCTTCAGTTGTAGGAAGTTGCCTCTGAACTACTAAGGGGCACACTTTTTAGCAAGTATTTTATACTTGCTGAAAAGTTCAACTTATAGTGTAAGAATTATGGCACACATCTCAAACTAGTTCGCAAACAGTACAAGTTGCCCTGGTCTTGCAAAAGTTAAAAAAGTAAAAAATAAATTGTATGATTTTCCTGATTTGAGAAGGCAAGAACACTAAAACCTTCTGTACTTGTAAGCTCACACTGGCTAGGGTCACACATGAGCCCTGGATCCATTAAAAGCATCAGTTTTTAAAGTTAGAATTTTGTGAAAAATGCATGCGTTAACGGATCCATAGGCTCCAATGCAAAAAATGCATGGTCAAAAGTTCACTGAAGAAATGCTATGTGTTTTTGAAACTGCATAAAAAAACGCTGCTAGCAGCATTTTTGGGTGCAGTAATGGGGCCCTATGGGAAACGCAGCCGTTAACGCATGGTACATATAGGTACCATGCGTTAACGCATAGCATTTTCCAAAAACGGAATCAGTTTTTGGAAAGGCAGAAAAACGGTCTGCCATGTGTGACCCCAGCCACTGGCTGCGTTCAGGAGGGAACTAATCATCAACCAGTTTGTTTTAAAAGGGAGAAACATTGGATAAGGATACAAGTTCTGTTCTATAAACAGTGCCACAGCTCTCCACAGGTTGTGGGTGGTATTGCACCCTAGTGTAACTCCCCACAGGAGCTTCTTTGGACCACCGTCAAACCTTATTATTCCTAACGGTCATTGTCACCGGTCTACGTTATTTAATCTTCTGGGTTTATCGGGGCCGTTACAATGGAAGACTCTGGTTCTTTTAAAGCTGCCTTTATGATGTACTGTATCAAAGAAGGAGTTATTATATAAAGATTACGGAAAGTGAATAGGACCAGGGTCATTTTTGTCAGATATGGTGTCTGATATGTTCTTGGTTTATTTCTATAACTCATTCTTTCCATTTTGACGTATGTCTGGCACATTGTGTAACTGTAATAAACCACAAAGGAAGCCTGAGCTCATCCAGCGGACGCCTCCTAAACATGAAATATTGGCCGATTTAACCAGTATCACCAATCATAAAATGACTTTATATCATCTAATATATTAAAACTTCATCTAGTATATTATTTTTGTGTGCCACTGACAAAATCTGCCGCGGTTATTGATTTGCGCGTACACCGCCCGCTCTATTACTGACAGTTTATGTCGTTTTCTGGAGGTAATGGCTCAATATTCTTTCCTTGTTTCTGTGATTTAATTCGGGGTCCATGTATCTTATACCTTTATATTCACTCAATTATTTGTTTATAAAATAAAAAAACTCCAAACTCGTATTTAATCTTTCTAGCAGTTTTTGATGTCCTTTTTAATGGAGCTACATATCAATGACCGATGCTGCACCTTTTTCACAAAGAAAGCAATATATTCTTAAAAATGGTTTAAAATGTTCAACTCTTTACACTGATCCAACCTGCATGTAATATATACTGTGTGTCAGGCTCTACAGGGAGCCCTGTCAGTATTTGCCCACTCTAGAGCCCCTATATGAGTCTATTAGTATCATAATAGCGCATCTATTACTTGGTACACACATTATTATTAGACACCAACATTTTCAGCTTTACTGTGTAGACTGGGACATCTCTGCAAAGCCGGGGATTTTTTGGAAAGACCTATTGTTCTACCGAGGAAATGCTGGACAGCAGGTCCTACATATAGATGAATCTGTGTATACAACCCCACTGCTACTCAATGACCAAACTAGGATGTCCATGAGGCTTGTGCACGGATTATGGTAAATGCACTGGCTGCCGCTCTCCCAACCCAAACTCAACAGCCTCAATAAATGCCAATATGTTGTCTGTCGAGTTCAAGTGGGGAAACCCGCAGCCATCCCACAAACATCTTATGTTTTACGGATATCTAAATTCAGCCTAAGTCCGGGTTTTCACTAGCATATGGTTTTGGATGTGTGAACATCTGATGCTTTATGCTAATAACACTCGGATCAGGCTCTGCCGTGAGCATGAGTGGAGGTCAGGTGACAGCAATCCGATCATGTGATCAGATCACCGGTGTGGAGAGGAGAGAGATTCTTTCCATCTTCTACGTTGCCAGTCTTAGTGTATATCGTACTGCACTGGGATGACATCCGAGTGCAGTATGATCACCCGTAGACTTGTATGAATGCCTGTGATCAAAGACTCTCTGCCAACCTCATCATGCCGCCATCTTTTTCTCATGCCGGTTAGGGAGATATACACAGAGAACACATACTGGAATCCTTTAGAAAAAAGATATTCAGAGATAAAAATCCCCACCCTAAAAAATGCAAAAAATGGATTACCGGAATATATTTTTTATACCAGAAGAAAAACAAACAAAACTCGCACATATTGGGTATCTACACGACTGTAGGAAACTGGATAATTCCCACAATATTTGATGTGAAATATGAACAATTAAAAAATATATTAACCACTTCAACCCCAGGGCGATTTTCCGTCTTTCGGTTTTCTTTTTTCCCCTCCTCTTCTTCCAAGAGCCATAGCTTTATTTTTCCATCATTATAGACATATGAGGCTTGTCATTTTTTGTGGGATGAGTTGTACTTTAGGTTAAATAATTTATTTTACCATATAGCGTACAGAAAAATAGGAAGAGATTCCAAGTGCAGTGAAATTGCATAAAAAAAGTGCAATTACAGGATGTTTGTTTTTTTTCTCATTCATCATGTTCACTATATGGTAACAATGATGTGCCGGTATGCTGTCTCTGGTCAGTACTATATGGTAACACTGAGGTGTCTGTATGATGTCTCGGGTCAGTACTGTATGGTAACACTGAGGTGTCGGTAATGTCGTCTCGGGTCAGTACTATATGGTAACACTGAGGTGTCAGTATGATGTCTGGTGTCAGTACTATATGGTAACACTGAGGTGTCTGTATGATGTCTCGGGTCAGTACTGTATGGTAACACTGAGGTGTCGGTAATGTCGTCTCGGGTCAGTACTATATGGTAACACTGAGGTGTCGGTATGATGTCTGGGGTCAGTACTATATGGTAACACTGAAGTGTCGGTATGATGTCTGGGGCCAGTACTATATGGTAACACTGAGGTG
Source organism: Allobates femoralis (assembly GCA_033576535.1). NCBI lineage: Eukaryota > Metazoa > Chordata > Amphibia > Anura > Aromobatidae > Allobates > Allobates femoralis. Next base: position 153,090,037 of record JARQOC010000010.1, on the reverse strand, counting down.
TCGGTATGATGTCTGGGGTCAGTACTATATGGTAACACTGAGGTGTCGGTATGATGTCTGGGGTCAGTACTATATGGTAACACTGAGGTGTTGGTATGATGTCTGGGGTCAGTACTATATGGTAACACTGAGGTGTCGGTATGATGTCTGGGGTCAGTACTATATGGTAACACTGAGGTGTCGGTATGATGTCTCGGGTCAGTACTATATGGTAACAGTGACGTGTCGGCATGATGTCTCGGGTCAGTACTATATGGTAATGTAAGAGAGTAAACTAATAAGCTGCTAAAACCAAGCAGACTGCCATTTTGTAGTGGCCCAGGAAAGTGAAAAAGTCTCTGGTTGCCATGGTGACTGCTCTGTGTCTAGGAAAGTGAAAGCACAATCTCTGGTTGCCTTGGTGACGGCTCTGTCAGTTGCTCCTGTTGTTGTTGATCACTCACTGCGGTGGCCATTACTAGTGTAAGGATTACAGCAGAGCCAGTGCAAGCTATATGGGCCTTTAAAGTTGTTTGCAAGCCCTGTTGTGTGGAGTAAATACTTTATCTTGAACTGAGAAAGTGTCCAGCATCTGAGGAGAGGCTGAGGAGATGTTCCCCTGATGGAGCGAGTGATTGGCGTCCAGGAAGGCCGTGAGTGACTGCGAAAGGAGAGCCGGCGTCCGGTGCCATCCACATTGGGAGGATCCTGACAAGGTCCTGACAAGCCCTGGAAAAGAGTGCTCCACAGATTGCACCCCAAGCTTACAGAACTAAAGTGCTGGACATGTGAATCTGGCATTGGCTGGTAAGCTGCCAAATTTTGCTGTTTTTTTACAATACGTTTTTTTTTTTGGCGCCAAAGGTTTTTCTTTTATTTTTCTGGACTTGCTGCAGCCCACGTGGAATATACACCGGTGTAAAGCTACATTTGAGGTTGATGGTACCATAGTTTTGAGATACCGGGGTATCCCTGTGCTAAGTGTATAGCCAGCATTGATATAGTGTAATGTATTGTTATTAGCTGTGATAAGTTATACTCAGTGCGCCATCTCAGAGGTCCCATCAGACCGCCCACAGTTGATGTACATAGCCTTTAGTTAAGTTAAATCCTTGATAAGTCTAACGTGTAGGTAAATTTGTTCCTGGTTCTGAGTGTGATTTACATACCCTGGGAACTCTGAGATCGGTGCATTGATGTCGGCTAACGCAGAGTGTGTGAAACTGTTATTGGTAATATTTTAAGGGGATTTTGAGACTTTTACATTCCTTACTGAACCATACCTTGATCCCCATATCAGTAAAAATACTGTTGTTTATTTCTGCCTCTGTCTCAGTCTGTGACTCACTGGATCTTAATAGGACCTCCGGTCATTACAGTAACAGTGACATGTCGGTATGATGTCTCGGGTCAGTACTATATGGTAACACTGAAGTGTCGGTATGATGTCTGGGGTCAGTACTATATGGTAACACTGACGTGTCGGTATGATGTCTGGGGTCAGTACTATATGGTAAGACTGAGGTGTCGGTATGATGTCTGGGGTCAGTACTATATGGTAACACTGATGTGTCGGTATGATGTCTCGGGTCAGTACTATATGGTAACACTGAGGTGTCAGTATGATGTCTGGGGTCAGTACTATATGGTAACACTGAGGTGGCAGTATGATGTCTGGTGTCAGTACTATATGGTAACACTGAAGTGTCGGTATGATGTCTGGGGTCAGTACTATATGGTAACACTGAGGTGTCTGTATGATGTCTGGGGTCAGTACTATATGGTAACACTGAGGTGTCAGTATGATGTCTGGTGTCAGTACTATATGGTAACACTGAGGTGTCGGTATGATGTCTGGGGTCAGTACTATATGGTAACACTGAGGTGTCGGTATGATGTCTCGGGTCAGTAGTATATGGTAACACTGAGGTGTCGGTATGATGTCTGGGGTCAGTACTATATGGTAACACTGATGTGTCGGTATGATGTCTCATGTCAGTACTATATGGTAATACTGATGTGTCGGTATGATGTCTCAGGTCACTACTATATAATAACACTGAGGTGTCGGAACGAAGCCTCAGATCGTTATGGGTTCGTAGATACCAAACATGTTACTTTTACTTTTATGTAAGTTTTGAAAAATAATTCAGAAGTTTTTATCGAAAAACAATTGTGCTTTTGTTGCCATTTTCCACGCCCCGTAGCGTTCTCATTTTTCGGGATCTGGGGCTGTGTGATGGATTTTTTTTGTGTTTCTAATAATATTGTATTTGGATAGATGGGATGTTTTCATCACCTGTTATTGCAATATTGTGGCGACCAAAAATATCTTAATTTTGGCGTTTGGACTTTTTTTCAGTTACATACGGTAATTTAAAGATCTGATTCATTAATTTTATATTTTAATAGATCTGGCATTTCTGAACCTGGTGATACCAAATATGTGTATTTTTGCTTACTTTTTTTTAATAGTTTTATTTTCAATTGGACAAAAGTTTTTTTTTTTTTATATTTGTAAAAAAATGTTTTTACTTTATTTTACACTTCCCCTCGTGCTGCACAGTCTGATCGCTTCTCCTGTGCACAAATGAGCTGCTGCACATCTGTACACTGGAGAAATCATCACTCTCTGTGCCTGCAGGCACTCGCCAGGTATCCACAGGAAGTGATTACAGACAGCATCTGAGGTCATCACAGGACCCCGAGCTGTCCAGAGGTCCCATAATCACATCTCAGGACCTTTGATAATGGTGGGTAACAGCATGATCCCCGCTGCCGTGGTTAACAGCACTGATTGGATCGCTGGTCAGATTAGCTAATTTGTGGGGAATGATATGAGCTCAGTGCGGGGGGAGGGGGGGACATGGCCAAAGCCATCCTTGGTTTTGAAGGGGTAAAAAAGTTATGATGAAAATAGCTTTTTTTCAGTATTTGTGTAAATTGTATAAATTGCTCAGATGTATATGGACCCCAAAACAGCTCTAAGGATTAACACAATATCTGCAGCATAGAGCAAAGCTTTCATTCAGCCCCGTCCAAGAAAAAAGAAAACAGTTATGGTTGTTAAAAAAATGTCTGGTCATTATTCTGTCTTGGTTTTGAAGACATAATGTAAATTAAATATATAAGTATTAAATACTCAGTGGAGAAATTCATATAAATATCACAAATGTTATCAAATAGATTTTCATGATGAAAAAGAACAAAATAAATGACTTAAACACAGAAGAAATGTTCTGGTTGAGGAATATCGGAACTATTTGTCATTTTCTGTATATTTAGATAATATATATATATATATATTTAGATCTAGTATTAGCTGTAACACGCCTAGATTCTCGTGTGCACTTAGCAAGTAACATAGGCTGCAAATGAGTTAAAACACAGGACTTTATGGCTTGTTTTATGTGACGCATATATTGACTAAAGTCCAAATATATGGCGACCATTTTCGGTCATCATTTCCCATATTGATTAACTGGCAAACATGCAATAGTAATAATGAAAATATATTGATTTACTGTCCTCATTTGCCTATGAGCTTTTTATTAATTTTATGCGTTTCCCCTACTTTCCCCCTTTATCTAATTGCTGCACAGACCTGCCTATTGCTAAAACAGCTTGAAAAGGACTGCTGGACTGGAGAAGACAAGTACAAAATACTCCAGTGCATTACGCCATTACTATCAGAGCGCCAAGACCTGCGGCGTGAATGGAGAAAGAGGTGAGATTGACAATGAAGGATAATTCTGGAATTGAATCTATATTGCAATGTATAGTTTCTGTACATACCACACGGATTGAAAGGAGTTCTCTTAGCAAAAATGTCTTATCACCTATCCACAGAAATATAACTGGTACAGTTGGGGCTAATTGATTTGCAGGATTTGGCCAATTGGCCACCTCAGTAATCTCTAGCATTTGGTAAAAACCCTTGGTTGGACCACTAGTGTTAAGATCTGGTGCGAATAGACTCGCAGGATTCGGTCCATTCAGCTGCCAGATTGGCTAATCAATAAAAGAGGTAGGTGATGGTTCTTAAGGTACCGTCACACTAGGCGACGGCGCTGTAGATGTTGGAGGCGACTGGCGGGGACGCGCACGTTTTTGGCGCCCCGCCAGCGTCGCCGTCCCTCATTTACGTGGAGCGACACCTACAGAGCACTACTATCGGCGGCTGCCCCTGCATCGACTCATGTAAAGGGGTGATGTCGGCGCCGCTGGGAGGTCGCCTGGTTTCAGAGCAGTGCTCTGAAACCAGGTGACCGATTTGGGGCGATGTGCACACATTGCCCCATGTAACCAGCTTCCGGTGAACTGACAGGCGATGGGAGCCATAGCCATAGGTTTCTCAAAACCCCAGCGGCGATGCCGCCTGTCAGATTGCCAGCGCAGCGCTGTAGGTGTCGCCCCATGTAAATGGGGGTTGGCAACGCTGGCGGGGCGCCAAAAACGTGCACGCCCCGCCAGTCGCCGCCGTCATCTACAGCGCCGTCGCATAGTGTGACGGTACCTTAAGAACCATCACCTACCTCTTTTATTGATTAGTCAATCTGGCAGCTGAATGGACCGAATCCTGCGAGTCTATTCGCACCATATTGATTTGAGCAGTGGTCGATTATGTTCACTACTCCATTCAGACCGGGGACTTTGATTCTCAGGTTTCATGTCCTAGTCATCAAACCTGCAGTCATCATACGTTTATCACTTCTTTCTCTATACGTTATAAATATATTTAGTGGAAATAATAATTTTGGCAAATTTTACACATCACAATAAATAAATGTGTTAAAGAGATGATATTGATTCAATGCCAATTGAAATCAAGTAGTTTTATTACATTTGCAGATCCCGGTGAATTTACACAATTTGTGATTAGAATCATAAAACAAAATGTATGCCTCCTTTTTACACATTGCAAAAGATTGCACTAGTCACAGGAGGCTGACATGACCTCAGGCATTTCCCTGCAATGCCTTGTAGGATGGCCTTTAATAGCCTGTGTAAAAGCCTAAGCAGAGGATGCAGAAGCTAAATTCTTGGTGATTTTAGGATACAACTCATCAGAGCTCATCAATAGAGATAGGAGGAGAAAATCCTAAAATATTTAAGGCTGGCTTCACACCACAACAGCGTCCGATCTGGGGCTGTCAGGGATGAACCTGACAGCCCCAGACCGGATCAGCACACAGAACCGGAGGGCAAATATGCCCTTCGGTCTGGTGTGGAGCCGGACGCAGCTGCCTCTGCTGATGGTTCAGGACCGCAGCTCGCGGGGAGCTAGCCGGTCCTGAAATAACAGCGGAGTGCAGCCGCAGTTGTCCGGTTCCTGGATTCTCCTGGACCTGGGCAATCCAGCTCCATTAGCTCCCATGTTAGGGAGCGCCGGATTGCCCCGGATCCGGGAGGATCCAGGAGATGCTAACTTGGGGAGATTTTTCTCACCGGTCACAAAAATGTTGGAAGCAACGTTTTTGTGTCCGGGAGAAAAATCCTACTTCTCCTCGATTATTCTGGAGAAATGGAAACCGGATGGCAGATAGCTGCCATCCGGCTCCATCCGGCCCTATAGGATACTATGGGGCCAAAATCCCGTCCGGGACTGTCTGGTATACACTGGACAGCCTCGGATCGGATCTTGCCACGGTGTGAAGCCAGCCTAAGACATCAATATTTTGCATAACTGCAGTAGTGAAGAAGATGAGAGCAGAAGTCTTGAGATAATACAGAGATTTAACTGATAGTGGAAGAGAGGGCTTTGCCCTGTTGCTGGCACTTTTTCAGACTCAGTGTGATTAGTTAATGAAATAGTGTAGCTTGCATCTGTCCCGCTGCAATTTTTGAAGAGTAAATTTGCATAATGCAATTACAATTCCTTTTTTTTTAATGCACTAGAAAGCAAAAGCAGGATAGCTCAATAGTTTTTTACAGCAAAATAATACTGAAATCAACATCCACCGGTGTGATCGCTTTTCACAAGGAACCTCTGTATTTTTTTGCAGTTAGTTGTAAGAAGGGGGAATAAAATTTTATATAAAAGAAATACCAAAGAAAATTCCCTAAATCAGACATTTGCCTGTGATTGTCTACCTCACTAAGCGGACATGTACAAGCATTTTTTTATGCTCATCTGCTTTAGTGGTCTCAAATGTTACATTTGTAAATGCTAAACCAATACAGCTCCCTGTTGCTGGTTTGAGCTTTGTGGTCCTGCCTAGCATGTCGACTACCCAGCATTTTTCGTGTAGGAGATTAAATTTAGTTGGAAAAATAGGATAACCAATACACATTACAACTATAGTGCGGCCTGCTGTAATAACTTGTCATAATCACCTTAACATTTCTTATTATGTTGTTCTACTCAAGTATTGAATAGTTATGCTTCAATAAATTGTCAAAAGTTAATTATTGTGTTGCACAGAATGTATGGTAAAAGAAAAAGTGCCAATGGACAGTGTAGTATAAAATAACAAAATACCTTCCTATGGCCAAGAATGTGGGATCTGCTAGTAGAAGCACCTCTCGTCAGCACTACCAAACACTGGTCACAACTGGCCTACGTACTGTCTGCCAGCCTATAACTGGGGACACATCGGATGGCAATATGGAACAAGAACATCATTTGTCTAAGTCAAAACATGATGTTACCTCTGTCAGTGACAGTGTCAGTGTTAGCAAGTGTTCTTTACAGAGCAGTCTGCCTTATTACAACGCACCAAGAGGAGGGATCATTTTGGACAGTTTTTTAATTTATGAAAAGTCTATCGCTGTGCTGCCATTTAATGGGCAGTTACTGATCACTTTGGTATAATGAAGTCACTTTGCCATTATTAAGGTTGTGTTTGCGTTAAAGAGATTAAAAGGGATTGGATACAGTCCTAGGAGCCCTGTGATTGTAATACACAGTATAATTGGGGTACCTGGGATTCACCAAAACTGGGGACTTTGAGTCTGGAAAGATTTGATCATTTCTAGGTATGATGTTATTCTTAGAAAAGATCATTGCGGGGATGTGATAATGACCCTTTGGGCCATGTGCACTATAATTTATACTACACTTTAATCGTAAATTACAGTAAATCTGTTGAGTTGATGGAAGTCTTCTCATCTCCTGCTCCACCTGTCTAGCTTTTCTCTTCTCTAAAGCCTGGCTGGGACAAGAATAAAACATTTTTGCTATTATTAGATATTTTTTATGTCAGCATAATGGTATGGAATTAGTAATTATTTCACACCCAAAGATGTAAAAATAGTTATTATTACATTTTTTCAAGTAATGATGACAAAAATAAATCAGAGAACCTAAATGTATATCCAGATTTTGAAATTCAGTGGCCAAGGGTTTGTGTTTATTTCCACTCCAACCCTTTTCCTTTCTTTTGGGCTGATTCATCTACCCTTTCTTTCTTAGGGCCCTTTCACATCAGCGTTTTTTGAAATTCGCGGCAGATGCGGTAAAAAAACCCGCATCTGCCACGTTTAATGCATAACCGCGACACTTGCGGCACACTTGCGGCAAGCCCCATGCAATGTCTATGGGGCTTGCGGTAAGGGTGCGGCAAGTGCGGTTTCGACACTTGCGGCAGGTGCGGCCGCGAAAAAAAATGCTGTCAGCCGCGTTTTTTTTCGTGGCCGCACCTGCCGCAAGTGCCAAAACCGCACCTGCCGCAAGTCTGCCTATACCTTGTATGGCGTTTACCGCAACCGCGCCGCAACTGTGCCGCAAGTGCAGCCGGTATGCGGTAATCGCGGCAGATGCGGTTTTTTCACCGCATCTGCCGCGATTTGAAAAAAACGCTGACGTGAAAGGGCCCTTACCTAGTGCCTATTGGAGTTAGGCTCCTTTCACACCAGCGTTTGTCTGGATCTGGCAGATCCGGACAGAAAACCACATCTACCGCATTTGCCGACTAACGGCCGCACTTGCGGTAAGCCCCATGCCTTCTATATGGGGTTTGTGGCAAGTGAGGTATTGCCGTGAGTCGGCACTTGCGGCAGTTGCAGCAGCGCAAAAAAATGCAGCTGACCGTGGTTTTTTTTTGCGGCCGCAATTGCCACAAGTGCCGGATCACAGCAATACCTCACTTGCCAGACAGACAGAAATGCTGGTGTGAAAGCGGCCTTAGACCGACCGGGTTAGCTCCACTGCCTTTAAGAGCAGCCTCGTGGTCAGCCTCTGTCACATTTACTCCCTTGGGTGCAATTTATGAAATTGCTGCTTCATTAGCTAATTAGATGTCTATTTTTAGCTTTAGTTTCATCAATCAAAAGGATTTTTTTTAAGTATGTTATATGAAGACATCATCTAATATATAAAACCCGAAGCCACTTCCGTCTTCAAGGGACAAAAATGACGTCACACGACGGAAGTGGCTTGGGCACTACACCCGCTCAGGGTGATCCAAGATGGCAGCGAGCGGTGGTGCTTTAGCACCCACTGCGAGCTGCTGTCAAAATGGCGAGCGGTGGGCGCGGTAGCGCCCACCAGACCCTCGAGCGGTAGGCGCGGGAGCGCTGCGGCTCCCCCACTCCTGAGGCCCCCCGCGGCTCCCCCGCTCCTGTGGCCCCCCTGCGGCTCCTCCTGCCCCCCCGCGGCTCCTCCTGCCCCCCTCGCTCCTGCAGCCCCCCCGTGGCTCCCCCGCTGATTGGTTCTACTAAAAATAAAAACAGCCTCATAGAGGATACTCACCCATCCGCGGGCGCGTGCCATCTACGTCTTCTACCACCATGGCTTGAGGACCTGTGGTTGCGTGGGAAACCGATCAGCTGATCGGTTTCCCAGGCAACCACAGGTCCTGCGAGCCGGCACACGGGTGAGTATCCTCGCATCCATCCTGACCCTACCCCTGCCACCACCATCCTGCCCCCCCCCCCGTTGGCTCCATCCTGCCCCCCCACCACCGGCTCCATCCTGCCTCCCCCCCCCCCTCGGCTCCACCATCCCGCCCTACTTGCTCCATCCTGCCCCGCCGGCTCCATCCTGCCCCCACCTCCGCCACCATCCTGCTCCTCCGGCTCCATCCTGCCCTCCCGGGTCCATCCTGCTTCCCCCCCGCTCCATCCTGCCCCGCTCGCTCCATCCTGCCACAACTCCACCCCCCGTCACCATCCTGCCCCCCTGATCCATCCTGCCCCCCTGGCAGTTAGCGGTCATGTGACCGATCAGCTGATCGGTTTCCCAGGCAACGACAGGTCCTAAAGGCTGTAGGACCTAGAAGACGGAGGTGGAGCGAGCCGGCGGACAGTTGAGTATCCTCACTGAGGATTTTTTTATTTTTTGGGGGGAGGAGCGGGGGGAGCTGAGTATTGTCATATACCATAGTGCTGCTAAACATGTACTCTATTTTATCGCCATATACTATAGTGCTGCTATACATGTGCTATAAAATTCCACCATATACTATAGTGCAACTCTACATATACTGTAATATACTGCCATATACTATTGTGCTGCTATACATGTGCTGTAATGTATGGCCATATACTATAGCGCTGCTATACATGTAATGTAATGTACTATCATATACCATAGCGCTACTATACATGTAATGTAATGTACTATCATATACCATAGCGCTGCTATACATGTATTGTAATGTACCGCCATATACCATAGCGCTGCTATACATGTGCTATAAAATACCACCATATACTATAGTGCACCTGTACATGTGCTATACTGTACCGCCATATACCATAGCGCTGCTATAACTAATATATAAAACCCGAAGGCTTACTTCCGTCACTTTAGCCAGCACTTCCGTCACTTTGTCATCGCCAAAGTGACGTCACCACAGCGCTACACCCGTCCAGGGTGGACCAACATGCCGGCCCTAAGCGGAGCGGGACTCAGGCAGCCCCGCCACGCTTATGGCCGCCCCTACACTGCCTAAAACACACATCACGGGCGGAAGACGACCGGCGTTAGCTGGTCGTCTCTCGCCCGCCACCCACACTTCGGGAGATGACCGGCTGATGCCAGTCGTCTCCAGGGTGCCTCGCGCTCGCTCCGGCCGATTTCACAGTTGCAGGCTCCTCCCCCTCACTTCCGGCGCCCAGGGCTGCTGACGGCTCTCAGCGGAATGGGGGCCGCACGGACCGGCCTCCGCTCCTGGACTGGGCCGAGCCTCCTCTCTCCTCACCCCTCCAGCCGCACCTCTCCTCCCCCCCCTCCAGCCGCACCTCTCCTCCCCCCCTCCAGCCACACCTCTCCTCACCCCTCCAGCTGCACCTCTCCACCCCTCCAGCCGCATCTCTCCTCACCCCTCCTGCCTTACCTCTCCTCACCCCTCCAGCGCCACCTCTCCTCACCCCTCCAGCCTCCCGCCACATCATACTCTGCTACCCACAGTGCCGCCTGTATACTCTGCTACCCACAGAGCCACCTGTATACTCTGCTACCCACAGAGCTGCCTGTATAATCTGCTACCCTCAGAGCCCCCTGTATACTCTGCTACCCACTGACCCGCCTGTATACACACAATTAATTTCACCACTGTCCCGATGCAATTGTATCGGGCCCCTGACCTCTGCACTCTGCCCCTGGCCACTGCACTCTACCCCGACCACTGCACTTTAACCCCGACCACTGCACTCTTCCCCGACCACTGCACTCTGCCCCGACCACTGCACTCTGCCCCGACCACTGCACTCTGCCCCTGACCACTGCACTCTGCCCCTGACCACTGCACTCTGCCCCTGACCACTGCACTCTGCCCTGAAGCAGACTAGGAGCCACTGAGCCTCCATATACTCTGCTAACCACTGAGCCACTGTATAGTCTGCTAACCACTGAGCCCCCGTATACCCTACTAACCATAGGCTAGAATACCCGATTCTTTAGAATCGGGCCGCCATCTAGTAATATTATATTTTTTTAACCCCTTCATTCCTGGATAATTTTCCGTTCTTGTTTTTTCCTTCCATGCTTCCAAGAGCCGTACCTTTTTTACTTTTCTGTCATTATAGACATACGAGGGCTTTTGTTTTGCAGGACAAGTTGTATTTTTGAATGACAACATTCATTTTACCATATAGTGTACAGGAAAATGGGAAAAAGAATTACAAGTGCAGTAAAATTGCAAAGAAAAGTGAAATTCTAGAATGGTTTGAGGTTTGTTTATTCACTATATGGTTACACTGAGGTGTCTGTATGATGTCTGTGGTCAGTACTATATGGTAACACTGAGGTATCTGTATGATGTCTGGGGTCCGTACTATATGGTAACACTGACGTGTCAGTATGATGTCTGGGGTCACTACTATATGGTAACACTGAGGTGTCTGTATGATGTCTGGGGTCAGTACTATTTGGTAACACTGAACTGAGGTGTCGGTATGATGTCTGGGGCCAGTACTATATGGTAACACTGAGGTGTCGGTATGATGTCTGGGGCCAGTACTATATGGTAACACTGAGGTGTCGGTATGATGTCTGGGGTGAGTTCTATATGGTAACACTGAGGTGTCGGTATGATGTCTGGGGTCAGTACTATATGATAACACTGAGGTGTCTGTATGATGTCTGGGGTCAGTACTATATGGTAACACTGAGGTATCTGTATGATGTCTGGGGTCAGTACTATATGGTAACACTGAGGTGTCGGTATGATGTCTGGGGTCAGTTCTATATGGTAACACTGAGGTGTTGGTATGATGTCTGGGGTCAGTACTATATGGTAACACTGAGGTGTCAGTATGATGTCTGGGGTCAGTTCTATATGGTAACACTGACATGTCAGTATGATGTCTGGAGTCAGTACTATATGGTAACACTGAGGTGTCGGTGTGATGTCTGGGGTCAGTTCTATATGGTAACACTGAGGTGTCGGTATGATGTCTGGGGCCAGTACTATATGGTAACACTGAGGTGTCGGTATGATGTCTGGGGTCAGTACTATATGGTATCACTGAGGTGTCGGTATGATGTCTGGGGTCAGTTCTATATGGTAACACTGAGGTGTCGGTATGATGTCTGGGGTCAGTACTATATGATAACACTGAGGTGTCTGTATGATGTCTGGGGTCAGTACTATATGGTAACACTGAGGTATCTGTATGATGTCTGGGGTCAGTACTATATAGTAACACTGAGGTGTCGGTATGTTGTCTGGGGTCAGTTCTATGTGGTAACACTGAGGTGTTGGTATGATGTCTGGGGTCAGTACTATACGGTAACACTGAGGTGTCAGTATGATGTCTGGGGTCAGTACTATATGGTAAGACTGAGGTGTCGGTATGATGTCTGGGGTCAGTACCATATGGTAACACTGAGGTGTTGGTATGATGTCTGGGGTCAGTACTATATAGTAAAACTGACGTGTCGGTATGATCTCTGAGGTCAGTACTATATGGTAACACTGAGGTGTCGGTATGATCTCTGAGGTCAGTAGTATATGGTAACACTGATATGTCGGTATGATGTCTGGGGTCAGTACTATATGGTAACACTGAGGTGTCAGTATGATGTCTCGGGTCAGTACTATATGGTAACACTGAGGTGTCGGTATGATGTCTGGGGTCAGTACTCTATGTTTTTATCGCAACGATCAGGATTACCAACTTATTTAAATTAAAAAGTTTACTTTTATTAATACAAAAGTTAAAATTTTCCAAGACCCACAAATTAACAGACAGTACAAAACATATATATATATATATATATATATATATATATATATAGATATATATATATACTGTAAGGAAAATACAATCAAATCATCGGTATAGAAGGTCATAAATTACCATATTTCCAACTCCTAACTAGCCGTGGGGAATAATGCGCATCCCAAACAAGTGATGGCCCCACTCAATAAATGCTTGCCCTAAGAGTCCCTTCTTATATGAAGGTTAAGAGAATGGCAAGTATTGGAGATTGATAGGACACATTTCAAAACCTGGCTTGTGATCCAAGATTGTTTTGAAGTATTCTTTTAACGGGGGCCTTTCATCCGGTCTTTTTGTATTTCCCGACTTTTATAGACAATTCCTCTTTATAGACAATTCCTCCACGCTTGACGCGTTTCGCCCTTCCTTATGTTACAGGGCTCATCAGGAGTACTAAGGATTGTATATATTGCTCCGTCTAGAGACAAAAGGTCAAAGCATTATATTCCACTTAGTGACTCAACAGTACATACAGTGCAGATCAATCTACCGGTATATTCATATTAGAACAATAATAGATCAGATTAATCTAACTGGTAAAATATGAGTGCTCCCATGTGTAATACAAGTTATAAACTATTATGTGCCCTCCATATAAAGAAAAGAGTACCTTATGGCCCATGCAGGCCAGAAGCATTAATAATTTCAGTGGGCAATCATACCCAGGAAACAAAGCATTGACCATGTAGATAGGGTAATGTTTTCTTCTAAAGAGACAAAAGAGAAAAATGCACTAAAGGATTTCAAAATCTATTTAATGAGTGTGTATTAATCAAAAAATACTGATATAAACCTTACCCTAGATGTAAGGTGTGTCGTCAGTACTATATGATAACACTGACGTGTCTGTATGATGTCTGGGTCAGTACTATATGGTAATACTGAGGTGTCGGTATGATGTCTGGTGTCAGTACTATATGGTAACACTGAGGTGTCGGTATGATGTCTGGGGTCAGTACTATATGGTAACACTGAGGTGTCGGTATGATGTCTCGGGTCAGTACTATATGGTAACACTGAGGTGTCTGTATGATGTCTGGGGTCAGTACTATATGGTAACACTGAGGTGTCTGTATGATGTCTGGGTCAGTACTATATGGTAACACTGAGGTGTCTGTATGATGTCTGGGTCAGTACTATATGGTAATACTGAGGTGTTGGTATGAGGTCTCGGGTCAGTATTATATGGTAACACTGAGGTGTCAGTATGATGTCTGGGGTCAGTACTATATGATAACACTGACGTGTCTGTATGATGTCTGGGTCAGTTCTCTATGGTAACACTGAGTGTCTGTATGATGTCTGGGGTCAGTACTATATGGTAACACTGAGGTGTCGGTATGATGTCTGGGGTCAGTACTATATGGTAACAATGAGGTGTCGGTATGATGTCTGGGGTCAGTACTATATGGTAACACTGAGGTGTCAGTATGATGTCTGGGGTCAGTACTATATGGTAACACTAAGGTGTCTGTATGATGTCTCGGGTCAGTACTATATGGTAACACTGAGCTGTCGGTATGATGTCTGGGGTCAGTACTATATGGTAACACTGAGGTGTCAGTATGATGTCTGGGTCAGTACTATATGGTAACACTGAGGTGTCAGTATGATGTCTGGGGTCAGTACTATATGGTAATACTGAGGTGTTGGTATTGGGTCTCGGGTCAGTATTATATGGTAATACTGACGTGTCTGTATGATGTCTGGGGTCAGTTCTATATGATAACACTGAGGTGTTGGTATGATGTCTTGGGTCATTATTATATGGTAAAACTGAGGTGTCGGTATGATGTCTGGGGTCAGTACTATATGGTAACACTGAGGTGTCGGTATGATGTCTGGGGTCAGTAGTATATGGTAACACTGAGGTGTCTGTATGATGTCTGGGGTCAGTACTACATGGTAACACTGAGGTGTCGTTATGATGTCTGGGGTCAGTATTATATGGTAATACTGACGTGTCTGTATGATGTCTGGGGTCAGTACTATATGGTAACACTGAGGTGTTGGTATGATGTCTGGGGTCAGTACTATATGGTAACACTGAGGTATCTGTATGATGTCTGGGGTCAGTACTATATGGTAACACTGAGGTGTCGGTATGATGTCTGGGTCAGTACTATATGGTAACACTGAGGTGTCAGTATGATGTCTGGGATCAGTACTATATGGTAACACTGAGGTGTCTGTATGATGTCTGGGGTCAGTACTACATGGTAACACTGAGGTGTCGTTATGATGTCTGGGGTCAGTATTATATGGTAATACTGACGTGTCTGTATGATGTCTGGGTCAGTACTATATGGTAACACTGAGGTGTTGGTATGATGTCTGGGGTCAGTACTGTATGGTAACACTGATGGTGTCGGTATGATGCCTTGGGTCGGTACGAGTTCGTAGACACCAAACACCAAAAGAGAAGAATTGTGCTTTTGTCGCCATTTCCGTGCCTCGTAGCGTCCCCTATTTTTCAGAATCAAGGACTTATGTTTTGCGTCTTGAGCTGAAATCTCTAGTGGTACCATCTTGAAATCTCTAGTGGTACCATCTTGAAATCTCTAGTGGTACCATCTTGAAATCTCTAGTGGTACCAGCTTTGGTAGATGTGATGTTTTGATCACCCATTATTTCAATCTACTGAAATTTTGCGGCAACACAAAAAGAGTAGTTTTGGCGCTTTGCCTTTTTTTTTCGATACATAGTTTACCAATCAGATTATTAACACTATATTTTAATAGATCGGGCATTTCTGAATGTGGCAAAGCCAAATATGTAATTGGTTTTGTTTTTAAACAGTTTTATTATCAATGGGACAAAAAGGGGTGATTTGAACTTTTTATGTTTTTTATTTTTTAAAGCCTTTTTTTCATTTTTTCTTCTTTTACTTGGCCTCTTAGGCACCTCAGCACTGCACTGTTCCTTCCCTTGTGCTGTACAGAGCCGTGATGAACCACTGCAGAAATAATCATTTGTTGTGAATGACGGCGTTCAGGCAGCGCTCACGGAAAGTGAGTCATCACAGCCTTAGGGGTCATCATGTGACCCATTGCTGTCATTGCAACACTCTCATTGGCGACCAGTAATCGAGATGTAGGGTCATCGATGACAGCTGGGAATAACGCAATCCCCACTGTGCCGTCTTAGATCGCGCTATCAGTGTTTGACAGTGCGATCTAAGTGGTTACCGACAGCGGGCGAGGCGGATTGCTGATCCACTCGCACCTGTTACCTGCACGTGTCATCTGAATAGACCAACTGACATGTGCAGGGAATGATGTGAGCGCAGCGTGAGCCCCTATCAAAGGAAGGGACACAACCAAGGACATATAGAGGTTAATATTAATACAATTATGAGTACAATATGATAGTCTTTGTTATTAGTAACTTTGTATTAAAAATGATGTGGCTGAGCAAAAATAGGACAGACCAGTCTACATTCGTGCAGTTTATCTCGCTCCTCCTGAGTGTATATACATTCATTTATTTTATTCACTTATATAGCACCATAATTCTGCTGCCCATTACAGACGTCATCATCACTGTCCCATTGGGGCTCATCTAATTTCCGAACAATCAGTGGGATACATACAAGTACATGCTCCATGTGAATGTTGTCCTTGTTGGATATGAACCCTCTGTCTCTGTCCTCAATATCTCATAAAAATTAGATCTGTTAATTAGAAGGTTTCTCATTCTCATGTATCTTTAACATCTCAGCATTTTCATTAGTTTAGATTAATTTTACATCAAGAATGTTTACGTCATCACTGGGGTTTTCCTGGGGCCTCCACCAGTCAAGACAACAGGAGTCCTAAAATCCCTCATTTGGTTGGAGCAGTGATGAGCATTTATGACTCTTTTCTTAGTCATTGTTTATATAAGTGATGTTTGCACAAGCCCCTACCACTACTGCTTGATTCACATAGAGGCATTTTGACCTCTTTTCTTAGGATCAGTGGAGGTAACTAGAACCCAACCATTATGCATTTATCATCTATCCATGGATACATTTAAGTGTTATTCCCTATAAGCATCCACTGATCAATAAAAAAAAAAACAGGTCCTGGTAATAACTAGTGGCTGGCGAACATGAACTGTCTGACATGGTCTCCCGATACCAACCTGCACGCAACCCACGCTCCTCACAAGAACTCCTCCTCTCATCTCCCCCTTATCTCATCCTCCAACAACTGCATACAAGACTTCTCCCGCGCCTCCCCCATACTCTGGAACTCTCTCCCCAAGCACGTCAGACACTCGCCTACCCTTAAGAGTTTCAATAAGAACCTGAAAACTCATCTATTCCCACAAGCCTACAACCTATGATGAGACCCAGCGCCGCACCACCACACGCTTGCGCTTCTCCCCCCATCGTGTCCTCTCCCACCCATATAGACTGTGAGCCCTCGTGGACAGGGTCCTCTCCCATCGTGTATCAGCAAGCCTTGACTGTTCGTATGTACTGTACCTGTTCTTGTTACCCCCACTTCCTTATGTAAAGCGCCATGGAACCAATGGCCTATATAAATAAATAATAATAATAAAGTCTAAGGGCCATACGAACACCTAGTGTTTGGGCACGGTCCCCGAGCACGTACTTCCCTGAGACGTCTGTGTTACTCTTTGGGTTTGGCTGGGTGCTTTAAGATTAAACAATACAGTGATTAAATATCAGCGTCATATTTATTGGGGTCTGCGCTTGTCCTTCTAGCAGCTCATTAACTTCCTGATTTGTTCACTGCACTGGCTTCAACAGCCAATCACAGACACCCAATCTCTGTGACAGTGTCTGCTATTGGCTGTTGTGTCCCTCACTAATTGTGCCGGCATTTGTGTTTGGTTGCCATAGACAATTAATCTACCGTCATAGTAGTGTAAAATTGAATAACGAAAAAAAAATTACAACCCCCCCTAGCCACCATTTCATAACATAAAAGTCCAGGCTTGGGGTTTGGACTCAAGTTTGTGTCAAATCCGGTCCCTAACCCGGACCTTAAAAAAAAGTCTGTACGGAACGCGCCAAACCCGCAACATTGGCGGGTTCACCCATCACTATTAATGATTTCATGACTTTTAGGATTGCTGCCTTTATTAGGTGGCACTAGAGTTCCTCACTGAAGTGACAAATTGCATATTAATGACCTATAACACCAAAAGAGTTGTGTCCAGACGAAGCGGGGCTTCCACAATAGGCATCAAAAAAAGAGGACATAAACAATCCAAAGAAATAGATATATTATAAAATAGCAAAATCTTAATTACAATCAATATAGAAAAAATATGACGAGGCCTCTTATGGTGAAATGTGCATCGAGGTGACCTTCGCTGACACGAGGAGACATATGTTGTGGACAACGCACCCCCCTTTCCTCGCTATGTTTATAAGTAATTACTTTTTGTATTATCTAAGCACAATGTCTTATTATAGTTTTACTGACTTGCACATTAACTTGACCACATTTATAGGTTATCCGGCCTCTCCTGTAGATTAGTTCATCTTTTCAGTGCTCTGTATTTTCTGATAGCACATCGCTAGGTGTATATATGGTAATGGATATTATATTTTTTAGTATATTAGTCTGTAGCCTTGTAATTAATCTTTCTTTGTATTTGAGTTTTTCTGTGGACCCGTATCTATTTAGAGGTCTGAAGGCCCTGTCACACATAACGAGATCGCTAACGAGATCACTGTAATGTCACAGATTTTGTGACGCAACTGCGATCCCGTTAGTGATGTCGTTCTGTGTGACACGCACCAACGATCTGGCCCCTGCTGTGAGATCGTTGATCGTTACACACTGCTCTGGATCGTTTCAATGTCGTTGCGCTGCCGCTGGGACGCTACATCATTGTGTTTGACAGGGACAATGACCAACGATCTCAATGCTACGCTATGGAGTGACAATTCCCAACGAACTCCGTATAATTCTGGATTGCTGGTGCGTCGTGTTTCACATTGCTGGTGAGATGCGTGTTTGACATCTTACCAGTGATGTGAAAAACGACGCACCAGCGATCTCTGCACATCGTTATTGGATCGCTGATGCGTCGTTATGTGTGACTGGGCCTTTATTGCCTTTATAACTTAGTATTGTGTCAGTATATGATTTGTCACTAGTCATCCTTTGAATTTTCCTGGCTTCTTTTTACAGCGCTAGGATTTTTATTTTGCATCTGCAGTCTATTCTATGTATATTACTGCTGTGATTGTATGCATATGTATAATATTGGACAGTTATTGATCATTCTGGGCTCAGCTACCTATTTTGCCCCCTTGGTGTTTAGCATTAGCTTCTCTTTGGCAAAACATTTTTGTTTGCTCAATTTTCTAAGTGCTTTTTTCACTGTATGACATCTTTGGATATGTGTTCTATATTGATTGTAATAAAGATTTTGATATGTTCTGATCTATGGAATCAATGGTGCTCTATAAATAACAATAATAATAATAATAATATAATAATAATATATATTTCTTTGGATTTATTATCTGTGGTCCTCTTTTTTGTGTTCCTTGTTGTGGAAGCTCCCCTTCCTCAGGTTTCTCAATTTGAGTCACAAATCTGCCTTTTTAATTCTATTTATTTTTTCATTAATAAGTTTACAATGCCTTTTACAAATTGTTGAAAATAAAGGAATTGTCTTTTACACTGTTAAAAAGCATTGGAACCCAAACAATGTCGCCTCGAATGAAAGAACTATGGTAACTAAATCTAAGAGAAAGAAAAAAGAGAGAAGAGAAAAAGAAAGTGAACAAAAAAGATAAAGAACGTGAGAAATATAGACTGAACATGTAGATTCCTTTGATTAGTCTTAAATGGAAGGTTTAACGTTCTCCAAACATGAAGAATACCTGATCCTGGGTTGCCATCTTTTTTAACATAAAATCTAAGCAGAGTCTTGTATATTTCACCAAATTTTGTATTGAAGATAAGCATTCTCTCTATGACATACTGTACCTCCGCCATTG
Organism: Allobates femoralis; assembly: GCA_033576535.1. NCBI lineage: Eukaryota > Metazoa > Chordata > Amphibia > Anura > Aromobatidae > Allobates > Allobates femoralis. Next base: position 153,070,416 of record JARQOC010000010.1, on the reverse strand, counting down.
TCGGTCAAGCATTTTGCTTCCAGTAGATGTCTGCATCTGGGATGTGCGCCACACCCATCGCGGTTCCCTAAGGATCCACTCCACCTTTATATTTAACATTTCAGGACATGGGTTCACTCTATATCAACCAACTCTGGATATCTGATCAAATGCATTGTTCCAGGATTATTCCAGGTTATTATCACAGTTCAAAAACAAATGGAATAGATCCACATAGACCTCGTAGACTTTCCAGTATGTGGAAGAATATTGAGGATTACATTTTGACATCTTTAATGGGAAGAGATAAAGGACACACTGGTATTTTTCATTCTTGAAGTCCTTATGTGGATTTATAGTAATTTCTGTTCCTAACTGGTTTCGTGCTTGAGTAAAGCATTTCCAAGTTCTTATCATCTCTACAGTCCAACTAATACTGATGTAGTAAGGAACATTAAAGTTGCTAAAATTAATAACTGCTTGGTAGATCTGATTTTCTGTAAAGAAGATGTTTCTAATCAAACCCTTGGATTCAAGCTATATTCACACTGAAAGACAATTATCATGTAAACAGGCTGCCGATCACCCAATGAACGAAGAAAATACTTGTTCATCAGGTGAAATTATATTTTGTGCAGTGCAGAAAACCATCATTCTATGGTATATCGTCTTGTGTAAACTCACTCGCACTGCAAGAACTACAGCAGCCTATGTGCATGGAGCAGTCTATTATTATAGATCGTTCAAGGCGCAACGTTTACTTTGTTCTACCCGTGTAGACAGGCATTAAACAACTGCCAATTGGGAACAGTTTATCAATCAGCTGTCGGATCGTGCCATCAGGTCAGTCCTTGTAAGCAGACACTTAGTCTTTTCGCTAGCCATCACGCCTACATCACTTCCACCTTCTCATTGGCTGAATATGAATAGAATATCATTCTAGTGTTTTTTATAGGGAATCTGTCAACAGCTTTTTAGTGTTTGAACCAATGCTATTGTTTTTGTGAGCACCTGTACCGCATTACACAAATGTGTCCATCATCCTCTAACTCCTCCTGTATGCCACCGAAAAGACCTTTTATTTTTTCATGCACTGTATGTAAATGCTATAGACTGGTCCAAAGGGTATAATTTCCCAAAACTCTGTTCTGCTTTAATTGATGTGGATGACACATCCTTGATTGATGTGGAAGACGTGTCCCTGATTGATATACATGACGTCCCTTGATTGATGTGATGACATACTTGATTGAGTTGGATGTCGCACCCTTGATTGATGTGGATGACATACCTTTGATTGAGTTGGATGTCGCACCCTTGATTGATGTGGATGATGCGCCCTTGATTGATATGGATGACGCACCCTTGAGTGATGTTGATGGCGTTTTGGCTTGTGTAGGCACACTTTAGCCTACTTTTCTGTGGTTTAGCACAAAATATAATTGTATCGTATACATAATTCTGGCTCCTTTTTTTGCCTAAACCAATTCCAGAATGACATATCCTGGCCACGTGCGCAGTTATGTTTCGTGCTTGGCCCGCTGTAGGGCTGATCAAAGTGGGTCTGTGTGAGCCAACGATCCTAATACACAGGTGCGAGATTTCTTTCGGTTTTGTGGATGATGCAAGGTGCGTCATCCACATCAATCTTAGCCAGAGGACGGCTTATTGGGCAAAGACGCGGCACAGACCCAAAGAAATGCCCATCGGACCAGACCAAAAGCATTTACCTACTGCGCAGGAGAAAAAAAAAAGTTACATTTAGTTATGTACAAGGAGACTTAGACACATTTGTGTAATGCAGTACAAGTGGGCAGAAAGGTGGTGGGATTTGTTCACACACTAAAAAAAATTGCTGATAGGTTCCGTTAAAAGTTCACATATCTGTTTTTTTGGGGGATTTTTTTTTGTTTTTTTTTAAACATTTCAATAAATTTTTTGAACTTCAGCATTCTCCAGATGTGGCTATACTTGGCATTTCAATGTTGCGACTTACAAAATACCACTAAGAAGGTATAAAAAGACACCCCCGAAATCTGGAAAAACCCAATAATGCTTCCTGAATCATCCCAGCTGTAGATAGAATAATTGTATAACTTGTTTTTGACAATATCATGTAAATGATGTTGATGTTCAGCTTACCTTATGGCATAGCCACTTATGACTCTCAGGTATGTGTTTCTGAGGTCATTATCAGGTTGGTCAACTCTTGGATAGGACATGGAGGATCTAATGTCACGTCATCATGTTAAAACCCTCTTAACAACCTAGGATATGATGGATAAATAGGATGAAGCTGATGTGTTAAAAGAAGCAGGCCTCCGCTTCCTCATTATGCTTAGTTTGTTTATGGTGGGTGACATTAGCCTGACAGACATATCGCCCAACTGACTACTTGACCCTTTCCTTGGCCTTCTTTGCAACCTGCAGAAAAGACACACAAAACACCAAGATGGTCAGCAGCTGGGGATGTAATTTAAGCCGTGTGCATCTTTAAAAAAAAAAAATGACAATTGCAAATTTGTTAATCAACTTTTTAACAAATAGTGGTAATCGCCTGCTAATATATGCAAGAAATATATCTGAGCATATAAAAGTCTATTCTACTGAAACCAACCCTAAGGTCTCCATTGACTTTGCTGTTAATTATTTTTTCATTGAATAATGTACAGGAAATTCAGACAAATGTCTAGTCCCTTGATCAATACTTGTTGCCTACATTCTGAAAGGCTCCTTATATATAGAACACATTATATATCTATACTGTATTGAGCATGAGTGTGTAAGAAGGACAGGGCTGGACTAAAGTGGGGCAACCAAAGTAATGTAATGCTGAATTGCAATAAGAATCTCAAAAAAGGGTTTAAGGGCAATTTAATCCCTATGCAGAATATTTATTATTGATTGGTACAAAGATCCGTCTAATAATCTGTTTACCCTCATGACTAGAGATGAGTGGACCCGAACTTCAAAGTCAGTGTTCATGCCGAACACAGATTTTACCAAATAATCAGTGTTTTGTGAAGTCGGATGATTTATGTATGCAAATCACTGCAGCTCTGTACTTGCTGTGCTTGGGTACACTCGGTGCTCGCTGTGCTCGGGTACACTCGGTGCTTGCTGTGCTCGGGTACACTCGGTGCTCACTGTGCTCGGGTACACTCAGTGCTTGCTGTGCTCGGGTACACTCGATGCTCACTGTGCTCGGGTACACTTGATGCTCACTGTGCTCGGGTACACTCAGTGCTTGCTGTGCTAGGGTACACTCAGTGCTTGCTGTGCTAGGGTACACTTAGTGCTCGCTGTTCTAGGGTACACTCAGTGCTCGCTGTGCTCGGGTACACTTAGTGCTCGCTGTGCTAGGGTACACTAGTGCTCGCTGTGCTCGGGTACACTCAGTGCTCGCTGTGCTCGGGTACACTCAGTGCTCGCTGTGCTCGGGTACACTCAGTGCTCGCTGTGCTCGGGTACACTCGGTGCTTGCTGTGCTTGGGTACACTCAGTGCTCGCTGTGCTCGGGTACACTCGGTGCTCGGCCCAGTGCAGCCACTTGCAACGTTTGATCAACTCTTACTGAGTGTAAAATCAGAGCTATCGCATGCAGTGTGTACCAAAATATGAAAATGACAAAAACCCTCCCTCCCCGGAAGTGCTTTGTTTATGGCTGTCTGTATGTGGGTGGAGAGCTTAACTGCCCAATCAATGACTTCAATGAAGTTCGGGTTAAGTTTGCGTCCAAGACAGACATTTATCTAAACTCCGGCTGAGCCCCTAGAACTTGAACTTCCACGGGTCCACTTATTTCTACTCAGGACAGTAAGTATGACTTATGGTGCATTTAGCCGGAAATCCTAGCATGGCTCATTGTCTGATAACTGTGCGACATAAATAGGCTGTCAATCGTCAGAGGAGGAAGCAAAGAGTTCCTTCTTTGAGTGAAATAATTTTTAAACTTTCTTAAAAATCAATGTTCTTGACAGCCTAAATATGCTGCCATTGCCTGCAGCATCTCCAGACTTGTCTCCTATTGAGCACATCTGGGACGTCATTGTTCTGCAATTGTACAGGGAGCTGCCAGCAGGGGATCTTGATAAATTGCCCAAGTGCAGCAGAACGTGGCTCAGGCAACCATGAGTCATCTTATGATAGCAGCAAATAATGTGGGATTTTGTGGAGCTCGTTCTCCGGACTGAATACATGGAAATGTTTTCTTCATCCTATTGTTAGGTTGAACATTTTGTTTCCATTCTTCATCATGTGCAGATCATTATCAGGTCCATCCATCCTGTGATTTCCAGAATTCTACTACATCTTCTTGGTGCTACAATCTCAATGTTTCTGAGCCTGTGTATTCCAATACATTGTAGACCTTGAATGTATCCAAGAGTTGTTTGCTTGATTCCTTCTACTATTTCACATTTATTAGTTTTGAGAATTACAAACCCCAATTTGATGAGATACAAAATCCTGGGGACATATCCTAGTCTCCAGGATGGCTTAATATACCAGTATAGTACACAATAGTACTGAGATACTATGTAATTGTATTAATCAGAGTGTTACACAAATATATTCGGCAGAATTTCCCCTTTTGATATGCATCTATACTGATCTTGAAAGTATCCCAGTGTTGATTGCTTGGTCCGCTCCACCGACTTATTTGACAAAGATGTTTTCTTAGTCCCAGTGTATTGAAAACACAAGAACTTGATGAAAGAATGATAAGTGGGTAAAGACTTTTTAGCAGACAAGAGAGATTAGGTGCCCTGGACAGGTTTAGCCAAGAACAAAGGAGATTGAGAGAAGATAAGTGTTTAAGAATGTTTAAAGGGGAGGTACATAGCGTCAACACACGGATCGGATGTGTACAACTCAATGTTTTTGTAGCCTTGGGCTTACATGGGTAGTCTCGAGAGTATGGTGTGGTATTTGTCATCTTTTCTGGAGTTAACCTAAGGTTAAAGCTATGTGTATAAGTCAGTTGGTCATCTTCACATTCTAACAACTAGTCTGATCAAATGCGGCTATTTTAACAAGACACCAAGGGCATTGGCCTATCACGCAGGGAACAAAAAAATGTCTGCCAAATATTGTGAAATTCAATATGTTTGATCCTTGTTTCCATTAATACTGAGCCAAGGTGTATAGTACAGCTGATCCTGAAGGCCTTGGATAAATCATTGTCCACTGGTGTCATCTAATCACTTTAAATGGTCAGCTTAAAGGGGACCTGTCAATAGGTTTGGGGACCATAAATCACCAGTATGCTGTTATATGATTTGTCGTCAAAGAAGTGAAAGCAATTACTACAGGATGAGAGTCCGACTGCTGCGGGATCGGCGTCCAGCTGCTGCAGCTTCTGAGTCCGGCTGCGGTGGGATCAGAGTCTAGCTGCTGCAGCTGCTGAGTCCAGCTGCTGCGGGATCGGAGTCCGGCTGCTGCGGGATCGCAGTCCGGCTGCTGCGGGATCGGAGTCCGGCTGCTGCGGGATCGCAGTCCGGCTGCTGCGGGATCGGAGTCCAGCTGCTGCAGCTGCTGAGTCCGGCTGCTGCGGGATCGAGTCTGGCTGCTGCAGCTGGTGAGTCCGGCTGCTGCGGGATCGGAGTCCAGCTGCTGCAACTGCTGAGTCTGGCTGCTGCGGGATCAGAGTCCAGCTGCTGCAGTGCTGAGTCAGATGCTGCAGAATCAGAGTCCGACTGCTGCAGCTGCACAGTCCAGGTGCTGCATTAGCAAAATCCGGCTTTAAAAGGGTGGTTTAATTTTATTAATATATAATCTTTCACTAGGTTTTTCGTACCCATGTGAGAGAAGGAGGATATGGGGCAGTTATGCTGATTTCAGTGATTAATCACTTACTGGGACGTTTGCTGCAGTTTTGGTTAAATTCCTGTTTTCTCTTCTGCAGATCTACCAGTTTTCTCAATGCTGAGCTCTGCATAACTACGCCCACACCACTCATTGGCAGCTTTATGAGTACAATGTCCATGGGCCAAAAGCTACCAATCAATGGGGTGTGGTTATACCTGGTTTGGCGCGAGCATGATTCAGCTCCTGAGCTCGTCCTACACTGGAATTAAAGAAAGGACATCCTATAGGATATGTGTTAAAATCTAAGCACCTGGCCTGAAATACCCAGTGTGGACAACTGCAAAGGGAGCAGCCATATGAGAAGGGAGCAAGGCCCGGCACTGGAGCCATGACAGATGTGTAACAATAAGATTCTATAAACAACTGCTCTCCCTAACGAGATCCAATGCCACACGACACTGTTATCAAAGTTAGCAAAGCTCTGCTTTTTTATATCCCTTGTAACGTTGGACATATTGTTTAAATCAGCATTGCCAGTAGGACTACATACACAATTGGTCGCCTTAATTTGTCACCAGAGTTTTGCTACCCCATCTGAGAGCAGCATGATGTAGCGGCCCAGACCCTGATCCCAGGGATGTGTCACTTGCTAGGCCAATTGCTGTCATTTTGATAACATCCCTGTATCTCTGTGCAGACCTCTGAATGCTGAGCTCTGTATAACCACTGATTTTCCGCTTCCTGTGTACATTGTGCAAACGGTCCAGGAACCAGATTAAAATATGGATGAAATGCGTGCTGCTGTGATGTGATGAAGAGGTCCAAAACACATATAGGAGATTAACAAAGGTGGTTTATTCAATGTAGTTGGAAGCGAACCTTGCTGCTTCTTGTTCAGTAAATGCAAGTAAATACAGAGTATTGACACAATTGTGGTATATATAACCAACAGATGTGAATTTAAACAAATACGCCAAATGATGAGCACAATCAACGTTCAAAGGGTAATTGTTGTCAAGGCTATGCATAATGATAAAAAAAAATATTTAAAACATAAACTTTATTGAGAATAAAAAAAATATATGATAGAACAAAAAAAAGGTGAATAATAGCGGAAAGGGGCCCAAAATTAGCTGAGTGTAAATGGAATAAAACAAACAGCAGTAGAACCCGAGAGGCAAGAAGCTTGTGATTGATCGCGTGGTTTCTGCAGCAGTCGGTTGTGTGTCACAACTGCACAAGGATATCATGCACGTCTGGTCAGTTTCTGTATGTTTATTTGGGTAAGACCTTACTACACTTTCTATCCACAGCTCCTATATCTACACTGTGCATAGGCAGAAAGCCACTAATCACTGGTGGAGGCGGGGCTATACTTAGCTCATGAATATGGCAGACTACATGGCAGTAGGTATGCTAATCCTCCAGTGATGATCTCCTGCTGATAAAATTGTGATTTTAATAAATAAAAATTCCTGCAAGCAGCCAAGTAAATAACACATTGCTGAAATCAGGGTCTCTGTCTCTACATTATGACAGATACCCTTTAATGATCACTGGAGGTCATAGTTCTTGGTTCCACAGCAGTCTGACGAATAAACAGGCTTAGCACTGTTTCCCTTTTACAGTTTTTCCTGTGCAAAGTGGCACCAACCCCAATTTCCCATATAGATGAGTTGCCAGAAACACTACCATACAGCAAAAACCTGTGAAAGGGAAGCTGCTCTGCTCATTTTTAGGATCAGTTGAGTACTCAATAGCTGATTATGTTATGGCAAATACTAGTGATAAGCCATCACTTACGAAGATGGAAAAAAAACCTGTAAAGTCTTTCATCCCTGAGAAGGGAATGACTGTTTTTAGGTTCCCACCATCATTGGTGGCATTGTTATAATCGCTGATTGCAGCTGTGCTACGCTGTTTTCATAACTCCCTTTATATTAAAATGGAGTTGCAAAAACAGCACAGCAATACGTGGCTACTGATGGTGTAACTCCCACTCATTTTTGGTGAGTTCTGCAAACGGTAAAGTGCAGCTGCTCCAAATGGTTTTCAGAACCCCATCATAGTGGCCGGAACAGAAACAGAGTCTTCACACAGAGGCTGGACAGACATCTGTCTGGGATGATCTAGTGAAATGAGCGAACCAGTCTTTAAAGTTCGGTGTTCATAGCAAACGTAGACTTTACAAAGATTTTCGGTGTTCATAGTTAGGGTGCTTTACATATGCAAACCACAAGAGTGAGCATTGATGTGCTCAGGTACTCCCGGTGCTCTGCCCAGTGCGAGGCGCTTGTAGTGTTTGGCTGCACTGGGGGTAAAATCAGCATTATTAGGTGTAGTGTGTACCAAACAGAACAAAACATTTTATACAGTCATGCTGAACCCCCCGAACCCAAAACTCTATGGTTCTGCTCATCTCTATTAGTGAATCCTGCTTTCAGCAGAGGGTTGGACCAGATGACCCAGGATAGTCACTTCACACGATGACCCAGGAGAGTTCCTTCACACGATGACCAGGAGATTCCTTCACACGATGACCCAGGAGAGTTCCTTCACACAATGACCCAGGAGGTCCCTTCTCACGATGACCCAGGAGGTCCCTTCTCACGATGATCCAGGAGGTCCCATCACACGATGACCCGAGAGGTCTCTGCACATGATGACCCACGGGGTCTCTTCACACAATGACCCGGGTGGTGCCTTCACACGATGATTTGGGAGATTCCTTCACATGATGACCTGTGAGGTCCCTTCAAACAATGACCCAGGAAGTCTCTTCACACGATGACCCAGGAGGTCCCTTCACACGATGGCCCAGGAGGTCCCTTCACACGATGGCCCAGGAGGTCCCTTCACACGATGACCCAGGAGGTCCCTTCACGCAATGACCCAGGAGGTCCCTTCACATAATGACCCGGGAGATCCCTTCACACAATGACCCAGGAGATCCCTTCACACGATGACCAGGAGGTCCCTTCACACGATGACCCAAGAGATCCCTTCACGCGATGACCGGTGAGGTCCCTACACACTGACCCAGGAGGTCCCTTCACATGATGACCCAGAAGGTCCCTTCTAACTCCACCATTTTATGAGTCTATTAATCATTCAACCCCTTCTCCACAATGAAAGTTTGAGATGGGAATATATCTTTAAGTATATTGATGTCACTTCCATCTTGAAAATCTGACTCTAGATGAAGTTCATCCATGTTTATTTTTATTACGGTAGATTTCTCCAAGTTAAAGGTGCATATTGCAAATAGCATATAAAAATGTAATAAAAGGATATTGAATGAATTGTAGCTCCATGGTGAAAGAGCTCAGGATATGTGATTTCTCATCCATAGTTTACATCGGAGCTGATGACAGACAGACCTGCTCCTTTGTTGACCTTCAACCTCCTCTTTGCCATCTGACTTTACCACCTTCTCCTGACCCCTGGTGACTCTTCCAATCTTTCACCTGGGCTTTTTTGTAATTTGCAAGGCTTTCATTGAGCCTAATTCAGCATCAACACTCAGAATGACTGGAGCCTCCATTGTCTTGTGTCTGACTGAGTTTATTGAATGTCGTATGAATAACCCGTAGCTGAGATTTGCATTTTCAGGTTTGATATTAGAAAATCCGTGTCTTCCGTAGTGTAAACTCCATATATAAATAATCTTCATCCTATATTGGTGTGAAAAAGTGTTTCTCTCCTTTCCTGATTTCTTATTCTTTTACGTTTGTGACAGTTAAAAGTTTCCGATCACCAAACAAATGTAAATATTAGACAAAGATAACATAACTAACACAAAATGCAATTTATAAATGAAGGTCTTTATTATTAAGGGAAAAAAAAAATTAAACCTACAGTGCCCGGTGTGAAAAAGTGATTGCCCCGTAAGCCTATTGACTAGTTGGGTCGCCCTTATAAAGCATTTGTGATAACTGGCAATGAAGCGTTACAACGCTCTGGAGGAATTCTGACAGCTCATCTTTACTGAATTGTTGTAATTTGGCCAGATTGGAGGCTTTCTGAGCATGAACCGCCTTTTTAAGGTCACAGCATCTCAATCGGATTAAGGTCAGGACAGTGACTAGGCCTCTCCAAAGTCTTGTGGTGTGTTTTGGATCATCATTCTGCTGTATAACCCAAGTGCTCTTCAGCTTGAGGTCACATACAGATGAGCGGACCTTCTCCTTCAGGATTTTCTGGTGACAGCAGAATTCATGGTTCCGTTTACCACAGCAAGTGTTCCACGTCCTGAAGCAGCAGAACAGCCCCAGACCATCACACTGCCTCCACCATACTTTACTGTTGGTATGATGTTCCTTTTCTGAAATGCTGTGTTACTTCTACACAAGATGTAATGGGACATTCACTTTCCAAAAAGTTCAACTTTTGTCTCATTAGTCCAGAGAGTATTTTCCTACAAGTCTTGGGAATCATGAATATGTTTTCTAGTAAAACTGAGACATGCCTTTGTTTTTTTTTTTGCTCAGCAGTGGTTTCCATCTTGGATCTCTGGCATGCAGCCATTTTTGCCTAGTCTTTCTTATGGTGGAGTCATGAACACTGACCTTAGCTGAGGCAAGTGAGACCCGCACATCTTTGGATGTTTTAGAATCTTTTGTGGCCTCTTGGACGAGTCTTGAGGTAATGTCGGTCAGCCGGCCACTCCTGGAAAGGTTCACCTCTGTTCTATGTTTTTGTCATTTGTGGATAATGGCTCTCACTGTAGTTCACTGGAGTCCCAAAGATTTAGAAATGGCTTTATAATGTTTTCCAGACTAATGGATTTCAGTTACTTTGTTTCTTATTTGTTCCTGAATTTCTTTGGATCACAGCATGGTGTCTAGCTTTTGAGAATCTTTTGGTCTGCTTCATTTTGTTAGACAGGTCCTATTTAAGTGATTTCTTGATTGAGAAAAAGTGTGGCAGGAATCAGGTCTGGCTGTGGCTGGGAAATTGAACTCTGTTTCCCAAAAATGTGATAAACCACAATTTATGTTTTAAGGGGGAGGGGGCAATAACTTTATCACACATAGCACTGTACGTTTTTATTTCTCTTCCCCTTAATGATAAAGACCTTCATTTTTAAACTACATTTTGTGTTTATTTGTGCCATTTTTGTTTACTATTTAGATTTATTTGGTGATCTGAAGCCTTTAAGTGTAACATATATGCGAAGGAATAGGAAATCAGGAAGGGGTAAACACTTTTTCACACCACTTTATGAGATTCTCCAGGGTTCAAAGAAATATAATTTTTGTCAAATTTAGTTGATTTCTGCCAAGAATGATCTTTACATATTCAGATGACCTTGTGATTATAGAGCGAGGTCATAGTGTTAGGTGCTGCCATGACTTTTTTCTGTAATATTTTTTAACACTATAGCGGTTTCAGAAGTGACAACGGCTAAAGGTGCGCTATTCCAATTTTGAAACACAGATTTGGCTGAAATAGATTGCAGGCACTGTGTCATGTTTGCAGGGCCCATAAGGAGCCTAAACAGTAGAACCCCCAAACCCCCCCCCCACAAGTGACCCATTTGGAGACTACACCAATCAGTGACTCTGTCTAGGTGTGGGTTCAGCCTTTTGAACCCATAGATACTTCACAGAACTTTTTGAAATGTGAATGTGTAAACAAATAGGACATTTTGTTCATTTAAAATGTTACTTTAGCCCCAAATTTGTAAATTTTACAATGGATTCTAGGAGGAAACTGAACCAATAATCTGTTGAGCAATTTCTCCCAAACACAGTAATACCTTATATGTGGTGAAAACATGCTGTTTCAGCAAATGGCAGGAAAGGAAAAGAAAGAGCGCTGTTTGAGTTTCGGAGTGTAAATTTGTCTAGAATAGATTGTGAGCGCCATGTTGCAGTTAAAAAATATTGGAATCTGAGAGTCCTCAGTGGTTGATAGCTTTTAATGGCGAACTGAAAAGATGGTAAATAGTAGCAAGCTTTCGGGACATGGTGGCCCCTTTGTCAGGCTGATAATGACACAGATTCTGAAGACACATACATATATACATAAGCAAATGAAACAAAAAGAAAAACATTCTTAGATGCTGTAGTACCGTGTTTCCCCGAAAGTAGGGCGCCCCCGAAAGTAAGCCATGCTTGGGGGGGCGCCCTACTTGCTAATATAAGACACCCCCCGATTATAAGGCGTACCTGCGCCTGAGGACTGTGGTGGTCCCCCGCTCTCTGGTGGTCCCCCGCTCTCCGGTCGCCCCCTCTGCTCTCTGGTGGCCCCCACATCTCCAGCGGCCCCCTGCTCTCCTGATTCCTGCTGTAGGTGCCAAACTCCGCCCAGGTCAGGAGCCCTGCGCCAATTACAGTGCAGGAACCATGACCCAATCACAGCCCAGGAACCGCAAGCCAATCCGCGGGCCGCTGACATCGTGCATGGCCTCTGATTGGCTAGCGGTTCCTAGGCTGTGATTGGCTCACGGTTCCTGCGCTGTAATTGGCGCAGGGCTCCTGACCTGGGCGGAGTTTGGCAGCTACATTGGGAAGAAGGAGAGCGGGGGGACGCCGGAGAGCAGGGGGGGGCCTCCGGAGAGCGGAGAGGGCCTCCGGAGAGCGGAGGGGGCCACCGGAGAGCGGAGGGGGCCACCGGAGAGCGGAGGCAAGCGGGGAGAGCGCGGACACCGGAGAGAGGGGGCCACCGGAGACCGGTAAAAAACGGTTTGTGTGTATGGGTATGTATGTGTGTGTATGGGTATGTATGGGTGTGTGGGGTGTGTGGTGTGTATGTGTGTGTGTATGGGTGTGTGGTGTATGTGTGTGTATGGGAGGCTGCAGTGGGATTTGGGTAATATAAGACACCCCCCGAAAGTAAGACATGGCTGTCTTTTTGGACCAAAAAAAAATATAAGACAGTGTCTTACTTTCGGGGAAACACGGTAAATGTGACAGGTGACGTAAAGCAGAGTCAGGCTAGGGAAATAGAAACTACAAGTCTAAGATAAGCGGAACAAATTGTATAATGGTAACATGGTAGTGGTCTGTGGAGAACTGAATATACTTAAATGAGTTGGGGAAAGCAATAAAAGGAAGCGAGGGTGTTCACATAAGAAGTGTCAAAAGTTCATTGTCCTCAAAATAGAGTCTGTTGGAGATGTGATATCCCCAAATGTCTTTTCAATTTATATAAAAACGCATGAATCTGTGATGTCCCCAAATGTCCATTCATGTATTTTCAGTTCTCCACAGACCACTACCACATAACAATAATACAATTTGTTCCGCTTATCTTAGACTTTTAGTTTCAATTCACCATATCTTCCTCCCTAACCTGACTCTGCTTTATGTCACCTGTCACATTTACTACAGCATCTAAGACTGTTTTTTGTTTGCTTGCATATGTATATATGTGTGCGTCTTCAGAATTTGTGTAATTATCTGCCTGACAAAAGGGCCACAGTGTCCCGAAAGCTTGCTATGTTTACCATTTTTTCAGTTTGCCATTAAAAGGTATCAACCACTGAGGACTCTCAGATTGTAATGTTTTTCGATCTACTGGCTAACACGGTACACAACATTTTTTACCTACTGTTGCATTTGAGGAGACCCTGATGTACCAAAACAGTAGAAAACACAACAAGTGACTCCACTTTCAAAACTAGACCCCAAATGAAGTTTATCTAGGGGTGTAAGGAGCATTTTTAACCTATAGATGATTCACAAAACCTTTATCACAATTTTTTATTTTTTTTTCACTAAAATACTGTTTCAGCACCAAATTTGTAATTTACTCAAAGAGTAATAGGAAAAAATTAACCCCATAATTTGTTATATATTGTCTCCCTAACGCATTGATTACCCATATGTGATCAAAAATGAATGTTTGGGCACATGCAAAACTGGGAAAGCAAAGAGCGCTATTAAATTTTTGGAATACAAATTTGGACACTGATGCATTTGTAGAGCCCCTGAGGTGCCAACAAAGCAAAAACATCCCAAAATTGACCCCAGTGTACAAATCACACCTCTCCCTAAATTCATCCATGGCTGCAGTGACTATTTTGTAACATGCCTTTTTTTCTGGAGGACTGCAAATACGCCAGCCTAGTGCCCATACATTCTGCCCTTAAACATTGTGCCCAGCTTTTGCTTTTGGAGACATGCAACTTGTTAATTGAGCTCTCCCTGCTACAATAATGGCACACAGGTGGTTACTGTGGGTTAGGTGGGGCCCAGAATAATAATAATATAATATTTATTCATTTATATAGCGCTATTAATTCTATAGCGCTTTACATACATTTGCAACACTGTCCCCATTGGTTCTCACAATCCAAACATCCTATCAGTATGTCTTTTAAGTGTGGGACGAAATTGAAGAACCCGGAAAAAACACACGCAATCATGGGTAGAACATACAGACTCCTGACAGATGTCCTTGGTGGGAATGAATCCAGGACCCCAGCACTGTAAGGCTGCAGTGCTAACCACTGAGCCACCGTGCCGCCCAAAGGGGTGGAAGCCATTGCCTTTGAAGAGTCTTTGTTCTACCTGTCATTACCTGTCCATCTGCCAGAATCTGCCTGCCTACCTGTACCAGACGTCTTGTCCAGTGGGTCCACACCCACCAGTGTGATAGTAAGGAACACTACTGCTTTGGGGGCACATCATCTAGCTCATTACCAAAGATGTCAAACCCCCTCTTTTCGATCAGATATTATTGCACAATTATTATTCTAATGGGTTTTTCCTCCAACTTCGCTTATCACGTATGCTATGGATTGGTGAATTCCAAGATCTCTGACATTAAAAGGGCTACAATGTCTTCTCATACATAGGTCTTGTATAATTCCAAGCTTTTATATGTTCTGATTCGGAGGTGTAAGTACTATAGACGATGTGTTACCTGGCCCCATCCCTTCTTTAGTCTTCCTCCAATAAGGTCAAGGGCTGTTTAATCTCTGTCCTTAGGTGTTTAGTCACAGAAGATTGCACCTCCAATAATCATGTGTAGTCTCTTGTGGCACATTTCTCCACTTTCTGTCCTTTTTAGCTGTAATTCCCCGGTGGATAGATTTAAGATCCTATGTATAATTACATTAATGTCTTCATCCCTGAATTCTCTGCGGGCATTCCTGTTAATTTTAGAGACATTAAGCTTCCATCTGTATCTACAGTGTTCTCCAGAGAGGAATACATTTTGTAGTTTACTAAGATAATGTTGACTGAAGCTTTATGTCACATTTCTATTTGCTGCTTTTATGTTTTGAGGTTTTTTTTTTAACACTGAAATATAAAAAGTGGTGCCTAAGGTGCACAGGAGATTCTTCTTGCAGCACCAATATACTACTACAATCACTTGTGCTTTATCTTACTCTCTCATAATACAGTTTTATAGGAAAAAGTTCTACATTGAGGACAAGAAGAAGGTCGCCCAGTCAGTACAAAGGTTTCCTAAAGACTAAAGCCAGCATCACACACGTCAATGTCGTCAGTGATCTGATCGCTGGCGACATTGCGGCTGATCGCTGGTGAGCTGTCACGCAGGCAGACTCACCAGCGATCAGTGGACCAGCGACATCGTGGAAATTATTTAAATATCATTTCCACGATGTCTGCAGGCTGGTATCCAGGGTAAACTGTGGGTAACTAGGCAGCGCACGCTGCCTAGATACCCGATGTATACCTTGGTTGCCAGCCTTCTCCGCTCACCGGCTGGTATCCAAGGTACACAGCGTTGTAACTAGGGTCCCTAGTTACCCGCTGTGTACCTTGGATACTAGCCGGTGAGCGGAGAAGGCTGATAACCAAGGTATACATCGGGTATCTAGGCTGCGCGCGCTGCCTAGTTACCCACAGTTTACTCTGGATACCAGCTCCAGTGCTTGCTGAGAGGCGCTGGGAGCTGGCTTATTGCGTCTCTTGGTGTCACACGCAGCGAAGCTACGTGTCCACCGGGTTACCATCGCCAGGTTTTCGGTCCAGTCTGAAAACGTGGCAACCATCAACCAGCGATTTATCACTGGTTGATGCGCCCTGTCACACTTGTGTCAATATCGCTGCAACATCTTGTGCAGCAGCGATATTGACAGTAATATTGATGCGTGTGACGGCCCCTTTAGTTCACTCAAGTGTATCAAGAATTATTATTTCATCCAGAACAATTGGACGATTTTTCATTTGTATGGCAAATATTTGTATACATTGGCAATAAGACCTATATTACAGAATTGCAATGTATCCATAAAATGTACTTACTATAGTTGATCCACCTGGGATCCCTTTTTTGTGTACCCATAGACTTGAATAGTCTTATCTGATAAGCAGAAGATACTAGCTGAACACATGCTGCGACTTGGTTCATTTGAACATTTCTTCAATGAAAAATAAAAAGTGGTCATCTGAACAGCATATGTGAACAACGTTGGTCCAAGTGCAATCAATCTTTTCCATGGACATTACTCAGATCGAATATACGGCCTCTGAATGCAGCCTAAAATGTGTCCTTTAAAATACTTTAAAATAAAATCATGTTTTTTTGTGGCCCTAGGGCATGAGGTTCCCCGCCCGTGGCTTAGGGCCTTGGAAGAGAACTTTTTTTCCAAGTACTATAAGTTTTATCTTTTTGATGGTTGTATTTTGCAAATATAAATCCATTGTACAAATTTAAATAATGTCCTTTCAGTCATCTTTTGGAAGGGGCATTATCTGCCTCTTTGGCAGTGTTTAGTTTCATGGAAAGGCCATTCCTGAAAGCATCAGCAGACAGCTGATGTGTAATTAGCTTTCAGGTGCCGTACGTCGATTCTGACGCACCATGCTTACTAACAGCACTGCCATTCCTCCTTTATTTTCCAGCTTTCAACATCAATTACTCCACATGCCCCTGCCTCCCTCCCGGTGTTAATTATAACCCTACAAGCCAGTTACAGTTAATTTTACAGCCTAGCATATTGTCTCTCCAAGGCACCCAAGCGGCTCATAAATTATCTTTGAAGGTAAAAAGTAATTCGGGGAGCTGGTTATGAAAATTCAATCCATCTCGCTTAGGTGGTACAGCTGCTGCTGTCATCCACGTAACACGGGGAAGGTAAAACAGAAAAGGAGCCAGCTTTCCACTATAGAAAAGGAGCGGCCCATTGATTCTGAGCCAGCCCAGATGACCACCAAAGGGATCAGGTTGGTCTCCTCCAAATTGGCCATTTGTGGGAAGTGGATCCTTTGGATTATTCTCAACAGAGGAAAATACCCTACAATGAAAATGGTTTATTACTAAAGTATGGTTTATTAATGACTTATTAAAAGGTTCGTAATAGTAAAACATCATTGGCCATATGTAATAATTATCAATATATAATTGTAATCCATCCAGAATTAGTTTTCTTGCTCGCGTCTCTCGATAGCGAAGCAATAAGGCACGCAGTGGTTGGCCGTTTAATGGTGGCTGGAGCAGGTGAAACGTCTTCGGCGCTGTCTCCATGCATTACCTTTCGGGAGACTGCACTGTATTCTGCCGCGCTCCTTTACCAGCAAACAGCTGTGCTGGATTTTTTATGGCTATACATCATGAGAACGTCCCGCTCATAATAGCCAAGCAAATGATGCGGATGGAAACCTTTGTCTCCCCGAGCCAGCAGCGTGGTGATGTATTTGCTGTATCCACGTTGAGAATGAATGCCGGGGCAATCTGTCTTTATCAGCGACAAATACATCTTATCTGAGGTGCTCTGCTCGGTGTCAGCTCTGAGTATATTACAGCTTCTTCTTGGCAGCGGGAAGAATAATCTATGAAGGTAGTCACTGGGCTGTTTTTCTAGGTGAAGGACAAGGTGTAAACCTTTTATGTTATCATATATTATAGTCATCTGGACATGATAGGAGGAAAAAAGGGAAACATTTTTCAAAAGGAAAAAATAAATGGATGCTATCCCAAGAACATGCCGCCTTTAGTGGTGAGCGGGCGGACAGTTACATGATGGCATTAACTTCCATCATATTACTGTCCTGCGAGATCTGCCTTTCATATGAATACGTTTTTATGCCCATGTATACGTGTAGGTACTCTATTAATTTACCACTTTCAAAATACAAACTGCACATATTAGATCTTTTACATCCGATGAGGCTGGTGTACTTACTGTAAAAGCCAATGCCCTTGTAAAAGTTTAACCTTAGTCTGGCTGACAAAGTAAACAAAGTAATCCTTACAAGTTACTTCAACTGCCAGGCACCGCCGAGATCCTTCCTCATCTTTTGAGGTCCGCTCCGGGAGAGCACAAACAACCACCGCCCGTTGGCTTCCACGCCGACACCTCCAGGACTCTATGGTGCACGCTTCCGGTTCAAGGGGTGCGCTTCCGATAACAGTAAAAAATTAGAGAGAGGGGGACGCACTAAGGCGGTAAATGAGGGACACCAGCGTGTTATTAACAAAGGTAATCCACTCACCTGGTATGGTTGTGAGAGTCACAACCACCTGTAGAAGTTTTGCCGCTGCAGATCCCGGGGTGCAGATACATACAGTATAGGAGAAAAAGAGCCGGGTTGTCCGCGCTAGACACAGGGAAAACCGAGATGCAAGCAAACTTATTACACTCAAGCCAACGCGTTTCATGGCCACCTGGCCACTTCATCAGGGCAGCAATTGCTGCCTGATGAAGTGGCCAGGTGGCCATGAAACGCGTTGGCTGAGTGTAAATAAGGTTTGCTTGCATCCCCGGTTTTCCGATAACAGTAGAAATAGATGCGGCAGCACTCACCGGTCCTGGGCAAAACACTTAACCTTTATTGCATTTGGTCATGGCGGTTAACATGCTTACAATACAGGGGATGCGGGGGGGAGGATGGAGGTCTTCAGTAACGAAGGACCGTTTCACGCCTCCTAGTGGCGCTTCTATGGGTTTCAAAACAGTAGTGTGGGTCACTTCCTGCTACTTATACACACACATCTACGTAAGTTAACTACTTCAGGGACAGAAATGTGCAAAGTGAACATACATGTTAAAACAACACAAACCAACAATATAAAATTGTCACACCAAAAGCAAAATATTTATACCTACATACAATCATATTATCCTATGCCTATAAAAACACAGACAGATCATTTTTATCGTTAAAACCAAGTGGGCCTGAGCTCTAAGTCTCAGGATCCACTTTTCTTCTTTTTGAAGGAGCAGTTTGTGTACATTTCCACCTTTTGGGGGCATTTCCACTTTTTCCAGACCCACAAATGTAAAAACCTTTGGGTCACCGTTAAGCATGTTAACCGCCATGACCAAGATGCAATAAAGGTTAAGTGTTTTACCCAGGAGTGGGGAGTGCTGCCGTATCTATTTCTACTATTAAACAAAGTAATCCTGCTGTTTGGATATAAAACACCATTGATCTGTTAGGCCACTTTCACATTTGCGTTTGGAACACAGCGTAACCGAACGCAGCCAAACACATGCGCATTGCGTTCCTATGTTTTGCGTTTGTGTTTGAATGCGTTTTTTAAAAGCACCCTCCGAACGCAACATGATGCATTTTTTGTGCGTTCACGGGCGCTTGTTTTATCAGCAAGCATCCACAAGCGCATAAAGAGTGAATGGAGCTGAATGGATCTACAGTGTCCTCCACATGACGGCGCAGGAGAACGCTGCGGATCACATTGAAATCTGCATAGAAATTATCTCCTGGCTGCCGCCGAGACCGCTGATTGGCTGGCCTGGCACTATACTATGTGAACACATGCAGAGAATCCCGCTGCGTTCACATCAGTATGACTGCACTTGGCACTGCATTTGCATCTGCATGAAAGACGCATGCAGACACAAACGCCAGTGTGAAACCAGCCTTAGTATAGCTGGAAAGGAGCATCAAGGCAAAAAACAATGCATTTGGGACATAACTGTCCTTAATCATGGAACAGTTCTGTGTTGGTTTTTGACTAGATGCAATATTTTTAATGAACCTGTACTAATATATTGATGAAGTTTTTATCTCCAAGTGGTTGGATACCTTTGTTTGCTTTGCATACATCTCAAGTATAACAATGACTATGCGATAATGGGGAACCAGTGCCCCTTATCTGTCCTTCAAGCTAGAGCATCTTGTGCTATACCTTATCTCAGGGGTACCTCTAATGGTGGGGAGGCCTGAGTCTCCAACCTGGTCCTGCTCCTGACCTGTCCTGATATGATTCTCACTCCCCCTCCCCTGGGACAGAGGAGTTATGAAGCTCATCCATAAAAAACAGACAAGGAAAAGCCGAAACACAGTCCAGTCACAAAATATGCACACACAAAAGTAAAGACAATAATAGTAGTAGAAGGAATAACCAGAGCAGGAAGTAAGCTACAGAACAACAGGGGAGACCTTCCACAACTGCACCAAGTACATAGCACAACTTTCACCAGAGAGTCTGGAACACCAAACCTCACAGACCAACATAGGATAACCTATAGCTGGCATGGTTAGAAGGATTCCTTCTGCATAAATAGGAGGGAAGCAGCTGTGTTAGGCCTCCCCACAACATGTGATAATAGGAGCAGTCAAACCAGTGTAGATTAACTCTAGCTAGCCTGACTATATCAGCACACAGCCTGGTGACGCCCAAGTCTGCTTGTGTTGATCCCAGACACTAGAAAAACCATCATGTGGGATGTTAGAATCTGAAATCTGAACAGAGCCCAATGGTGCCATGATAGTCTCTGAAGTTTGGTAAAAACCAAGAAGAGGCTTTTACTTCCATCCCCAGAATCTCCACAGCCAATCTACAGGAGCTGGCGAACTTTGTGCTTACTCAAGTATATATGACAATAGCATCGGTATTATATCGAAATGGCTAAAGACAAATACCTTCTTCAAAAATAATAGGATTAAAAAACAACTTTGATTGTACACAGTTTAAAAGGTCCAATGACTGACATTCAAGACCGACAGATCAAAAAGAGGAACACAAGTTTTCCCAGACTATTATCTATTATATAAAGCCCGAAGCCACTTCCGTAGTGTTGTGGTCGGATATTCGGCCAGCTCCACCCGCACAGGGTGGACCAAGATGGCCGCCCTATGCGGGAGGATCGCGGCGAGCCAGCCGGTCGCCTCCCGGGTGGCGAGTCGTTGCAGCCGCGGTAACTCCAGCACGTAGGTCCATTGCGAGTCTCCCGCCCCCCGTGGCCGAAAATAGAACCAAGGGCCCGGCCATTTGAAACTCAAAGTCGGCCATTATATCTCAATGGGAAGTGAGGCGCTATTCTCATTGGTCGCTGTGTGCTGGCGCCAACCAATGAGAATAGCTCCTCACTTCCAGCGGTAAATTTGAAACTCAAAGTCGTCCATTATATCTCAATGGGAAGTGAGGCGCTGTTCTCATTGGTCGCTGTGTGCTGGCACCGACCAATGAGAATAGCGCCTCACTTCCAGCGGTAAATTTGAAACTCAAAGTCGTCCATTATATCTCAATGGGAAGTGAGGCGCTATTCTCATTGGTCGCTGTGTGCTGGCGTCGACCAATGAGAATAGCGCCTCACTTCCAGCGGTAAATTTGAAACTCAAAGTCGTCCATTATATCTCAATGGGAAGTGAGGCGCTATTCTCATTGGTCGCTGTGTGCTGGCGTCGACCAATGAGAATACCGCCTCACTTCCAGCGATAAATTTGAAACTCAAAGTTGTCCATTATATCTCAATGGGAAGTGAGGCGCTATTCTCATTGGTCGCTGTGCGCTGGCGCCGACCAATGAGAATAGCGCCTCACTTCCCATCGAGATATAATGGACGACTTTGAGTTTCAAATTTACTGCTGTAAGTGAGGCGCTATTCTCATTGGTGGGCGCCAGCACACAGCGACCAATGAGAATAGCGCCTCACTTCCCATTGAGATATAATGGACGACTTTGAGTTTCAAATTTACCGCTGGAAGTGAGGCGCTATTCTCATTGGTCGGCGCCAGCACACAGCGACCAATGAGAATAGCGCCTCACTTCCCATTGAGATATAATGGACGACTTTGAGTTTCAAATTTACCGCTGGAAGTGAGGAGCTATTCTCATTGGTTGGCGCCAGCACACAGCGACCAATGAGAATAGCGCCTCACTTCCCATTGAGATATAATGGAGGACTTTAAGTTTCAAATTTACCGCTGTAAGTGAGGCGCTATTCTCATTGGTCGGCGCCAGCACACAGCGACCAATGAGAATAGCGCCTCACTTCCCATTGAGATATGATGGACGACTTTGAGTTTCAAATTTACCGCTGGAAGTGAGGAGCTATTCTCATTGGTTGGCGCCAGCACACAGCGACCAATGAGAATTGCGCCTCACTTCCCATTGAGATGTAATGGATGACTTTGAGTTTCAAATTTACTCAAAGTCAAACTCAAAGTCCTCCATGTATCTCATTGGCCAGTGAGGCACTTCTCTCATTGTACTCATGACAGTAGCAACATTAACCCTTTACATTCCGTTTTACCTGTAATTTCTATAACACAGTGTGTAGTTGTACTGCCACTGCGAAGTTAACCCCTTATATACCATTTCTGCCTTAACTCCATACTTTGTAGTCTCTGTTATTACTGCCAGTAGGAACATTAACCCCTTATATTCCATTATTGTTGTTATTTCTATTACACAGTGTATAGTTGTAATGACACTGCGAAATTAACCCATTATATACCAGTTCAGCATTAACTGCATATTTGGTAGTGTTTATAACTACTGCCACTGGTACATTAACCCCTTCAACACCATTTTGGATATAATTTATAGCGCTGAGTCTGTTGTGGGAGTGCCTGTGGGACATTAACTCCTTCAATAACATTTTTGATATTATTATAAGTTCCTACTCCGTTATAGTCCTGTTAGTCGGACATTAACTCTTTCTACACCTCCACTATATTGCTACCCTCACAGTTCTGCCTACATCGCCTACTTAGTCATATATCTGGTGTTTAAGTCTATTATTTAAAACTCTTAAAAAAATTATATACAGATTCTAGACTCCCGATTCTTTAGAATGGGGCTCACAGCTAGTTTAGAATAAAAATAACCCCAGATATCCCTATGGGCCAAACCCTGCCTAGCCATGTATTATTTACACTACAGTAGTGGTGCCCCCATTCCGGGGTGGATAACCCTATTAGTTCCCCCTGACTACGTAAGGGTGTATATTTTTTTTATCAACAGGTTAATTCAGAGTCTAATAGGAGTCAACTTATCTCAGTGAGCAGGACCCCAAGACTGGTTTTTGTTGCTTTTAGACCTGTGGACTTCAGTTGATGATCGCGTTTCTCCCCACCACATAGAAAGGGCTTCATCAGAAAGGAGGAGAATGGCTTTGCCTTAGTGTTTAAGCTGGTACAACAGAATATCTGCATGCAGTCAATATAGTAATCACAGACTGCCTATAGATGAACGTTTCAAGGCAAAAGAGGACATATGGGTAAAATACAAGCACAGATTAGAGATTGACATCACCCACCGAATATATCAGTCTCTTGTGGGGAAAGAATTTAAGCGTCTGAAGTGAACACCTAGCCATCAAAAAGTCTGGTCTCAAACATACATCAACCAGGACCAAGATTAGGCTGCACCGTGAACCAAGATGGTATTGTCTCCCAGGGAGAGATATGTCTGTGGGAGGTCCAATTATAAAATATAAATATCAGTCTGGCAAAACTTGTGTGCTTCTCTTTGAGCTGTCTGTCTTGAATGTCATTGGACCTTTCAAATTTTGTACAATAAAAGTCTTTTTTTATCTTATTATTTTTGAAGAAGGTATTTCTCTTGAACTTTGTGCTTAGAGGTTGACTGCTCCTCAGCATCCCGCCTCCCTGCTGAGATCTCACACTGTTCAATACAAGCTGCAGTTGTCTATCAGGCTGTATGTGCGGAAACTCAATACACTTGGATTCCGGACTCATAAAATGCTCAACTGAATATCCACAATATACAACCGTTGTGATATGTATTTTCAAAATAAGTACACCAGCTTCATCAGTTCTGTGATATCTTTGTATAAAAAATCTGAGCTAGTAATCACTGTTTCATTCACATCTATGCATTTGGGAGCCATAAGCAGTGACTATACAGGTGATCATATTGATGATGGTTGTGCATGAACTTCTACTCAATGTACACTGTGGATTCAGGACCCCTGTCCTCAGGATCTGTAGGGAACCCAGTGGGGAAAACCTCACTTCTCATTTGTTAAAAATGCTTTGATTAACCCTTTAATAAATATTTGCATATATAAAATCAATAAAAAATAAAGGGAGTCTGTCAGTAGTTTTGACCTCTTTGCACTGCAGATAGCGCTGTGTTGATGTACAAACTAGTTTCATAGATGAAAAATAGAAATTTCAGGTGTCCATGGTGCGTTCGTGTACTGAGAAGTGCCCCGGGTCTATGTACTGAATCCTCTTTACACCATCTCATTTGCTCTTGAGTGACAACTATTCAACCTTGAGACCGCTAGGGCTGTGGCTCATTGCAGAAAGGCGGTTTTCAGGAGCATCTAATGCAGGGAGCCCAGGACACTTCACAGCGAGTGAACACTCCTCCAGTAGCTAAAATTGTAGATCTCGGTGGATTTAAAGTTCTATTTCTGGCTTAATCAATTAGTAGGTACATCATCACTCTCCTTTAATTGCTTAACAAATTATACGGTATATCTAGTAATGTTTCCAGTTTGAGCGACCAAAGCTCCTGTCGGACTCCCTTAAAGTGTTATTCCCAGGATTGCATTATTTTTCATAAAGTACAGTAAATGCATACTTATTGGTAATAAACAAACAAAGCCATTGATCTACAGACTATCTGTCTCTTGGGGCATCCAGTTTTACATGGTAGAAGGGATGTTTTTTTTTTCTTATAAGCTAAAACTACATATCCCAAAAACACATGCTTCTCCTCAGTGCTTCATGTCCCTCTCTCACATCTTCTGACTACACCCACTCTGAGTTATCATCAAGAGTATTGAAGTGTAGTAGTAGTGTCTAATAGCAGTAGTAGTGTAGAATTCACCTTTCACCTTTGTACAGTTTGCTCCTATACAGTACCCTGCCTCACTGTCATTATCTATAGCAATCTACAGCAGTATAGCTGCAGTATGGTTCTACATCATTAGCTGGTTGTAGCAGAGCTCAAGTCTTCTGCGCCTCCTCCACAACAGAACGTGCAATAACTTAGTAGTCCAGAGTTTTGCTTGTTGCCTGCTGCAGTGATGTGGTGCTGCAATTGCCGTTAAATTGATTCAAGCAATGATAATCATCAATAAAGCTGCAATTGCAGTTTCAAATCCCTGAACTCAGAGGTAGGCAACAAACACACCTTCCATTTTTCGTTTTTTCCTCACTTTATTCCAATAGCCATAACTACAGTTAGGGCCAGAAATATTTGGACAGTGACACAAGTTTTGTTATTTTAGCTGTTTACAAAAAAATGTTCAGAAATACAATTATATATATAATATGGGCTGAAAGTGCACACTCCCAGCTGCAATATGAGAGTTTCCACATCCAAATCGGAGAAAGGGTTTAGGAATTATAGCTCTGTAATGCATAGCCTCCTCTTTTTCAAGGGACCAAAAGTAATTGGACAATGGACTCTAAGGGCTGCAATTAACTCTGAAGGCGTCTCCCTCGTTAACCTGTAATCAAGGAAGTAGTTAAAAGGTCAGGGGTGGATTCCAGGTGTGTGGTTTTGCATTTGGAAGCTGTTGCTGTGACCAGACAACATGCGGTCAAAGGAACTCTCAATTGAGGTGAAGCAGAACATCCTGAGGCTGAAAAAAAAGAAAAAATCCATCAGAGAGATAGCAGACATGCTTGGAGTAGCAAAATCAACAGTTGGGTACATTCTGAGAAAAAAGGAATTGACTGGTGAGCTTGGGAACTCAAAGGCCTGGGCGTCCACGGATGACAACAGTGGTGGATGATCGCTGCATACTTTATTTGGTGAAGAAGAAGCCGTTCACAACATCAACTGAAGTCCAGAACACTCTCAGTGAAGTAGGTGTATCTGTCTCTAAGTCAACAGTAAAGAGAAGACTCCATGACAGTAAATACAAAGGGTTCACATCTAGATGCAAACCATTCATCAATTCCAAAAATAGACAGGCCAGAGTTAAATTTGCTGAAAAACACCTCAAGAAGCCAGCTCAGTTCTGGAAAAGTATTCTATGGACAGATGAGACAAAGATCAACTTGTACCAGAATGATGGGAAGAAAAAAGTTTGGAGAAGAAAGGGAACGGCACATGATCCAAGGCACACCACATCCTCTGTAAAACATGGTGGAGGCAACGTGATGGCATGGGCATGCATGGCTTTCAATGGCACTGGGTCACTTGTGTTTATTGATGACATAACAGCAGACAAGAGTAGCCGGATGAATTCTGAAGTGTACCGGGATATACTTTCAGCCCAGATTCAGCCAAATGCTGCAAAGTTGATTGGACGGCGCTTCATAGTACAGATGGACAATGACCCCAAGCATACAGCCAAAGCTACCCAGGAGTTCATGAGTGCAAAAAAGTGGAACATTCTGCAATGGCCAAGTCAATCACCAGATCTTAACCCAATTGAGCATGCATTTCACTTGCTCAAATCCAGACTTAATACGGAAAGACCCACAAACAAGCAAGACCTGAAGGCTGCGGCTGTAAAGGCCTGGCAAAGCATTAAGAAGGAGGAAACCCAGCGTTTGGTGATGTCCATGGGTTCCAGACTTAAGGCAGTGATTGCCTCCAAAGGATTTGCAACAAAATATTGAAAATAAAAATATTTTGTTTGGGTTATGTTTATTTGTCCAATTACTTTTGACCTCCTAAAATGTGGAGTGTTTGTAAAGAAATGTGTACAATTCCTACATTTTCTATCAGATATTTTTGTTCAACCCTTCAAATTAAACGTTACAATCTGCACTTGAATTCTGTTGTAGAGGTTTCATTTCAAATCCAATGTGGTGGCATGCAGAGCCCAACTCGCCAAAATTGTGTCACTGTCCAAATATTTCTGGCCCTAACTGTATATTATCTCTCCATTAATATACACATATGAGGCTTGTTTTTTGCAGGAGGAGTTGTACTTTTCAATGACATAATTCATTTTACCATATAGTGTACAGGAAAATGGGGAAAAAATTGCACATGCAGTGAATTTGCAAATAAAAGGGCAATCCCATGGTTTAGTTTTTTTGTTTTACTTTGTAAACTACCGTGTGGGTATGATACCTCAGGTCAGTGCGAGTTGGTAGATACCAAAAACGTACATGTTTTTTATTATTTGTTATGTCGAGGTACCGGGCACCTTCTGCTGGCCTGGAGCAACTCAGGTAATCGCTAACTGCTGCAGTAAACATAAGCCCCCCTCGATGACAGGTGTTGCACGCCTTCCAGATCACAAATCAATATAGAAGAAAAAGCTGGGCGGCACTCACCATAAGGGCTTGGACACACTTTTCTAGTTACATCTGAGTTTGACTGAGGAGACTCTGAAAGGGCTGGAGCAGTGACCCTGAACGGCCTCTCCCTCTCTGGACGGGGAGTCTGGAGCTGCACAAAACCACAATCAGCTGACAGCCCCGTCCAGATAGGGAGAGGCCGTTCAGGGTCACTGCTCCAGCCCTTTCAGAGTCTCCTCAGTCAAACTCAGATGAGTGTGTCCGAGCCCTAATTCAATGATCCTTTATTCAAATGAAATATGGAGACGATAGATTCAGCGGGGACAGGGAGTGAGGATCAGCGGACGACGGTTGCCGTTTCGCGGGGCTGTACCGCTGCAACGGGTCCTGTTAATTGTATTATCATCAATAGGGCAAAATGAGGTGATTTGAAAATTTGTGGGTTTTTTTCTTCATATTTTTACTATTTTCATTATTATTACTTGTCTCCTTTGCAGCTCCCACTATCAGATCGCTGGTGCTTTACTGAACCATGTTGATGGACGGCTCAATACAGAAGAAATAATAATAATATTTATTCATTTATATAGCGCTATTAATTCCATAGTGCTTTACATACATAAGTAATACTGTCCCCACTGGGTCTCACAATCTAAATGGATCTCCTGTGATCTCCGACGCTTAGCCAGCGTTCACAGGAAGTTTATCATGACAGTGAAGTCTTATCAGCTGATGCGCGATTGTTTTGAGAACCCATCAACCCACGATCGCGGGGCCACGGATGGAAGCAGGAAATGGTGCAATCCCTGCCAGCATGCGTTAAGTTGCATTCTCAGAGTCTGACAGCGTGATCTAACTAATTGACAGCAGCCGTTCTTTGTTCTGCCCGCCGTTATTGCAGGCATATGTCTGATTATCAGATCAGCCGACTTGTGCAGGGAAATATGTGGGCTCAGAGAGTGAGTCCTCATCAGATTCAGAGAAGGGGTTAATATAATTTTAGTTATTTACAGAGAGACCCATATTTGAGTATATCTTTCCTCTCAGCCCCCGGTATAGAGCTCCTTAATATAATAATAAATTTTTATATAGCGCCAACATATTCCACAGCGCTTTACAATACAGTAGGTAATAGATGAACATACACAGTATAATACAGTAAGAAAATACACAATATAATACAGTAATTCCAGTAGAGAAAGAATACAGTACAATAATAGGAAACAATACAATAAGCACAGAATCAATGTAAAAAATACAATACAATAGATAAAGCAAAAAATAAAGGTGACCCTGGTCAAAAGAGCTTACAATCTACAACAAGATAGGAGTTACACAAAGTACAGGGGCTTATTACACTGATGGTCCAGGCATCTTGAGGAAATGAGGGATATAAAGTTACATGAATGGTCACCAGACAATCTGTGTAGACCTTTTGGGTTTGGTGGAGTTTGCAGAAGAGTTATGTCGAGAGAGATAGTGAATGGGCTATGTACAGTGCAAAGGAATTTTGTTAAGGAGCATGATAGGCCGCCTTGAAAAGATGTGTTTTTAGTGAGCGGCTGAAGCCATGCAAGTTGTGGATGGTCCTGATTTCTTGGGGTAGAGCATTCCAGAGAATTGGTGCAGCTCGGGAAAAGTCTTGGAGCTGGGAGTGGGAGGATCGGATTAGTGCAGATATTAGTCAAAGGCCATTTGTTGAACATAGAGAACGGGTAGGGTGATAGACAGAGATGAGGGAGGAGATGTAGGGGGTTGCTGCATTGTGAAGAGCTTTGTGGGTAAGAACAAGCAATTTGAACTTTATCCTGCAGCGTATAGGCAGCCAATGCAATGACTGGCACAGACCGGAGGCACTGAGAGAGAGATGTCAGATTTAGGGAGGTTAGTGTAGGGCGGGAGCAAAAGAAGTTCAGTTTTGGAAAGGTTGAGTTTTAAATAGAGAGCCGATATGATGTTGGAAACAGCAGCTAGACAGTCATTGGTGTTCTTTAACACCGCAGGGGTAAGGTTAGGAGCTGAAGTGTATAATTGTGTGTCGTCAGCGTAGAGATGGTACTGGAAGCCAAGTCTGCTGATGGTGTGTCCAATCGAGGCTGTGTAGAGAGAAGAGGTCCAAGTACTGAACCCTGAGGGACCCCAATAGTGAGAGGAAGAGGGGGGGAAGTAGAGCCAGCAAATGATACACTGAAAAAGCAGTCAGAAAGATAGGAAGAGATCCAGGAGAGAGCAGTGTCTCTATAAAAATGGCGTGCAACATACAGAGTAGGAGATGGTGGTCAACAGTGTCAAAAGCTGCAGAGAGATCAAGAAGAATAAGCAGAGAGTGTTCACCATTATGTTTTGCTGTCAGTAGGTCATTGGTCACTTTGATGAGGGCAGTTTCTGTAGAGTGAAGGGGGCAGAAGCCAGACTGTAATTTATCTAGAAGAGAGTGAGCGGAGAGGTAACAGGTGAGGCGGGAGTAGACCAGGCGCTCCAGGAGTTTAGAGATGAAGGGGAGGTTGGAGACTGGTCTGTAGTTATTTGTGCAGGATGGGTCAAGAGAAGCTTTCTTTAATAATGGAGTAATGAACGAGTGCTTGAAGGAGGAGGGGAAGATGCCAGAAGAAAGGGAGAGGTTGATTTTGGTTAGGTGAGTGGTGACAACCGGACGGAGAGACTGGAGTAGCTGTGAGGGGACCCATCCCTCACAGCTACTCTAGTCGTGCATGTAGTGGGACGAGAAGAAGAGAGGAGCCTGGCAACAACTTCTTCTGAAACTGGGTCAAATGTGGAGAGTGAGCTGGAGGAGATGTGGGTAAGAATGGAGTAACAGCGCTTGGAGGCTGGGAGCTGATTTCCTGGTGGATGTTGTCTATTTTCTCCATAAAGTAAGAGGCCAGATCATCAGCACAGAGGTCAGTGATGGGGGCCTGCACTTTAGGACTGAGGAGAGAGTGAAAGGTGTCAAAGTTTTTTTGGATTGTTGGATAGTGAGTAGATCAGGGTGGTGAAGTAGGTTTGTTTGGCAAGGGGAAGGGCAGAGTTGTAGGTTTTTAGCATGAATTTATAATGGATAAAGTCTTCTGGTGAGCGAGTTTTCATCCATAGGCGTTCAGCACTCTAGAGCATCGCTGGAGGAATCGAGTTTGTGATGTGAGCCAGGGCTGTTTTGTTCTATGTTTGGAGGTTATGAGGTTGAGGGGCGCTACTTGGTCCAGGGTGCTTCTGAGAGTGTTATTATAGTGATTTACTGCCAGATCTGGACAGGAGAATGAGGAGATTGAGGACAATGATGAGATGAGGGAGTCTGTGAGTGCATGAGGGTTAATGGCCTGTAGATTTCTGGATGTTTGATAGGTAGGGGTGTGCTGTGGTGTGTGAGGGTTAGTGAGTGTGAAGGAGAGAATGTTATGATCAGAGGGGAAGAGATGAATTATCTAGGAAGACGGTTGAGCAGAGTCGGGTAAAGACGAGGTCAAGGATGTTACCACCCATGTGTGTCTCAGAGGTTGAGAGCTTTGAGAGGCCAAGTGACGTGGTTAGAGATAGGAGCTGGGATGCAGATGGGAGGTGGGGCTACTTATGGGGATGTTAAAGTCTCCCAGAATGAGGGTTGGTAATTCTGAGGACATGAAGTGTATCAACCATGCGGAGAAATGGTCGAGGAACTGGGTTGGTGACCCTGGGGGGCAGTATACCACCGCTACTCTGAGGGGAAGGGGATGGAATAGCCTAATGGAGTGGACCTCAAACGAGGGGAATGAGAGTGATGGGGCTGGAGGGATGACCTGGAAAGCACATTGTGAAGACGGGAGTAAGCCAACTCCACCACCATGTCTGTTCCCAGGTCTCGGGGAATGAGATAAATGTAAGCCACCATAAGAAATAGCAGCAGGGGAAGCAGTGTCCGAATCATGGATCCAGGTTTCAGTGAGGGCCAGGAGGTTGAGAGAGTTAGTGAGAAAGTAGTTATGAATGAAGGGAAGTTTGCTGTATACAGACTGTGGATTTCAGAGAGCGCAATTAAAAGAAGGAGATGAAGGTGTGCAGGTAATGTTAATAAGGTTAGTGAGGTTTCTGTGTGAGGTGGGAGAGGGGTTGAAATTACCAGAGGGCAGACCAAGGTTCTGAGAGATATCACCTGAGAGGAGCAGCAGTAAAGAGAGAAAGAGCAGATAGTTTTTGGAATTAGGACTTGATTAATTATGACAAACTTCGGAAGGTGATGGGCTGAGAATCTTCAGTAAACTGAAGATAGCATGGGAGCTGTACATAGAGAAGGGCAGGAGAGAGGGGCTGATGTGAATGAGTGGTGATGGGAGGAGGGTGATAAAAGTTGGTGGTGAGAGCACATAAGAAAACAAACAATGAAATAAAAGACATGGTAAAGATTAGTAGTGGATAGAGTTATACACAGTGTTTGCGTGTCCCTCTATGTCATTGCCTTCCAGTCTATCCCAGTCAGTTCTGGTCCATTTCTTGTCTATTTCATATGTTGCCACTTTAAACAGCTCCTTCTGCGATAGATTTTTCCTTTCTATCCCCTCTATATACAGTGCATCCTGCACCATATCTCTCCTCTCAGCCAAGTGTATAGACCCTCACACTATAGTATGTTGTTCATTTCAGCAGCCTGTCTAAGCACATTCATCAGTATAGCTCTCCTTTCTGAGCCCTCTATATTTAGCCCATCCTGCAGTGTATCTACTCTTTTTGTCTCCTGTATATACAGTTCCATCCTGCAGTACATCACTCCTCTTAGCTACCAGCACAGAGGCACTACTCTTCCTGTATTGAGAACTATACTGTAATGAATGAGACCCTTTTCCATGATATCATCCCTCACAGCAGAAGCTCCAGTCCAGAAAGCAGAGCTATGCTGTTAAGCAAGATGTGTAAAAGACCATCAAAGACACCTGGAACCACTGGATGATGCCTAAAGCAACTATAGGGTAAATAGAGCCTTGAGGGTCCTCTTTATGGGGTTTGCCATGTAGAAATGGGGGTGAATCTGAAAGTGAGTTACGGTGGGTATAGAAAGTATTCAGACCACTTTAAATGTTTCACTCTTTGTTTCATTGCAGCTTTTTGGTAAACTCCAAAAGTTCTTTTTTTCTCATTAGGGTATGTGCCCACAGGAAGGTTTTGCTGTGTTTTAGAAAGAATGAGCATGTCAATTCTTTGCTGAATACTTATGACCATGTGATATTTCAGTCTTTCTTTTTTAATAAATTTGCACAAATTTCTACATTTCTGTTTTTTTCAAGATGGGGTGCAGAGTGAACATTAATGAGAAAAAATGAACTTTTTGAATTTACCAAATGGCTGCAATGAAACAGAGTGAAAACTGTAAAGAGGTCTGAATACTTTCTGTACTCACTGTATACTGGCACAACAGATTAAATGCAATATTATGATTTTTGGAACACTATGTCACAATGGCCAAGCATTTCAGAAACTAGTAATATACCTGGCTGCAATTCATGGTGCCTGCGGTTTGGCCATCACAAGTCGCTTGACAAGTTCCCTTAGAAAATTTCTATAATTAAAAACAAAAATATTATATTCATTGTTGGCAAAGAATTTTCTAAGCCAAAAATGCAACTTTTTTTTTGCACAAATCTACATCTGGTCATAAAAGAACATGCATTTCATTTACTGATTTTAGGACAATCCAAATTGCATGCTATTTATTAGTAAATTTGGCACAATATTCTCCAAAAATCTTATATCTTTTTTATTGTGTGTCTGGAGGGCCTTTCTTAATAAATCTGCACTATTGGCATTTGTATATAATAACATATAAGGTAATACAGTGATTTTGTTATCTGACTTCTCACCATAAATATATATACCGGTACTTGCCAATTGTAAGGCATAGTTATAGCCCATACAGTGTGATGGCGCTGGGGTACCTACATTCTGCTTATTTCACATTTGCTCTGACCTTTTCTCTCTTCTGGGATTTTTCTCCGTCTCAGTCATCAGGAAATGTCTCTCTCCTCTTGGCTTTAGCCAGGGTGGCATTTCTGACAGACGCACAAACAGATGCCCGCCTTGTTGCTAATGACAGGTGATTAGAGGTAGTGAGGGTGCCAAGGTAATTAAACCGCCCTCTGACAGTAACATTTGGCGACCGGTGTTTTCCAACACTGAGAAAGAAAAAGAATGATTGTAGTGTACTGAAAGACTCAGAAGCTGCAATCCCTCCGGCATGAGTCGGTACGCGGAGAAACGCACAGTTTGTCCTCAACTTCCTAATAGGTTTTTAAGCAAACAAATGTTTATTTAGCTGTTCTTTATTTTTCATGTTCATCTGGTTTATAGCACACTCTATCTTGGGTAGTCCATGGTATGACCATGTTGAAGGTTTCCTTCACAAGACTATACAGTATATTGTTTTGTCTGTCCAATGACCCCATTCATACAAACATATTTTGTTAGGCTCCATTAAGATGTCCACTTTTCACCTATTGTTCTGGTTTTGGTGGATAGAACCCACAATCCTTCTCTGGGGCTTTTTAAGTGTCTGAAAAAAAGACAAAACAATCTAGACGTCCATTTTTGATCCGAATCTTTGATCTAATGTGCGCCACACATTGAGTCGACACAACAACAAAAAACATCTGTGTGTTATCAAAGTGTTTTTCTTTTTATACTTATTAATAGGCTTGAAACGTATAAAAAATGGACACAAAGAACCATGAATAGATGAAATCAGATCCAGGGCACAGAGGAAAAATGTGCAATTTTTGTAAATAAAAAAATGGACGTCTGAGTAAGGCCTTGAGGCCGCCTTACACTTTGGACTAAGGTTGGCCGAACCTGATAAGTTTGGCTGAGAGTCTAATGTGAACGTCAGCCCCAGACAATTAGTTATAGGGGAGTTAAGGACCTGACATGTCCAATATCAGAATGACAATTATCTGAGGTAAAAGCCACTGAGATTTCTGGCAGCTTTTTCATAGAGAGAACAGGCAAAAGGGTCAAATGCCGCGCTGCCGTGAATAAAAGTCGGTCCAAGTATTCCTTGATGGTTATTTGCTTCCGCGTTTCGAATATTCCATCTCCTTCCTCAGGAAAAAATCACATACCTGAGCAAGGAGATGGACTCTCCGAAACATGTAGAGTAATCAAATCACCATCATGGAATATTTGTAATGTCTTTTATTCACGGCAGCGCGGTATTTGACCCTTTATACTACCGCCCTCATTTTGCTGGTGGGGCTGGAGCAGCCGTGTGTGTTAAACGAGTACAGTGTTTGTGACTCTCACAATTCTACATGGTGAGCCTCCCCCCAGTGTCTTCATCCCTGTAAAATCCTTTGGATAAAACCATATTTGCACTCCTTTGTTTTCGTTTTTTTTCCATACCGAGAGGAGGAGTGCTCGGCAGAATGAGCGCTCATGTGTATGGGGTGAGATAGCTGCTGGCTGCCATCTTATGTGTATGGGGGTGTTTAGGCTTACAATAACCTAATGAAATGGTGTGTTTCAAAATTGACCCACATAGTAAATGTAGTAATATATTTAAAGCCACTTGATTTTTTATATTAGCAAGTGTGTTGTGGCAATTAGTCATAAGTATCACAGGTTCTCATCCTCCTCCTTCAAAGACTGTACAGTTCTCCACCCAACAATATGGCTTATGAAGGAGGAACGTGACCAGACCAGCCTATCAGCCTTCTCCAATGAAAAAAACAGCTTCCTCATGGGCAGTGTTTTCCCATTGGCAGTAGACTGACGGACTGATGTGTAACTAGAAGGGAGAAAAGCGCACATAGGGTCATATCTGATGTCGAATGGAAAGAAAGGTGTCATGACCACTCACCTTATTGGGTTGTGAGGGTCACAACAGCTCAATACATATGTCCAGCTGCAGCAACCACCAGGTTATATGAGACCACGTAACGGAGATTGATGGGAGGTATAATGCACTGCCATCCAAGAGTCGCAAGGATGTCAGGAATCCAAAGATGTTTTCAAATAGCCTTTATTCATCTCTACTAGTTTCATGAGACTGCTGCTCAGTTGTTCAGCACAAAGGATTACACACATGTGGCAACAACGCCTATATATAACACTCAGTGCCTCACACTGCATACAGGACCTGTGGGGATGTCACAATCAGGTGATCAGATGCATGTGACTGATCACATGACTATCTGTGAGATACAGAGGATTACACACATGTGGCAACAATGCCTATATATCACACAGATAGTTGTGATGTACATTGCATAATAGGAGCATGAAAAGAAGAAGAACAAAGTGATTAAAAAAAATCCATGTAACTTTGCACTTCTTTTGTACAATGTGTGGTCATCATAAGATAATAAAATCTAAATAAAATCCTCAAGCAGCAGTCACAATTCATAAATAATTTCAAAGCTAAATGTTGTCGATTAAAATATCTCAATAAATGAATTCTATGGTTAAAAGTTGTCAGTGACGAATCAAACCCATAAAAATATTGCTATACGTTCAAAGGTATCAGAGTGTCACCTTATAGCTCACACCACCAGATCCTGCTGGATCCTTGCATATCTCTGCATCTCATAAGGGTTATTGGCCTTAGATACGGTTAGTTGGAGCATATCGGGTCCATCGGCCTCTGCAGCATCATCCCCAAGAACCACTGAGATATAGCACCGCTCCTGACAGTGACGCCACTGGTGATGCGATCCGGACCTCGGCAGTCCTGTCAATCTCCGCTACATGATGGACTGATCTGGTCAGCCATATATTGGACAGAAGAGCTAAGATAGGAGGCGAACCTGTGATACTTATATATTAGTAAGTGCTACCACATCATATCTGTGAAAGAACCAAAAACATACAGTAGCCAACGGTTTTAAGTCAGACCGAGAACACGGGATTGATCTGTCATTTAATTGGAATGTAAAACCAATTTGAGACTTACTGAGTTATTTCCATTTGTCTCTTTTTCCGTTAAAGCCTGCACCACTCATCTAATATCATTTCCTTATCTGGCCTCATAGTATAGTTCATCACCTTGCTTGGAGGGGATTCCTCTATAGTCTTGCACTAATGGAGAGCGGGGCCTTCTCTTCTGCATTGTCTCTTTTTAATTAAAACTATCAGATTGTGATGCGACCGTTGGATCATCCGTGGATAATCGCTGTCAGATTATGTTACACTGTGTATTACCGGGCTTGTCTATTGAAATGTGCTGATATCACTTCTGTCAACTGCAAAAAATTGTCCAGATCCAGAATGAAGAGCCTCATCCTAAGACTTATAATATAATTTAGACATTTTAAAGCCGTAAACTGGAGACTCTCACGTAGACGCTATTGATGACATGCAGTGGCGTAACCTGAAGTTCATGGAACACAGTGCAAACTCTTCAACTTTCACAGGGCTCAGTATCATACTTCTAATATACTGTTGGCTTTGCTTAAAAACAAATAGTTGATTCTTTTTTTCAATTTTAATTTTTATTAATTTTTTAATCATCAATCATAACAAATCATATAACACGACTTCACAATCACAGGTCTGCAGTACGATCACCAGTAATAAAAATCGGCTCATTTCCTCCAGTCATCACAGCTGTAATAAGTCCACAGAAAGATCCCACATCTGCCATGTCTGGTTAAATTTGTCCATCGTATTGTGGAGTGTGGCAGTCAGTCGTTCCATTAATCGGAGGTCTTTTATCCGTGCATACCAATCAGATAATGAGGGTGGGGCCCTCCTCTTCCAATTTAAGGATATCAAACATTTCGCTGCTGTAAGTAAATGCATTAAGAGCCTGCTCTTGGTTTTATTCAAACCTGGGGGGAAAAGATTTAAGAGACATACAGCCGGATCTAGGGGCAGGGAGTGATCTATAACCCGGGATATCACTGTTGTCACAGACTCCCAAAAACCTTGAATTAACGGGCATAACCAGAAAAGATGATATAAAGAGGCTTTACTTTGATCACATCTCCAACAGTTGTCCGGGATAGTCGAATTAAACTTATGAAGGAGTTCAGGCGTGTAGTACCATGTCATTAATATTTTCATCTGGTTCTCTTTATATAAGGTATTAACTGATGACCTGAATGTTCTATCCCATATCATACCCCACATCGGGCCAGAAATCTCCCTCCCTAACCAAGTTTCCCATCGCGTCATGTAGGCGTGTTTAAACGTGCCCCAGGAACCCCGAGAATTCAGGATAGTGTAAATATCAGATATAAGGCCTCTAGTAGAGGGTCCCCGAGAGCATAAGGTTACAAATTGGGTCAGGCCTGTACTCTTTTTGGGCCCCTTGACCGACGTAAGGTAGTGAAGTATTTATCAATATGAGAAGTCCAACCTTTCCGGCAACTTATATAACGAACGCAGCTCAGCGAAGGATCGTGGTTCGTGTGTAAGTGGGTTTACTATGTCACGGAAGCAAAAAAGGCCCACCTCTGCCCATTTACGCATTGTGACAGAATCCAAAGCTCCCGAAGTATGTGGGCTATACAGAAAAGGTGTTAAGGGAGAGATGTGTGTCGCTAACTGATATTTAATTCTGCATTTACTCCAAACATCCCTGGTAAAAGGTTTTCGGAAGCTAGAGACATATTAGTACATCTACCACCCCGTACTAGAAATATAAAAACGGAATATGTCTCTACTAGCTTTCGGAACCTTTTGGAGTGAATCTCCGAGGGTGTGCCCATATTAACGAGGCGGGATGGTATGGGGCCAGCCATAGCTGTTCCACCTCTGTCCAACTACTGCCTATTGGCAACGTCGACCAATGGGACAAATGGCGCAAATGCGTAGCGTAGTAATACAGCATAATGTCCGGGCATGCAACCCCTCCTTCCCATTTTGACGTACATAGGACCGAATCCGGTATTCTGTGTCTTCCCGAGTGCCAAATGAACTTCATTACAGACAACTGGATACTCTTTAGAGTTATAATGGGTACTTTTACCGATAGTGTTTCAAATAAGTATAAAAAGCTGACATCTTAATAGCTGCCACCCTTCCCAAGAGTGAGATCTGTAAGGCTGACCATTTTTTTAGCTGGGCCTCCACCTTCTGTATCAGGGGTGGAAAGTTAGCTTGGTATATTGTTTTGTAGCTAGAGGTCATATTGATCCCTAAATAGCGTAGGGACGTTGTGCGCCAGGTATAACTATATAAAATTTTAAGGAGGTGGAGTTTAGGCTCTTGGATATTTATGGGCAGTGCCTCAGTTTTTGCCGAATTAATTTTATAGCCCGACAATT
Organism: Allobates femoralis; assembly: GCA_033576535.1. NCBI lineage: Eukaryota > Metazoa > Chordata > Amphibia > Anura > Aromobatidae > Allobates > Allobates femoralis. The sequence goes on along the minus strand of JARQOC010000010.1, from coordinate 153,032,051 downwards.
TAGCATATCACCCAATAGCGGCATGTAAGTTAGGCAGAGAAATAACGGGCTTTGTCAAGGAGAGTATCACGTCATCCGCGAACAGGGCGACTTTGAATTGTCTGCCTTTAAGTCGAATTCCTGAAATATCAGGGTTTAGCCTAATTTGTGCAGCTAGCGGCTCTATACTAAGGACATATAGCAATGGAGAAAGGGGGCACCCTTGACGCGTTCCATTTTTTATGCACAGATCTTTGGAATGGGCGTGAGGGAGGCGGACCGGGCAGTGGGAGATGAATAGAGACCCTTCAGTGCTGTAACAAAAGGCCCCGGCAGGCCAAAATGATGGAGAGCGTGAAGCATGAATGCCCAATCCAGCCTATCGAAGGCCTTTTCTGCATATACTAAGCAAAAGGGCCTCCTCCGCTCTCCTGTTGGCCACCTCTATCAGGTCCAAAATACGCCTGGTATTGTCGCCCGCCTGGCGAAAGTGGACAAAACCAACCTGGTCTTTATGGATCAAATGTGGAAGCCAAGTACCCAGCCTATCCGCCAAAAGTTTGGTGAAAATTTTCAGGTCCGCATTTAACAGGCTGATAGGACGGTAGCTTGCACACTCCATTGGGTCCTTAACCTCTTTTGGGATTACAGTAATGTAAGAACGGAGTATAGAATCGGGTATTACCCCTCCCTCCATGAAATGGTTAAACAATAGAACCATATTGGGGGACAACACATCTATATAGGTTTTATAGTAAAGATATGGCAATCCATCCGGATCCGGGGCTTTACGACTTGGCAATTTCTTCACTATTTCCTCAACTTCCTCTGCAGTAATTTTCTGATTAAGTTCATCTAGCGCGATCTGGGATAATTTAGGTAGGTGGCACGATAAGAGGTATTCATCCAGGATACGGCTCTGTCCTCCCTGGGGTTGAGGTGAAGCAAGAGGGAGAGAGTAAAGCGAAGAATAATATTCGTAAATAATGTCCGCCACCTTACACGGGTCATAATGGATCACTCCGGCTTGATCTTTGATGCCGTAGGGGGAAGTATTGGTAATCTGATCTCTCAGTCTCCTGGCTAGCATTGTATGTGCCTTATTACTGTATTCATAGAATTTCTGTCTGGAATATCTTAGTAGTACTTCCACCTTACCATGTGAGATGGTTTTAAGTTGGCTTCTCAGGTCTATTACCTCTTTAAGGAGTTGTTTGGTGGGGTGCGCCAGTAATCGCGCCTCTGCTTTTTTTAATTTCCCTTCTATGGTTAGATATCTGGATTTTGCGTCTTTTTTAATCCTGGATGACAGCGCAATGCACTCTCCTCTAAAAACCGCCTTATGGGCCTCCCACAGGACTGGTAATGATGGAGATGATGGGGTGTTTTCAGTGAAATAGTTTACAAGGGATTCCCGCAATTTATCCCGTGTATCTTTATTTGTCAAAAGGGATTCGTTTAATCTCCAATGATTCAGTTTAGGAGGGTTAGGCGTTAACTTGAGGTCTATTGTCAGAGGGGCATGGTCAGTCCAGGTTATAGTGCCAATAGAAGCCGATATCAGAGAGCGTAGTATAACCACATCCCCAAAAAAATAATCAATACGGCTATGGGAGCCGTGAGGATGGGAGTAAAACGTAAATCTCTTATCTGTTGGATTGTCAATACGCCATAGGTCATACAACATGTGTCTACGTATTAATTTCCGAAAGCTAGTAGAGACATATTCCGTTTTTATATTTCTAGTACGGGGTGGTAGATGTACTAATCTGTCTCTAGCTTCCGAAAATGCCATATTAAAATCACCGCCAATTATCTGGGCCATTCCTCGGTCAGGACGTAGTCGGGCCAAAACTGAAGCTATAAATTTTATCTGGTTCGTGTTGGGGGCATATAAATTGCACAACTTAATTGGTATTCCCCCTATGTTCCCATAAACAATGGCAAATCTTCCCTGAGGATCTATGTCTGCTTTAGTTACCTGGAATGTACAGTGGTGGGAAATCAAAATTGCCACCCCAGCCGTTTTATTTTTAGCTGTAGTGGAGAAAGTAGTAGGATACCAATGGTGTGCAAATTTAAGGGATCCCGTATCCGTAAGATGTGTCTCCTGTAGAAACACGATATCTGCTTTAGACTCCCGCATTTCCTGGAGAGTGAGCCTTCTTTTTATATCCGAATTTAGTCCCTTTACATTGAGAGAAAGTAACTTAACCATGATAAGATAGAGGCATACCCAGAGCATTTAGAGGGGATATAGATGGACGCAGAACGGGACTGTGGGATCTAAGAGGATGAATAGTAGATTCTTAATGATTCGGTGGAGTAACAAAAAAACGAAAAAATGACTGATGGCCAAAAACTTGGAAAACAATACTCAAAAAAATGCCTAAAAACAAAATTCAGAATAAAAAAGCCAGTTCCCTGAAGTGTCTTCTGTTTGGAAGTACCATATTTTGTGGATTATAAAATGCACCCGATTATAAAACGCACTCCCAAATTAGAGGAAGAAAATAGGAAAAAACCTTATGTTTATTGTTGAAAAGTGGATATGGCGGTGGCACAAGTGGGGGCAATGTGGTGAGCCTGAGGCTGGGAGGAGGGGGTGTACTCGCGGCCCTCAACAGGTGCCATTGATCTCCCGGCAGTGGACACAATGGGCTTAAGAAAAGTAGCTACACAGGCAGCGCACAGGCAGATTGAAATCTAAGGGAACTGAGATCTCAATCTACACATGCGCTGCCTGCACAGCAATTTTCCTGAAGTTCATCTTGTAATTAGTGGCGCATGTCTAGATTAGGATCTTGCCTCTCCAATATATCAATCTGCATGTGCGCTACTTCTGCAGCCATTTTCCTTAAGCCCATCACGTCCACTGTCAGAAGATTGATTGCACCTACCACACTCCGCCGGGACACCTTCTCCTTCCAACCTTGGGCCTGCAGCACTGCCCCACCATGCCGCCGCCAACTTCCTTCCGCAGTGACCCTGCCTCTTCTGACCCCACACCACCAGCATTCCCCACGGTAAACTATATCCAAATTATAAAATGCACTCTCATTTCCCACCAATTTTTTTGGGGGGGAAGAAGGGGAGTGCATTTTATAATCTGGAAAAAAAAAAAAAGAGCACGCATCGAGCTCACCTCAGGTTATGTGCACATGCTGCATTTTTGGCAAGTTTTTTTATGCAGTGAAAACTTGTTGTTTTGGCAGTAAAAATATAACTGGTTCCAGAAACCATAAAGTTAGTTTAATTCAGCAGAAAAGCAGCAAAAATACAGCAGCTGTGTTTTTGCTCTGTCTCATTGCTTTCAATGGTGGAAAAACTCTGCAAAAACATTGATAGAATTGATGCAGCTTCTTTAAAAAATGCAGCAGTTTTCTATTTCAGCCCAGAAAATACTAGAGCATCTCAATGAATTAGAATATCATCAAAAATCAATATCATATTGCAATGTTTCAGGCCTGAAACTCGTTGACTAATAAATCAATCCTTTGATGTCTCATGGAGAACGGCAGTGCGGTTTTTAACCCTTCATGCTCCCTCCTTTAATTTTCTGAGATAATGACCTTCAGGTTTTCATTGGCTGTAAGCCATAACCGTCAACATTAGTACAAAAGGTAAGTATGCGGTTATTGTATGTATACTGTGGCTATCACCTGATTAAGGCATGACTTGCCGAAACATGTTGTGAAAGCCACATTTAATAAAAAAAGAAGTACTAACAAAAGCATAATCTGTGCCCGGATGCTGGACTAATGCGCTATACCGAAAAACCGCATACTTCTGTACCATTGAAATCCCCTTGGGAGCGGTAGAAGCTGCAGCTTACAGCGCCAGAGCATAGAGGGTGAAGGACCTGCGGTGACGTTACTCTCAAGTGACCGGCTGAGCCTGAACACCGAAGGATCATGCGGTGTGCCATTACACACAGGCGGCCCACACTGTGGTTGTGCAAAGGTGCGCAACCACAAAAGGTGAGTGATCTCACAACCCCCCTCCCCCAAAAATCCCCACTGGACCACCAGGTAGACAAAAGGACGGCGCCTCTCTGTATTCTTTATTTTTTATAATCATCAGCATTTACAGAAATAAACACATGAAAGAGATTTCTGAAATCTGAAAGCTTTTGTTGGTGCCATAAAAAGCAACTTTTAATTTGAATAAAAGTCATGAAAAAATGCTGAAAAAAACCACAGCAAAAATTCAACATGTGAACATAACCTCAGACAGTTGGTTTGCTTTGAGAAAAGTGATGTAATGCAATCTTCCCATATAAATGAGGTGTTTTTCTTCACCACATACATAAGGAGAACCTCACCCCCCTTCAAAAATGAAAAAATTTCATACCAACAGCCTGTATCATGGGATAATTTAAAGGGATTGTCCGGTCTAATACTGATAATTCTGCAGTCACTTAGAGGTGACTGCAGACTTATCAATCCTCTCAGTGATCGCACTGTACACTGCAAGGATTTGCCAGTTTTTAAGACGGAAATGGACTGCAATTATGCGGAATGCATGTCCTGGACAATAACAAGACTAGTGGGCACAGCCTCGCTCCATACAAGTGTATACAGCTGGCACATTCGACTAGTGGGCGCACCTTTACAGTCGGCTTGGCCTTGCTTCATAGACTTGTATTAAGCGAAGCCACACCCACTAGTCTTGTTATTGTCCAGGATATGCATTCCACATAATTGCAGTCCGTTCCCAGCATAAAGGGAACCTGTCACCTCATTCTACCCCCCAGACCTATCACTAGCTGTCCCTACACCTTCCTAGCTGCTCTCTAACCATCCCTCTCTGCCTTAAATACGCCCTATAAAAATTGTGAAAAATGACTTATAACTTACAGGCAGTTGCTCAGTCAGGAGACTGGAAAGGTGGCTCCAGACTCCATTCTGCCCTCCTTGCTGCATCACTGCACACCCCGCTGGGCGTCATTATTCTTTCTTGATCTCCTCCTCTGTTTGAATCTCCGGCCCTCTTCTCCTCCTATGATGCACTGGCCGGTACGTCATATCCAGCCTGGTGCATTGTGGGGCCTAATCACGTGGTATAGCCCTGGCTTCTGGCGCAGTGCGCATATTGAAGCCGCTGCCTTACCACGTGATTAAGCCCCACAATGCACCAGGCCCGATATGACATTCCAGCTTGTGCATTATAGGAGGAGAAGAGGGCGGGAGATTCAAACAGAGGAGGAGATCAAGAAAGAATAATGACACCCAGCAGGGCGTGCAGTGAAGCATATACCTCACAGGGGAGGCTGAGGCTGGGGCATAGAGATCACTGGGGAGGCTGGATGTAAAGGGCAGACAGTCTGCAAAACGCGTCTGCCAGCCTGAGCACTGCAGTCACCAGGAATCTGCCCAGGGGCCGCAAAAAAAGTCATCCAGGGTTGCACCCGTGACCTAGACCATAAGACGTGTGATGATTATAGTAAGTAAAACCTGCCAAAAATTTAGAAAACTGGATTTCCAGCACTTAGTTATAGACTTTGAAAAAACTTGTAACTTCATTAATAGAACATAAACGGTAAAAACAGCATCTATTGAACAGAAAACCAATGAGTTTTGACCATAAGGTTTTAATCATAGACCTTAAGATCAAAACGTGTTGGTATTCTGTTAAATAAATGCTGCTTTTAATACTTGTTCTGTTAATAAATATAATTTTTTTTCAAATTCTACTAATGGAGTACTGGAAATCTTGTTTTCCACATTATTATTTCACATGATCATGTTTCCATGCACCTGTTGCCAGGCAATAATTAGTATTATTTATTATTAAGAGCCATTTATTCCATGGTGCTTTACATGTGAGAAAGGGGCATACATAGACAAGTATAATAATAACGAAGAGTACAAGGCACAGACAGGCACAGGAGGAGAGAGGACCCTGCCTGTGAGGGCTCTCAGTTTATAAAAGATGGGTGAGGATACAGTAGGTGAGGAGAGGACCCTGCCACAAGGGCTCACAGTCTACAAGGGATGGGTGAGGATACAGTAGGTAAGGAGAGAGGACCCTGCCACAAGGGCTCACAGTCTACAAGGGATGGGTGAGGAGAGGACCCTGCCCACGAGGACTCACACTGTATAAGGAAAGGTTGAGGATACAGTAGATGAGGGTAGAGCTGGTCATGCGGTGGTATAGTAGAATGACAGTTAAAGCAGGTTGTAGGCTTTTCAGAAGAGGTGGGTCTTCAGTTTCCTTTGGAAGATTTCCAGGGTAGGTGAGAGTCTGAAGTGTTGGGGTAGAGCATTACAGAATATGAAGGAAGCACAGGAGAAATCTTGTATGCGAGAGGGGGAAGAAGAGATAACAGGGGAATAGAGAAAAAGATCTCGTGAGGATCGTAGGTTACGTGCAGGTGAGTACCATGAGACCATGTCACAGATGTATGGAGGGAACAGGTTGTCGATGGCTTTGTATGTCATGGTTAGAGTTTTGAGAAACGAAATGGACGAAGTGCCCAAGGATCCGCGCTTCTGGAATGAAGACCAGGAACAATGCAGTTTGGTCAAATCCTTGAAGGATTCGGAGCGAAGTATTGGCTCCGAAACGCATCAGAATACAATAGACCATTTGACCAGACTGTACTGTTCCTGGTCTCCATTCCAGCAGTGCGGATCCTTGGGCACTTTGTCCATTTTGTTTCTCAGTTTCTTGTGCCACGTGTATCGTGGGAGTGTGGATTCTGAAGTAAGCTGGACAAGCGCATATACTGGTTGTGAGTTTCACAACCAACCCAAGTGAGCGAACCATATTACCCTCCTTAGCCTATCAAAGGATAAGACCCTATGCGCCTTTTTGTCTGATTTATTTAGATGGTTAGAGTTTTAACCTGGAGCCTTTGAGCAATGAGAAGCCAGTGAAAGGATTGAGAGAAAGGCCAGGGAATAGCCTGGAGATAGGTGAATTATTCACGCAGTAGAGTTTAGGTAGATTGGAGGGGTGCAAGAGTGTTAGAAGGGAGGCCAGAGAGCAGGAGGTTGCAGTAGTTAAGGAGGGAGATAAGAGTATACACTGGTGTTTTTGCAGATTCTTGGTTGAGAAATGTGCGGATCCAGGAAATATTTTTGAGTTGAAGTCAGCATTAGGTGGAAAGGGCTTGTATGTGTGGCTTGAAGGAGGGAGCAGGGTCGAGGGTTACCCGAGGCATCAAGCATGCGGGACTGGATGAATGAGCAGTCATTGGCTTTGATGGATAGGTCTGATGGTGGAGGGGAAGAGTGAAATGGGAGAAAATTTATGAATTCTGTTTTGTCCATGTTGCGTTTTAGAAATCCGGTAGTGAAAAAGGAGGAAATAGCAGACATGCGTTGTGGGATTTTGGTTAGCACAGAGGTGATGTCAGGTCCAGAGAGGTAGAACTGCGAGTCATCAGCATAGAAAGCCGTTGTACTCTATGAGCTGTCACAGGCTGAGGGTGTAGATGGAGAAGATCAAGATTGAGGAACTTAGATCCTACAAATTTTGCCAAATATTTAATTTGGGTTGCATTTCGTTATTCTGCGTGAGGAGTATTCCCCATATAGGAATGCCATTAACTTTTTGATAATGGTAATGGCCTTATAATAAAGTTACCCATGGGATTTTTGTGTTGTGTTTGTACATGCCCAGAGCTTCTCAGTTTTTAATATTATAAATCAACAGGTTAAAAACAAAGCAAAAAAACACCTTGCTGATATATTGAGTAATATTCATACCGGAGTTCATGCTCCTGTGTTTCTATACAGTAGCCGAGTATGTCTGCTGACTAAGTTGAAACCCTAACAAGCTTTTTGACCTTTGGGTCGCCAGTTCTTCTCTCACCCCCTCCTTCTCCTCCCATTGCCACTGTTCTCAGCATCCCATGCTACTCAGTTACAATTGAATACACAAAAGAATTTGATCTTTCATCAGACTGGCCACATTCCCCTTCTTTGGCCTAATAATGTGTCGTAACTGGATATATTACTTCTACGCAGCAAAGCAGTGCAAAAGAAAGGAACAGAGCTGATTATTAACCCATTGACATTTTTTTTCCTGCCCAGATATAGAGATGTCCACAATTCCTTCAATCTAGACCTGAGTATTCTTAATATTGTATCTATATAACCTAACAATCTCTTGTAGCATATTTATGATGGATTCTAATAAATATTAGTTACGATTGTATGTATGAATGTCTCCGATAATGGAGTTCTCCGTCACCATTTGGACAGAAACAGGTTAACCAGACCAAGACATTATCTTTACTGCCATGAGTGATGGGCACACCTTTTCCCATAGTTTCATCCAGTGTAATATAACATTAAGAATTTCTCCTTAATAACGGACATTGGATACGAACATCAGAAACGTTGACCAAAAAAAGGGACAGACTCAATTACCAGCGACGGGAGGCCGGGGGGCTCCCTCAGATCCAACCAAATGGACCAATTGTGTTCCCAGTTGACCTCTTGACATGGAAAGAAAAAATGGCTGATTAATTCTTCCCCCCCCCCCTTCGTAACTCCCTCCCGCCTCACCACCTCGATAAACTTGTTTAGATTTCCCAGCCTGCAAAGAATGTTAAGTGAGGCGTGTTTCAAAGAAGGGGGGAGAAAGAGAAGGGAAATATGATCGGAAAACAATGATGTCCTGGTCCCCCTGCAGACACAAAGCAGAAAGCTGTCATTCAATCTGTAGCGACAGTGTGCAGAATCCAATATAAGATAAATGATTTCTCCCTACACTTCACCTTTCTGCCATACTGCTTCTCCCACTCACCTGCAGCCAGCCTGACGCCAGCCTAAATGAGTAATCCTGCAATCAAAAGTATCTTCTTTTTTTTCCCCTTAGTCTCAAATTCAACTTTCCACTCATTTCTAGTTCATTGCCTCTAGTCCGTAAGATACATTTCGACAGACCTGGCTAATTAAACTGTCTATGTCTGCCCTTGCTCTGAAATCAGTAACAGGACCAGTAGACATTCCAGTGATTGAAATGCTACATTCACTCCTGACTCATATCAAGAAAGGGGGAAAAAGACAATACTAAACAATTATCTTCATTTCTCCTGAATATTAGTTAATCTGTTCAACGTTGACGGGAAGAAACGATCAGCGGCAAAGAAAACCCTTAGAAGTAGAGTTGCGTTCCGTGTCAAGTCAGTTTGTTGGCTGGAGGATTTCATTATTAAACCTTGGTGTATTCTGTGTTTAAAGGATTAAAAAATGAAAATAAGGAGTTCTAATTTCTTCCTCGTTGTCAAGTTGATCCCCATTGTCTTCTTTCATGTTTGGCTACAAGAATCCTATTTGCTGTGTAGTAGATATCTGTGCGAGTAATAGGCATCTACGGCAACACGCACACTCACTTCTATTTTGACATGTCCCTCGTGCCTTTCCCTAGTTTATGTGAAACTTCATTAGAACCTAAAATACGGAAACAAAAGAATATGAAACATTAATTGGTGTATTGAAAAAAAAGGACTAAGGCTACGTTCACACATTGCGTATTTTGCTGCGCTTTTTTACGCGCGCTTTTCAAAATACGCAATGTGCCTTTTGTCTGCCAGCAAAGTGAATGTGAAATTCACTTTGCAGTGCAGACATTGCGCAAAAATACGCACTGCGTTTTCCGGGAGAAAGCGCAGCTCCGTAAACAATTGATATGTCAATTGTTTACGCAGCTGCTCCTGCGTATTCTCCCAGAGGGGAGGAAGAATCCTACTTCCTCCTCCCCTCTGTAACAGCTGTGGCCGCCCATTAGATTTCACAGTGTATTAATATACACTGTGAAATCTAAATTAAACAGAGGCAAATGTATGTAAAATAAAAAAGAATGAATACTTCACCTGTCCGACGCCTTCTCCCGCTGTCTGGTCTCTGGTTCTAAGTGAGAGATGTACTGACAGGATCTGTGGTGATGTCAGGGGGGCGTTCCCGGGCACTTGCGGTCATGTGATACATATCACATGACCGCGAACAGCCAATCAGCGCCGGGAACGCCCCCCTCTGACGTCACCACAGGTCTTGTCAGTACACCTCTCACTTAGAACCAGAGACTGGATAGCGGGAGAAGGCGTCGGACAGGTGAAGTATTGATTCTTTTTTATTTTACACTAGCTGGGTGCCCGATGCACATGCATCGGGATTCTAGAAGGGCGAGTCTCTGACTCGCAATGGCCGCTTCGCGGCCAATGCTTCGGGCGTATCCACATGACCACGCACGACTCGCAATGGCCGCTTCGTGGCCAATGCTTCGCGCGTATCCACATGACCACGCCGGGGGCAAAAAAGCCATTCGCAATTATATAATAGATACATTTGCCTCTGTTTAATTTAGATTTCACAGTGTATATTAATACACTGTGAAATCTAATGGGCGGTCACAGAGGGGAGGAGGAAGCAGGATTCTTCCTCCCCTCTGTGACATCACTGCGCTTTCTGGAGTAAAGAAAGCGCAGTGTGTGAAAGCCCCTGCGTATTTTGTTGCGCTTTTTTGCACGGCCGAAAAACGCGGCAAAAAGCGCAGCAAAATACGCAAATGTGTGAACGTAGCCTCAGAAGCTGCCTAATCATTATAATCGATGCCCAGTAAGCCGGTTTTAAAATCCATGTACAGACTGCTTTGTTCAAACTGGCTGCAAGCCTTCTGATCCCAGGTGCACAGCCTTGATTTTTGTTGTGGAGACCTTCTGCCGGTCCATACATTGTGCCCCATATTTGGATGTGTGAAACCGGCATTAGATGACGATTCAACCATTTCAACAAATCCGGTGTGGAGTGGAGGACAGAGCAGAAACAGATGAAGAAACCACAATATCACCGCCACACACCTTGACCACTAGACCGCCATGCACATAATTATTGATCTGCTAATTGTCATGAATATGAGTAATTATCCACTCTAGATATAATTTAATCACTTGATTTCAGAAATACTCTATGTGGGAATCTTAGACGTGGATCTATCGTATTCTAAGACCCATTTAGCTATAAAAGCTGTCAACGCAAAATGGGAAAGAGGAGAGAAAGTGTCTCCTGCCGTCTGCTTCTGAGCCAACCATAGACCATAATGCCGTTTTTTAGCATACAACAGCACTCATTATAGGACCCCACCTTGAATCCACTCAAGACCAGGGATTTCATTATAAACCTATTAGATGCAGGCATATCATTAGTAAAGTAGTTGTGCATGTTTATAAGTTAATTTATTAGAAGATCCTAAAAGAGTTGTCTGGTGAGATCAAGTCATCACCTATCCAAAGAATAACTTGTTGATCGGTGGTTGTGGGACTTCTTGGACTTGCACCATTTAGCATAAATGGGAAATTGTGTTTCTTCAGCTGAACCTTTTATCTCTGTTTGACTGGCAGGTGTGACACTCAATCACCAATGTTCATTCTCTATGGGGCTGTGGGAAAAAGCCACCCGCAGCATTCGAAATCCACATAAATGAAGGTAGCACAGGTTAAGTAGTGCACTGACTCTCCTTTCTGATGGGAATAAAAGTTCTTCTGAATGATCCCAGCACTTGGGCCATCACCGATCAACAACTTAACACTCATCTTTCTTTTCACCAGACAACACCTTTACAATTTTATTTCACTGGGAACTGCTTGTTTGGGAAATATGGCTGCTATAAATATGCTAAAACAGGTTAGTATTGTGGCCACCAATAAGCTGTCTTAAGGCACAGTTACACACACAGATAATTGTGCAGAGATTGTTCGCAGATCTCTGGTTGCAGTGAAATCATGGACACATTGTCATATTTTTGGCTGTGTACAAATGTAAGCCTTCTCCCGCGCCTCCCCCATACTCTGGAACTCTCTCCCCCAGCACATCAGACACTCGCCTACCTTAGGAGTTTCAAAAAGAACCTGAAAACTCATCTATTCCAACAAGCCTCACCACCACACGCTTGGGGCTTCCCCCCCCATCATGTCCTCTTCCACCCATGTAGACTGTGAGCCCTCGTTGACAGGGTCTTCTCCTGTCGTGTATCAGCAAGCCTTGACTGTTCATATGTACTGTACCTGTTCTTGTTACCTCCACTTCTTATGTAAAGCGCCATGGAACCAATGGCACTATATAAATAAATAATAATAATAATAATAACTGGGCCTTTAAATTAAATTTATCACCAGATCTCGCAATACAAATTGCACGTATTTTTAAAAAAGTTCTCTTAGTCCTTAGGAGACTGGTGGATTTACTTTATAAACCCATATAAGAATGGCTGTATAATTCTAATTCTAAAATGAACACATTCGTCCAGCTAAAGTGAGAAAGTTTGAGTTCAAGAGTATTCATTCTCCATCCAGCCTGCCGTTACTGAGCAGTATGAGATTTCAGCTGCAGGAGGGGGACTCTGAGGATCTTTCAGGCTAAGTGGGCAGAGAATTGCAGCAGGGAGCGGGGACTCTGAGGAACTGTAAGGGTCAGTTGGCAGATAGTCAGCAGGAGGGATGGGAGACACTGAGGAGCTGTCAGGCTGAATGGGTGATCATAATTATTATATAATTTCCAAAAGAATTGGAGCCATTCTGACATGGAGTATCTAAGTAAATACAGCAGCCTCATTGAGTCTGAGAGTTATTTAATGTGTGCAACTTCTATTGTGATAGATCAGCACTAAGGCTTTTGTATGGGTTGATATTTGGCTGAAAATAGGGTAAAGGAACTCGATCAGCACAATATGACTGTTCAAAGCACGTACAGGCGCTCAAAGCATCATGGCGGAGGCAAACATTTACATGCACCTTCCCACCTATTTGTGTCCCCCCACCCAACCTGTTTGATTGACAGCTCTGGCTTGCTAGAGAAAGTAAAGGGCGGAGAGAGATGGAAACAAGTGGGTAGGAGGTGAACATGAAAAAAGTGCAGCCTAGAGAATACTGTATGGGAACAAGGAATCATAGTAGAGATTGTACACCCCTTACAGTACTGACACAAGACCTTATCACCGATCGGTTATCATTAGAAAGACCTTTACTATTGTAATGTGTATTTTTTATAAAACAAACAGGATAATCGCTGTGTAAAAATCTAGTCATTTCCTACCTGTTGTGTTGGATTGATGTCTACATTTCCGGGAACGTTAGGCGCAGTGACTTTGTGTTTCATGTATCAGACTTAACGTGAATGACATCTGTGACACATAACTTGAGTTTTTTAACTAACTGCTCGGCTTCTGAACTTTCGCCCCGGCCTAATTACCTGCCCTGTTATTATTACATCTAATAAATTGCTGAATACCACAACGGCTTTCTAACCGCTCGCGGTGATTTATTGGCGCTGGGAGGATCCTGACTCCATTTACCAAAGTATCATTATTATTATTTTGCAAACTGCTGTCAGGGGAAAAAAAAAACCTACATTAGAGGATGGTTATTAAGCCACCAATATGTCAATTTACCGGTGAATTATCATTAGAAATTTCACTAATTCAGTTCCGTATGGGTTTAAGCTTTTGTAAAAGCAACAATCCAGCAGGATGAAAAGGGCAAAGAAATGTTGGTTTTTAAAGACTCTTTTCAAAAAAAAACCCGACAGTTTCACATAAATTCAGCTCCATTATTTCCTCTCGTGACATCCTGACGTTTACGAAAAAAGTGTTTAGAGCGCTGTATACGTATTATAGAGCGGAAAATCCCTTGCAGTCGTTGGGTTTCACGATAAAAGGATACCGCCACCAGCGAGAGCTTTCTACATGATAGACCGGTGGCCTTAACATCGCATGCGATGAAGTCCTTGGAGAGAATTGTACTTGCCTACTTGTGTCCGAGGGTGTCTGCTTTTACGGACCCCTTTCAGTTTGCGTATTGGCAGAGTCTGGGGGTGGACGATGCTGTAGCGTATCTGCTACAAACAGTACATTCCTTTTTGGACAATGATGGAACCACTGTGCGTGCCATGTTCTTCGATTTCTCCAGTGCATTCAACACCTTACATCCACTATTATTACGTAAAAAGCTGGTTGAAATGGCGGTTGATGAGGGACTAGTGAATTGGATCATTGATTACCTGTCGGACAGGCCACAGTTCGTAAGGATGGGGGCGGCCGTATCGGATAGTGTGCGGAGCAGTGTTGGAGCCCCTCAGGGAACGGTGCTGTCGCCATTCCTTTTTACGTTATACACAGCTGATTTTCAGTATAAATCAGACCTTTGTCACCTTCAGAAGTACTCTGATGACTCAGTGATAGTCGGAGGTATTGAGAGAGGCCGGGGGGAGGAGGAATACAGAAGGGTGGTTTTGGACTTTGTTGACTGGTGCCAGGCTAACCATTTAGAACTCAAGAAAACCAGGGAGTTGGTGTTGAGTTATGGAAGGTGCAGGAAGGATTGCTTACCTATCACTATTGATGTTCAGGATGTGGAGATGGTGGAGAATTTCAAATATTTGGGGGTCCACCTGGACAGCAAGCTTGATTGGAGGTGCCATATGGAGAAGGTTTGCAAGAAAGGGATGAGTAGACTTTACTTCCTAAGGAAGTTAAGGTCGTTTAATGTGTGTAGCAAAATGCTTGAAATGTTCTACCAATCTAATGTGGCGAGTGCAATCTTTGCTGCAATAATATGCTGGGGTAGTAGTGTGCGCACAGCTGACGCTAATAAGCTGAATAAACTTATCAAGAAGGCTAGTGCGGCGGTGGGTCTACAACTTAGGACTTTCGAGGAGTATTAGAGGATAGAATTAATAAGAAATGCAAGGCTATAATGAGCAACAATACACACCCGCTCTATGAACTGTTTGCGAAGCAGAAGAGCACATTCAGCAAGCGTCTAATCCAACTAATGTGTAAAAAGGAAAGATACAGAAAATCGTTTGTTCCAACAGCTGTGGGGATGTTTAACAAATGTATAAGTGTAAAGCATCCCAAGACTAAGTGAATTTCTAAGTGTATGGGGAGAATAGGTGAGGTACATGTACCAGTCTACCCGCATCTGCTGTCCATATAGACTTATTTTGTAAAGTGTGTAATGTTCTTGATCTTTGTTCTGCTGCTGTAATACTGTAATTTCCTCCAGGATCAATAAAGTTTATCTAATCTAATCTAATGATGATCTATTGTCCTCTATATTAAAGGGTGGTCACTTTTTAGAAAATCAAAGCCTAATGCTTCCCTGTTCCTAGTATCGCTGTACCTGCAAGCACCTGTCTGTGCCAGCCTTGCTGTTGTACTGTCATTTCAGTCCAGCTGCCAAACTTTTTGAGCCAGTCTGTAACCAGCCTTATGATGCTGCTGCTGCACTTGAATCCAGCTGTCCTTGCTGCATCTACTCGGGGTCTGTACCTGCCTGCATCCCACCATCCTGGCTGTACCTGCTTGCATCCTGCCATCCATCTCATCCTGGCTACACCTACATAGAGACTGTACTTGCCTGCATCTATGACTCCCCTGGTGTCAGCTGCCGAGGTACCGTAATCCCAAGAGTAGCACCTAGCCACTACTCACCAGTACAAGCCTTACCTCACCATCAGAAGCTCTAGTGAGCCTGTGAGTCAAGATGGTCCACTTCCCCATGCTCACCCCTGAGAGCATTACACTTGTGCTTTAGTCCCAATCTTGGGTCCAGTGCTGAGAAGCCACTGCTACATATTGGCTTTGGTGCTTACATCATGTCAACAAAGCCACAGCCACTCAATGAGCTAGATGGCTCTAAAGGGGACATGCTGTCTACTTGGCGGAGCCACTAAGCTCTGTGATGGGCTGTTAACCTAATGTAAGTGGTGGGCTTGGGGACAGTGCATACAGTGCAGTTTTTATAACAAACTGTGCCTGGGGACCAAAATTTTCTGAAAGGATACATCCCCTTTAATATATAAAACAGTAAGATCCAAAAATGTGGGATATGTTTTAATGTTTCTTTCTAATGAATGCTGATGTTTTTTAACTGATAAGTTTCTTAATCTATGGTGTAAGGACCAAGGGGAGGAGCAGCCTTGCATAACTTGGACTTTTTTATTTTGGCTTGACGAATCCTGTTGTATGGTGAAACGTCAGTGTTATTCTGCCGAGAATATAATTAAGGTAATATTCCAGTGTCTTGGATATCATTTACTGCATGATTGTTCAGGAATTGCTGACGAATCGGCAACACTCTTAAACACACATAAGACACAATTTTGATCATAACAAGTGTAAATAGAATGAAGCACTTATTACAGAGTCAAGATGGAAAGCTTGAACATGGGGTGGCTACTCAACACAAAGAAGACAAAGATATTGACTACTGCCAGGTACAACAAGGACACATTAGAGATGATCGGCGACAAACTGCAAGTTTGTAAAGGACTTCACCCTACTTGAATCAATGATCATTCAAGATGCAGCAACAACACCGGAAGTTAATAGGAGAAAAGCTTTGGGAAAGTCAAAAAATGAAGTCACTGGACAAGGTTTTCACATCAACGAACATTTCACTGGTGATGAAGACACAGTACTTATGCTTGTCTTTGCTGTAGTAAGCCTGAGTAACTGTGATAAAGAATAAAACAGATGAATTAACACCTTTGAAATGTGGAGTTGGAGAAGGATGTTATCAATACCATACAAACAACACTTTAGAACAAATCAAACAGACATGTTACTGGAACAAAGATCACCAAGCTATACACGCCTACTTTGCACACATTATTTGAAGAGATCAGTCACTGTAGAAGGACATCATGGTTAGAAGAAGAAAAGGAACATGGCCAAGAGGACAACCGCAACCCAGTAGCTTAATATATCAAGAATCGGCATAGAAGACCTCTGGTGGACCTATCTAGGCTTGGAGGAAGATCCTGATGGATCTATCTAGGCTGCCTAAGATTGATCTCCTACAGACCGTTCTTCAAGTCACCATGGCTCAAAATCAACCTGGAGGAAGTTAAATAACAATAGTTTGAGGAAACTGTTACATAATGTCATGATTTGGCCCCCTGCTCACCAAAGTGATTAACGTTAGAAATTTGGTGTAACTCTTGAAAAATTGAAAAATGTTATGAAACGTGAGGTTGCACCTTTTGGGACTTTCATGCCAATTTCAGCCAGCTCTGCCAAAATGTGCAGGACACACGTGTATCTACTTCATGACAAGCTGTGGCATACTTTATTGGAGTAAGATTTGTGCATGCCACGTCTTAATGACTCGGGTGTCTCTGACTTCAACTCTCCTCCACATCAAGACTGCCATGAATAACACTGGTTTTGATGACGGTGACCTGGGACTTTGAGTTACCTAGATCTTAACTTGATTTAGCATCTGTTGTACGTTCTGGTAAAAGAAAGTCCTATCCATGATTGATCCACCCTTACAATTTACAGGATACCCCCTCCTCAACGGGTCAATACTGTTTTGACAGCACAAAATGGCAGTCTTTGTAGAACGATTAATTAATCTTAGGGAAGTATGAGCTCACTAGTGCCAACTGTGGGAGGTAGCTAACCTATGAATTAGTGCCTGACCTGGAATATCATCCAATCCAGGCTCCCACCTGCCTGACAGCTATTTTCAGGTACTTTACCCTTTAGATATGAGATTTTGCATATCGTATTATTTACTAAACCGAGAAACAAGATACAAAATAAAATGTATATCTCATTGTCTTTTCTGTTTCATAGTTTGGATAGTTGTTTCAAACTCAATAAAAGCCGATCGTAATAAATCACGTTGTTTGGACAACATTCCCCTTCTGTAATGTCATTTACTTCCTGCATAACAACTGCTTTCTACGAAACAGACGTCCTCTTTAAAGGAATTACTGGCTTTCTAAATTGTTGCTGAAGGCTAGAAGATAGACTCTTGTTCCCCTGCTAAGCTACAAATTGTGATGAAATTGCGGCTCCTCTGTGCTGTAATTTGCTTTTAATGTTCCATGTAAAGATTTCGGTTTTATTTATGTTTTCCAACAGATTTGTGTGTCAACATTTTTTAATCACAGTCTAAACCTCAAGTGTGTAAAAGCCGCAGACCAAGATTTAAAGGGGTTATACACTTTTGGCAACACTATTTTTTTCTTACTTAGATGCATGTCATTGAGAATAAAAATTATTTTTACAATTGAGTTTCACTTAAAATGTTTCACCATTTGCCTTCTATAGCTGCTGTGTTGCACTGTTTGTTGCGGCTACAGAATTAGTTAAATGAGGAACCATCAGTAAGCTGCTATGATGGTCTGGCAGAGTTTGTAGCGCTTTATCTGTCTTTTTTACTGATTTATGAGAGCGGATCACATCAAACCTGAATGTACAGGGAATACAAGAGCCGGTAACAGCCAAACAGTGCGACACTTTCAATGATACATAAATACAAAAATGATTTTTAGCACCAAATGAATGCGTTTAAGTAAAAAAAAAGGCCCCAAATGTGGACAAACCCATTTAAAGGACTAGTCTTGGTTGTACCCATGTGGAGTTGGCATGTGCTGAATTCATAAAAAGAAAAAGCTCTGATAAACTAACAAGGTGTGTATCTGTATGAGTAGGATAACTTTTTAGATTCCAAAAATAGTTTCATTTTTCAACTTACTGACAGCAAGGGTTTTGAAACCAGTAATAATCTGAAGCATAGGTTTTATTAGACGTTGCATAACTTTTGTAATGTCGGCGACCCTGCAACAAGGTCACCAAAGCACTCACCCCTCCGGGCGTCCTGCGGCATCTGCACTGATCCTCGTTGCTGCTTCCTGCTCCTGGGACAAACTGCGCAGGTTTACTGGAAGCACACTTAGGACACAAGCGTGCACTCTTTGCCTCTCAAAGGGCAGTGTGCACACTCTGTAAATGTCCCCCACCAATGGGTGGAGGACACTAGGTACTTATAGCACCCTTCCTCTTTGAAGGTGCCTGAACAACATGATCATTCAGTTTGATACACGCTTGCTAGTTATCCAATTCCATTCCTTTGCCCATTACCTATGCTCGCTAACCTGTACTTGTGTTCTAGTACCTGCCTTGTGTACCAGAACCTGCTGTACCTGCCTGAATCTGCCATTCCTGCAAGTACTTGCCTTAACCTGCCATGTCTTTCTGTTCAAGCCAGCCTGCCAGTACCTCCCTGCCTGCCCCTGAGACTGTGCCTGCAATTCCAACCCCTGGGATCAACTGCTATGGTGCCAAGAGGTTTCATGGAGTGGTACCTGGCGTCTACATGCAGCAGCAAGTCTAACCTCATCATCAGAGGTGCTAGTAAAGAACCATGTAGTCACTTAGCTACTCCCCTCCAGGGTGAGCCTGGTTCCCATGACGCAGTAAAGTCCACCACTCACCAGTGTGACACTTTATCATGGTCATGTCCATGAGTAAATGACTTGAGAATCAGACCATCACATTGGACCAAGCATACTGCTTTATTAGTTCTTGCACTAGTAGTGCCTTTCCAAGGTCCTGTGAATAGGTACATGTACTGCTCGCTATACCTCCAATGTACCACGATACTGTCTATATGTGCTACATCACTCCTCTTTACAATTTTCGATTCTACATAGTTTTCAGTGCTCTATGTCTGAGCTATATGTACTCTCCTGCTTTCTGCCAGTACTATATGTCCTATTCTTTAATTGTGCTAGCCTTACTGCATTGCCTGCACTACATGACTGCACTGTATATTTTCTTTCAGTCTATCTTGTTTCTTATGTTTTAGTAATGTGTTGTTTAGAAGCAATTCCTAGTTTTGCATAGCCTATAATATTGTGTACATCCCCCTAGTGCTGCGTGTACGTCCATTGAAGTGTCCTGTAGTTTTTCACATTGGCAGCAAATCATTTCAAGAGTAAAGGTACCTTCACACGTGGCAATATTGCTAGGCAATTTCAGTGGCAATTTGCTGGTTGCAGTGAAATCATGGACACATTGTTCTATTTTGTTGCCATCTACAAATAGAACAATGTGTCCATGATTTCACTGCAACCACCAAATTGCCAGTGAAATTGCCTAGCAATATTGCCACGTGTGTGAAGGTACCTTAACAGGTGTTTTAATTTGTTAATAAATCTGTAAAATATTAAATTATAGGTTGAACTCAATGAATTTACTACTTTCAACCTTAAAGGGGTTGTCCACTACTTGGACAACCCCTTCGTATTCCCCATGATCGCCCCCATGAAATTAAAAAACGTTATTCTTACCTCTGCTGCAGACGCAGTTATCACAGTGTCAGGACTCGTGTTCCCATTCTCCCCATGACATTGTTATGACACGGGAGCCGTGCGAACAATCACTGCCGGCTTCCTTTTTCCCGCCTTTAGACACATGAATTAATCAACAGGAAGTGAGCACTGGGGCTGCTACTTCCTTCCGGTTAATTGCTCCTGTGTCCAAAGGTGGGGAGCAGGAAGCAGGTGCTGATTGTTATGATACGGGAGCTGTGCCAACAAAGTCTCCTTATAGGTACCTTTACACACCACCACTATCACTGGCAATCGGTATCAACCGTACGTTCACACGCACGTTTTTAACGGTTGCTAACAATCGCCGATTACGCATGTACACGCCGCAATTGCGTTGTCAACTCAAGGTATCGTGGTTCCCCGGAAGTTGAAACAGATCCTGCGGATAACTTCCTGTTGAATCCCGTCGCCCCTTCACACGCCGCAATCAGTAGGGGAATGTGGGCGTACATGTTCTGCGGCGCCAAAACATAGGCGTAACAGAGTTGTGTATTCCGTGACGCTAACACTCTGATTGGACAACGCAATTGCATCATGATTGGCCAGCCTGCGCAGGAAGGCTGGTTAATACATGACACCATTGCAATTGTGTAATGTAAATGGACAGCTCTTTAAATATGGCGCCCTGTGAAGGGACAGCCAATGGTAACACAGTAGCCCCCACCAATCATCACTGATGGGGCGCGGTATCCAGCACGCTGTGGCTCTGGGAAATCACTAGGTGACGCAGATTCCATCCGTATCGCCCGTTTACACGCCACTACCAGGGCAATTCACCCTTTGGGTTGCCTCGGATTTTAGAACACGGCTCAGAAATCGCTACCCGGAGCAACTGCGAGAACCCGATCACTTTCCCAAATTACACGCCGCAACTTCGTAGCAATTTTAAGGCAACAGTGACAAAAATCCCGATTGCCAGGCAGTTGCTGCCCCGCAGTGGCGGCGTGTAAAGGAACCTTATCAGCTTATCTGTTTCATTATGTCTGCAGGCAGATTCTTCTTTGTGAGGAGAATAGCTAGTTCCCGAGACCTTGTCTTAGGCCCCTTTCACATCAGCGTTATTTTAAAATCGTGGCAGATGCGGTGAAAAAACCGCATCTGCCGCGATTAACGCATAACCGCAAAACCTGCGGCACAGTTGCGGCAAGCCCCATGCAATGTCTATGGGGCTTGCGGTAAGCGTGCGGCAAGTGCGGTTTCGGCACTTGCGGCAGGTGCGGCCGCGAAAAAAAACGCGGTCAGCCGCGTTTTTTTTGCGGCCGCACCTTCTGCAAGTGCCGATACCGCACCTGCTGCACCCTTACCGCAAGCCCCATAGACATTGCATGGGGCTTGCCGCAACTGTGCCGCAGGTGTCGCGGTTATGCGTTAATCGCGGCAGATGCGTTTTTTTTTAGCGCATCTGACGCGATTTAAAAATAACGCTGATGTGAAAGGGGCCTTAGCCTCTCATACAGTCAGGTCAGAATACCCACACACTGCACTGATGAGGGGCAATCACCACGAAGCGCAGCGTCTGCAGTTTGGGATTCTGATCTGGCACAAATCCTAAGTCATATTAAAAGGTTTGTTAAAGACTCGATTATGAGTACAAGGATTGCTACCCTTATTGGGTGGCATTAGAGTTTTTCACTTCCTCACTGAAGTGACAATTTGCATATTTCCCAGAGGAGCATTGTGGCTATAAGTCTCCTTATCAGCTTATCTGTCTCCTTATGTTAGCAGGCAGATTCCTCTCCATGAGGAGAATAGCTACTTCCCCAGACCTAAAATAATGATATGATGAGTGAGTGTGCTCAATACTCGATCAAGAATTGGGGTTCTTGGGTACGCTCGGTACTCGAGTGAGTATTACGGAAGCTCCGATGTGTTGCTCGTGCAGGATCCAACACAAAGAGCCGGCTCCCTTCAGTAAATGAGGGCCGCTTGGAGTCTTTGGGTAGCTTAAAATCAATGTGTCTGAATGCTGTTTTTCACTTACTGTGGGTGGAGAGCTAGGACTGCCCATAACTAATTGACTTTCATTATACTCGAGAGCGTCCGTCCTTCTCGATTCGAGTACTGAATATTTTAGTTCTTATTAACAGGAGAAAAACAGGAGTTTATATGCAAAAATATCAAAGTTTATTTAGATTTCATAAAAGATTTTCCATTATATAAACAACAGTAAAATCAGGGACGATACATTTAGTGCTCACATTAATACATAAAAACGAGCCTAGTATATAACAGAGTTCCGAACAGGGGTTGAGGGCACACAATGGTTTTTAGTACAGTGACCGAAATAGAGGGGGAGACAGTCGTCGTCTGAAACCAGTTCTGATTGACTAGCATTGTTTCATCATATGTATACAATTCAAAGACATATAAATTAGCCTATGGTTTCAGAACTACATATGTATCCTTTCCCTGAGGAAGCAATAAGACTGGTGTTAGCGAAACACGTGTTGGAATGACTGTCCTTTGTCCTTGTTTGTCCTGAGCCTGGTTCCTCCTGCAATATTGAGAGATATGGGTAACGATCTATCTTTATACAAACCTAATGGGGGATTCTCCTAGATGACTGTTCTTTATGTTTTAGATACCCAGGTATCCACTCTTGATATTGTAAGGATAATGTGTAAGGATGAGTACTGAACCAAAAAAAATTCATGCTCACAATGGAGTTGCAACTAATTTTTCTATGAGGGGATATACATATGTAGTTCTGAAACCATAGGCTAATTTATATGTCTTTGAATTGTATACATATGATGAAACAATGCTAGTCAATCAGAACTGGTTTCAGACGACGACTGTCTCCCCCTCTATTTCGGTCACTGTACTAAAAACCATTGTGTGCCCTCAACCCCTGTTCGGAACTCTGTTATATACTAGGCTCGTTTTTATGTATTAATGTGAGCACTAAATGTATCGTCCCTGATTTTACTGTTGTTTATATA
The DNA here is from genome assembly GCA_033576535.1 of Allobates femoralis. Taxonomy (NCBI): domain Eukaryota; kingdom Metazoa; phylum Chordata; class Amphibia; order Anura; family Aromobatidae; genus Allobates; species Allobates femoralis. The sequence continues at coordinate 153,008,992 of JARQOC010000010.1, read as the reverse complement.
ATGGAAAATCTTTTATGAAATCTAAATAAACTTTGATATTTTTGCATATAAACTCCTGTTGTTCTCCTGTTAATAATAAATGGCTTGGAGGTGCACTATAATTGTATGAGCCGAAAATAAGATGTGGTCATTGAACTATATGTATATAATAATATTTTAGTTCTTGCTCATCATTAATAATTATACATTGCCAAAAATGAAGCCAATATTTGGAGAGAAATCTGATATTTGTAGCTATACTTCTGACTTATCTAGAACTCTGATGCCGGGCACATGTCTTCCATGGATTTGTTATCATGTTTACTCTCTGTTTGTTTTGCCGGTGTCTCCAATGCCCCCTGACGTGCCGTTTTTTTTTTTTTTTTTTTTTATTGTCCCTATCCCTGCAATAATCTGTTTGCTTATTGAATCTGAATCATTTTGCTCTGGCCCAAATGTTGCCTTTTCTTTCTTTTTTTTTTAGTTTCTCTCCCGGCTATTTTGCACAATTTTCTCCAGACCCCTTCAGCAACACAAGGACTGGGGAAAGTCTCACTAGATCATTTAATCTCACCTCTCCTTTACTTGTCCCGTGATCCCATCTTAACACAAAACCTCTTTTTTTTTCCACTTTGTCTACAGACCAGATTGCTTGCTTTTGGCAGGGCCTGCAGGTCAGCTGGGATGTAATTAAGACTCTAAGAACAGCCTGTCTTCACCACGGGAAGCCCATGTTAAATGTAGCTGGGATTTAGGCCTGTCAGTTTGGCCAGAGCTCAGGACTAGAAGCCGGGGGGCAGCACCACTTCCTTTTCATATATAATCCCATTACACACAGCGCATTGCACTTGGCAACATTTGCACATTACCTAGTGACTCAAGCTTACAAGACACTGCTGCTCAATTAGCATATGTTACATGTATATTTTAGAGATATTTTAAGACAGTCTCAAATTTCCAAAGTAAATTATGCATGTCCGACGGCAGCAGCAGCGGAGCGGTCCTGCCCCGCCGCCATCAACTCCCACAACTTTTTGTCCGGGCTTCGGCTTTTACATTAAAAAGGCAGAGAAACTAAACGAAATAAAAACAGTTTTAATTTTTAACACTTTGGCCCAACCCAGAGTGGCGTCTGCTGACAGCTGTCAGTGGCATTTGAATAATTGGATTAATTTAGCAGAGGGCGAGCGGTGCCGAGATGATCTTACCGGCACCAACATATACATATCATTTACAGCCATCTCCAGCTTTTCACACCAGAGTCGGAACTCAACTGGTATTTCAGCTGATCGTATATGTATATAGATTTTCTTTTAATATGCTCCTTAAGGGTAGGAACATTAAGATGTACGTCTCGTTTTCAAGCGTGTCCTACTTTATATTGCTGAAAAGCAAACATTGCTACAAACAGGAGCGATGCTCGGAATTGCAGACCTGTCTAAAGATATAATCACTGTCGCGATGGCCACAAACAAACTGTGTCTGCCTAAATCTGAAAAGATGGGATCTTTTTCTTTACAAATTTCTCCGCTCCCATTTATGGCAACACATCACTTTCTCCTACCGGGTGGATCTGTAACGTATGCATGGTAATGCCAATACTCCGCTTGTCACTTCGCTGTGATACATGACCCTGCCAGCCACGTTCCAAGGTTTTCTTTTTGTGAAGTGTGCTGCCTGTGATATCTACATACTAGTAATGAGCAGGTTTGGTACTTGTAACAAGCAGTAGGATACTCTGAAGGGTACAACTAGAGTACTAAGTATAATGTAAGTCAATAGAATACTGAAATATTTTTTTGGAAGCTCCCTAAAAAGGCTCAAGTCCTCCAATGACTTCCAATATACCCAAGTACTCAAATTGTGCCCATACGAGCATCCCACTGCTCTTAACGAGTACAGAGCACCCGAGCATGGTAGTGCTCGCTCATCACTAGTCTCTTTAGAAAGCAGAAGACTCCATTTCTGTGGCCACTTATCATATCCTAAAAGTCAATATCGACTCCTTAACAAGCCTTGTCACATGACTTAGATTAAGAGGCCAAACCATAATCTCTGTTTGCAGACATCTGTTTTGGGGTGTTTCAGTGCAAAATAGGAGCTCTGATTTAGGTAGGGGAAAGACCTCTAACTGAGGGTCTGAAGGGAAACGTTGTGATCTATACTAACGTTCTTCCCACCCACACACATTGTGATTCTCTTTGAATCCTATGCCTTCTGTGTCAGCACCCACATTTTTTGCATGGATATCTATAGGACAATAACATTTTTGAGAGGTTTTGTTTTCAGGTTTTGCAAATAATGGTTTTTAATTATATAATGACATGTAATGCAATTCTTTTGTATATAATTTATGTATGATTCCCTTTTTAAGATGTCCACTTACTGATATTTCGGAAACATTATTTATTACCTCCAGAGGCCGCCACATGGCAATTGAACTGGACTACATATTGTTAGTGTGACAGTACAGTTATCATGGGCCTTCATGACATCAGTAGAACAGATTTTCGTCTTGTGATTACTAACATTTAAGTTTCCTACTCTAAGGGGTTGTTTAGTACACCCTTGTAGAGAGGTCCTCAGCTCCTACAGACAGTTTGTCCATATTAGTTAAGCTCCTATGATGCAGTGTGACAGTGGTTCCAACATCACATTACCATGCAGTACTGATTCAAGAGGAATAGTTAGGAGCTGACGTGGCAACTGCAAGTGCCAGGAAGGTGCCAACAAGTCAATTTACCTTGGTCTGATTGTTTAGAAAAAGGGTTAGGGCAGCAAACTGTGCCTTTGATAGGGAGATGGTTTGAGCGGTGACCCCAGGGGCGGACACAGACTGTACTGGGCCCCTGTGCAAGAAAATTTTTTTGGGCGTCCCCGTCATAGTGCAACAAAGTTATGTAAATATATAGATTGTAATATTTATAAATGCTGCGTATTTTAGTGCTGGAAAATCTGCAGGAACTCAATTCTTGCTGTGGGTTTTCCCACACTAAGTGGGCTGTATATATAATATTGATGCAATGCAGGGCTGTATTTATTATCTGGAGGCTACTGCTGGACTGTATATATTATTTGGAGGCCAGTTGCAGCATCCAAATAATATATACAGCCCAACATAGCCTTCAAATAACATATAGCCCAGCAGAGCCTTCAGGTAATATATACAGCCCATCATAGCTTCCAGGTAATATATACAGTTCAGCATAGCCTCCAGGTAATATATACAGTCCAATATAGCCTCCAGTTAATATATACAGCCCAACACAGCCTCCAGGTAATATATACAGCCCAAAAAAACTCCTCCAGATATATTATATATATATATATATATATATATATACCGTATATATATATATATATATATATAATATATCCTCTAAATAACACATGCAGCACAGCCTCCAAATAACATATTCAGCCCAGTATAGCCACCCCCTGTTCCATATGCCATCCCCCTTCTCAATAGTGCATCTCCCCCTATGTGGCCCCCCATTCTTGCAGCTTCTCACCTCATGTGGCCCCCCATTTCATGCAGCTTCTTTCCCATGTGGCCTCACATTCATTCAGCTTTTTCCCCATGTGCCCCCCCCATCCACGCAGATTCTCCCCCATGTGGCCCTCCATTCATGCAGCTTCTTCCCCATGTGGCCCCCCATTTATGCAGCTTCTCCCGTGTGCCCCCATTCATGCAGCTTTTCCCCCCCAAGTGGCCCTCGATTCATGCAGCTTCTCCCACCATCCATGCAGCTTCTCGTCCCATGTGACCCTCCCATATTCATGCAGCTTCTCCCCCCCATGTACCCCCTCATTCATGCAGCTTTTCCCCATGTGGCCCACTATTCATGCAGCTTCTCCCCCATGTGGCCCCCCATTCATGCAGCTTCTCCTCCTATGTGCCCCCCCATTCATGCAGTTTCTTCCATGTGGACCCCCATTCATGAAGCTTCACCCTTTATGTGGCCCCTCCATTCATGCAGCTTCTTCCCACATGTGACCCCTCCATTCATGCAGATTCTCCTCCCATGTGTTCCTCCATTCATGCAGCTTCTCCCCCATGTACCCACCCAAATCATACTTCTGCTTGCTAGTCTCCATACCTCCGGTGCTATTACCTGGAGCAGGAGGATTCCATTCTGTCTCACAGCACTGTAGCATTGTTACTTCCGGGTCAGGGAGAGCTGAAGCTGAGCTTCCAGCCTCCATGGACATGGAACACGAAAGTGACTGCGATTAATGCAGCCTCCCAGCACTCAATGGATATTGGGATGCTGCCTCCGCCCCCACATCCCCTGCCCCGCCACATCCACCCTGGGATCCTCCGCCTTGCTTGCGCCGGCTCCACATAGCTTATTTTCATAGCATGCAAATTAGCCATGTGGACAGCTAGCTATGCTGGACCTCGGGGGCCACCTCCTGCTTCGGGCCCTGGTAAAATGCATCTGCTGCACATACAGTGTGTCCGCTCCTGGGTGGCCATAAACAATCACCTAGGTCTGAACTATGCACTCCGTCATCCCTAGGTGGGTCCTTCAACCTATGCTTGATCACATGCCTAAGCCCTAGCTTATTCTGGGCTGGCCCTAGCTAGTGAGTTGGCCAGTAAGACACTAACTAATCTTACTACTGCAATAAGACAACACTTGGAAAGAGAAAGCCAAGTAGGAATACTACAACAAACTGAGCTCCACAGTTTCCATAAGGTCAACATCTCAGGGGGGTCAGCATAGAGGAACTATAATTGGCACAAGGGAGAGTAAGGAGTGAGTTTAAATAATGAAAGGGAGTGGCAGCAGGGATCAGCATCCGAGATTAGAGCTATATGGAATCTCATCAGGATCAAAAAGGAACTCTTTAACCCCTTCAACACCAAATGGAAATAAATCTGCTTCACTCATGTTAGTCGCCAAGCGAATACCTGCAATCTGCAAATCGAAGTGACCCTCTATGCCCGGCTACTTCAAAGGTCCAAGCCAGATGTGACAAACTCATGACAGGAACAGAGGGAAGAAAATACGACAGAAAACTGCCACTTTAGACCTGGGACCAGGTCCTCCTTAATGGGATGACTTCCAAGACTGTATTTCTAGTAAATTAATCCCTTATTATACGTAGAAACTATGCTGCTAGTACTATAGCCCTACCTACCATGGTATTAATATGTCTGTACCTTATCTGTTGTCAGAATTTCTGCCAAAATTAAAAATATTCATTACTTGTCTCTGAAAACCAGCTGGGTTCACATCTATGTTAGAATTGTTGGGTTTCTGTTCAGTCATATTAACAGAAAACTAAAAACAATGGCACTGCCAGATCCTTTTCATGACAAGACGCAATAGTTCCAAAAGACCCTATCTACAGTAATGGTGTCTATTATTTTACTGGAAAATTTATTCTGTGTGCTGCTCTATTTTTCCAATATTCTAAGAATTTGTGATAAGGTACCGTTACACGCTGCAATGTTGAAACAATATCACTAACGATCTAATGAGCGCGCGGTGGTTAGGACATCATTTTGACATCATTGGTGAGCTGTCAAACGTCTAGATATCGTGGACGACGCACCAACGATGTGGCGAGCAGCTATCGTTCCCGTAACCCAACGAACAATACTTGTTCACTGTTGTGACATTATCGCGGTGTCACTCTTAACGATGCAGCAGGTTGGCTGATCATGGATCGTTTGATTTGAGAACATGTTGTCAAATCTGCGATGAACGATCCAATGATTTATCGTAGTCCTATCTCGGTGTTACATGCAACGACGTCCTAACGATGTCATTTCAACAACTCCAAACTTGTGACTTTTCTGCGATATTGTTCACGATCTTGTACCATGTAACGGGGCCTTTCGAGATGAGCAGATTGTTTCGCGCAAGCACATTCCAGTTTAGTGCCCTATTATCGTAGACAAGAGCTGCTTAAATTTCTTGAGCTTCCATACTCTCTGGAATGTTACTTGATTCAACGACCTGGCGTGATGTCCTCAATGCACCATGCAGTAAACCTGAAATTTTCGCGCATGGTAAGAACATTTATGCTGCTCACAGTGAGAGAGCACTGACCTGGACCATGGTTGTGTGAAGCCATCCACTAATCTCTAGTAAAAATATCTTCCAAAATGACAAATAATGTTAAAGGGAACCTGTCACCTGGATCTAAGCCCCTACACTATCACTACCTGTCCCTGCACCTTCCTAGCTGCTCCCTATCTATCCCTCTCTGAGCAAAATCCGCCCTATAAAACTGCAGAAAAATAACTTATAACTTACAGAAGTCCCTGAGGCTGGGGACTGAGAAGGCGGCGCCAGGCTCCATTCTGCCCCTCCTCCATGCAGCAGCACACGCCCCACTGGGCGGCGTTATTCTTTCTTCATCACCACCTCCTCCATTTGGAATCTCCCACCCACTTTACACTGTAAGGTAGCAGTTAGGATTGGCACGACAGAAGGCAGTGACTCAGGTATTTACTCACACAGCACACAGTTTAATGGCACAGTTCAAGTATTCACAGACCTCCAGATTCCGATGTAACAGGTCAGACTAACCCCCCAACCAGAATATACCCGAGGTATAAACTGGGCTAGCCCAGAATATACCCCCCTGGGCCAGAATATACCCTTGGTATATTCTGGCCTAACCCAAACTATACCCCGGGGTATAAACAGGCCTAGGCCAGATTATAACTCTCCGTATACCACAGCAGCTGTAGATCAGGGCCCCAAGCCGTGCACAGGGCCCCAAGCAATGCATGAGGGCCCGAGGCAGCACAAGGTGGCCCCAGGCAGCAGAAAGTGGCCCTATGCAACATGCAGGGGCCCCAGGCAGTGCTAGGGGCCTCAGGCAGTGCTAGGGGCCCCAGGCAGTGCATGGGGGCCCGAGGCAGCACACAGGGGCCCCAGGATACACACAGGATCCCAGGCTACACACAGGGGCCCCAGCCAGCATACAAGGGCCCCAGGCAGTACACGGGGCCCCAGGCAGTGCACAGGGCCCCAGGCAGCACAAAGTGGCCCCAGGCAACATACAGGGGCCCCAGGCAGTACTAGGGGCCCCAGGCTACACACAGGATCCCAGGCTACACACAGGGGCCCCAGCCAGCATACAAGGGCCCCAGGCAGTGCACAGGGCCCCAGGCAGCACACAGTGGCCCCAGGCAACATACAGGGGCCCCATGCAGTACCAGGGGCCCCAGGCTACACACAGGATCCCAGGCTACACACAGGATCCCAGGCTACACACAGGGGCCCCATGCAGCATACAAGGGCCCCAGGCAGTGCACAGGGCCCCAGGCAGCACAAAGTGGCCCCAGGCAACATACAGGGGCCCCAGGCAGTACCAGGGGCCCCAGGCTACACACAGGATCCCAGGCTACACACAAGGGCCCCAGGCAGCATACAAGGGCCCCAGGCAGCACACAGGGGCCCCAGGCAGCACAAAGTGACCACAGGCAATATACAGGGGCCCCAGGCAGTGGGCCACCCAGGGCCACTTTGTGCTGCCTGGGGCCCCTGTGTGCTGCCTCTGGCCCCCATGCGCTGCCTGGGACCCCTTTGTACTGCCTGGGGCCTTTGTATGCTGCATGGGGCCCCTGTATGTAGCCTGGGACCCTGTGTGTAGCCTGGGGCCCCTAGTACTGCCTGGGGCCCCTGTATGTTGCCTGGGGCCACTTTGTGCTGCCTGGGGCCCCGTGCACTGCCTGGGGCCCCGTGCACTGCCTGGGGCCCCGTGCACTGCCTGGGGCCCCGTGCACTGCCTGGGGTCCTTGTATGCTGCATGGGGTCCCTGTGTGTAGCTTGTGGCCCCTAGTACTGCCTGGGGCCTCTTTGTGCTGCTTGGGGACACTTTGTGCTGCCTGGGGCCCCGTGCACTGCCTGGGGCCCCTAGCACTGCCTGGGGCCCTAGCACTGCCTGGGGCCCTAGCACTGCCTTGGGCCCCTGTATGTTGCGTAGGGCCACTTTCTGCTGCCTGGGGCCACTTTGTGCTGCCTCGGGCCCCCATGTGTTGCTTGGAGCCCTGATCTACAGCTGCTGTGGTATACGGAGGGGTATAATCTGGCCTAGGCCACTTTAACCCCGAGTATATTCTGGTCGGGGGGGTTAGTCTGGCCTGTTACACCGGGGCACAGCCGAGTAGAACCTCATACAATCCCAGCAGCTCCTGCTGCTGTCCTGACACACTCCACCCCCTCCCCACAGCCCAGGGCAGCACATATCATCTCCTATTCACCCGCACACCTGGGGGTCAGTGATTTCAATCAGCACTTAGCTCCAGTAGCAGCTCACCCTGTGTGTGCTGCTACTGAGCAGAAGATACAATCTCCCATATGCTGTGTCTCAGTCAGGGGACACATCGAGGTCGCATCACCACAACATGATAGGTGTAAAGCAGAGATTCCAAATGGAGGAGGCGACGATGAAGAAAGAATAACGCCACCCAGTGGGGCGTGTGCTGCTACATGGAGGAGGGGCTGAATGGAGCCTGGCGCCGCCTTCTCAGTCCCCAGCCTCAGGGACTGCTGTAAGTTATAAGTTATTTTTCTGCAGTTTTATAGGGCGGATTTAGCTCAGAGAGGGATAGATAGGGAGCAGCTAGGAAGGTGCAGGGACAGGTAGTGATAGTGTAGGGGCTTAGATCCAGGTGACAGGTTCCCTTTAATTGTTTTTTTCCTAAACTATCTATTTTCCACATCTTCTATGTTAATATTTTTGGTTGTATGTTTATTGTTTTCGAGCATACACCTAAACATACCAGCATTTACATGTCGTGCATCAATAACACCCAATGGACTTTATCACTAGATGTGGGCCGGATACTATCGCATTGTGAGGGCGGTGACATCATGGTGGGGGCAGCTCTGTGGTGCTGGGGGCGGCGGCTGTCTCCCCCCTGCGTCTCTTTCCTCACCCCACCGTGCTCTCTCCCAATGTTTGTAATAAAAAATTATTTTTAGTTAAAAAACCTGTTACTGTGTTTTTTTTTTATAATAAAGAGTTTAATTTCCTTGTAAAAAAAAATGTGTATTGCTTTGTTGTATTTCCTTTTGCCAACACAGGTAAACCAAGCAGCTACTGCCTGCCAACCCCCGCTGCCTGGTGTTAACTTCATTTGCAATGAAAAATACAGGAAAGCTTTATATATTTTAGTTTTTTAAATAAATAAAAAAAAAATTGGTGTGGGCTTCGTTGTATTTTCTATTGTGTGAATTTATGCACTTGAATGCATGTATGTGGGTGTGTGTAAATGTGCATGTGATTACATGCGTGTATATGTGTATGTGTGTATGTGCATGTGTGTATCCACGTGCATATGTGTATGAGTGGTTGTGTGTTCTTACATGTGTGTATGGGCATGTGTGTATGCGGGTTGTGTGTATGTACATGCATATATGTGCGTATGTATGTGCATATGTACGTGTGTGCGCATGCGTGTATGCATGCAATTGTGTGTGTATGTGCATTCTTGTGTGTGTATGTGTAGGGATATGGTGCTGTGTGTATGTGTATGCATATGTGAGTGTCTGTGTGCAAGCATGTGTATTCATATGTGTGCATGTATGCACGTATGTATATGTGTGTATATGTATGCTTATGTGTGCATGTATGGAAATGTATGCATGTATGTGCATTTGAGTGTGCCTGTAAGTATGTGTGTGTGTATTGTGAGGTACAGCGGCCTCAGGGAGGCAAAGACACGGGATCCAGGCACCACTGGTCACGGCACACGGGTTTATTTGCCAAACAAATGTAGGAAAAACAATAGTCGGGTACAATCTTCCGGATTCCCCTTACTTCAGGGGCCACTACTTAGCTTCACCCAAAAGGACGTACCCCGTCAAAACCAGCCACAAGGTCTCAGGCCTGGCTCAGGGAAGCTTCTCTCTCAGAAGCTATGGGAGTTGTCTTCACTCCCCACTAGAGACCACACCCCATGGTCTAGCTTCCTTTTATCACACCCAAGCCAGTAAAGCAGAACCAGCACAAAATCCCGGGATGGAGTGCGACCTGTCAATATGGAGGACGCACCCAGGGAGGCACATACCGGTCGCAGGGGCCCGACCCGGTCGGTGCCTCACAGTATGCATGTGTGCATGTATGCGCATGTGTGTATGCACATATGCAAATGTGTGTATTGCTGTGTGTGCCTGTGCCTGGATGTGTGTGAATGTATGCGTGTGTATGCATGTATGTGGGTGTACGTGCGTGTATATGCATATGTATGTGTGTATGTGCATGGGTGTGTATGTGCATGCTTGTATATGCGTATTTATGTGTGTGTGCGTATGCATGCTTGTGTGTGCATGTTTGTGTCTATGCACATGGTATGTGTGTGCTTGCATTTATTTATTTATTATATGTCCGTATGTATGTGTGGGGACATTATACTGTGTGTATGCCTGTTTGTGCATGTGTGAGTATGTGACTGTATGTGTGCAAGCGTGTGTATGCGTATGTGTGCATGTATGCACATGTGTGTGCCTGTAAGTATGTGTTTATGTACATGTGTGTATGCATGTGTGTGTATGCGCATGTGCTAATGTGTGTATGTGCATCTGAGTATGTGTGTGAATGCATAAGCATCCATGCATGTATGTGGGTGTGTGTGAATGCGAATGTGTATGTGCATGTTTATATCCTTATTTGTGTGTATGCACATGTGTGTATATGCATGTGTGTATTCTTGTTTGTGTGTATGTGTGTGCAAGTGTGTATGTGTGCATCTGCATGTGTATGTGCATGCTTGCGTGTGTGTATGTGTCGGGACATTATACTGTGTGCGCGTATGCGCGTTTGTGTGTATGTACATGATAGTGTGTGTATGTGGGTGCTTGCATGTGTGGGAACATTATACTGTGTGTATGCACATGAATGTGTGTACATGCATGTGTGTCTACATGTATGTATGTGTGTGTATGCACATGTATGCGTGTGCATGAATGTGTGTGTATATGCATGTGCGTATGTGTGTATGTACATGCATATGTGTACATGTATGCATATGTGTGTACATGCATGTGTGTTTACATGTATGTATACATGTGTGCATGTATGTATGTGTACATGTATGTGTATGTGTTTATGTATGTGGTGTGTTTCCATGCATGTGGTGTGTGCGTGTAAGATGTGCTGCCTGCACCCACCTCTGTCCGTCCACAGCCATCAGAAAAGTCCCTGGCTTGCGGCCTGCGATGAGAAGGGGTGCGGGCTCCCTTTGTAGCCACCAAAGGGCGCCCGCACCTCATCTTTGGCACATGCCTGAAGCTGTGGTCTTTCCTGGTGGCTGTGACCGGATGGAGGTGGGTGCAGGCATGATGTGGGGGGTCCCGGCGGGTGATGTCCAACGGGGGTCCCAGCAGGTGATGTTCGGCGGTGTCCCGTGTGTGGTACCATGCAGGGGGCTGGTACCACCAGCGGGTGCCATATTGGAAGATCCATTACGTGGGTGTTCCAATATGGTGGTAGTTCCGGTCGGCGCAGTGGATTATGGGATTCCAGGACATCCAGACAGATGTGGATGACAGACAATTTAAGGTAAGTATACCGTATTTTTCGCTTTGTAAGACGCACTTTTAGTCCCCCAACTTTTGGGGGAAAGTGGGGATGCGTCTTACAAAGCGAAAGTGTGCTTTGGGGGGTGGGAAAGGCAGCTCAGGAGCGGTGTCCGGGGGCTGTCAGGGGCCAGGAGCAGGCTGCAGCTGCGGGCTCTGGTCACGTGGGGCCGCTCATTATCTCCTGTAATATGCACTGCATCCCGCTGTCAATCACCAGCGGGAGCAGCCCATATTACAGGAGCCGGGTCCGCAGCTGCAGCCTGTCTGTATAGTCAGTGATTTCCACGCTTGCATTGCGTGGAAATCACTGACTATACCATGGATTGATACTCACCTAGCTTCACCGCTGCCTCCTGACCGCGATATCCCTGCCATCTGTGCTCTGCCGGCATCCGGGTGCTGTGAGCGTCGCTGCGAGTGACGTCATCACCGAGCGGCGCTCTCAGGACCCGGATGCCGGCAGAGCACAGATGGCGGGGATATCGCGGTCAGGAGGCAGCGGTGAAGCTAGGTGAGTATCATGTGCACAAAGGGGGCTACAGTGTGCCAGCCAGGGGACATTACGCCAGCCAGGGGACAGTGTGCAGCCAGGGGACAGTGTGCCAGCCAGGGGACATTGTGCAGCCAGGGGACAGTATGTGCCAGCCAGGGGATAGTATGTGCCAGCCAGGGGACAGTGTGTGCCAGCCAGGGGATAGTATGTGCCAGCCAGGGGGGGCAGGGGCAGCCAGGGAAGTGTCCAGCCGGGGACGTTGAGTGTGCCAGCCAGGGGACAGTGTGTGCCAGCCGGGACAAGGGGGCACGGACAGTGTGTGCCAGCCAGGGGACAGTGTGTGCCAGCCAGGGGACAGTGTGTGCCAGCCAGGGGACAGTGTGCCAGCCAGGGGACATTGTGCCAGCCAGGGGACAGTGTGTGCCAGCCAGGGGACAGTGTGTGCCAGCCAGGGGACAGTGTGTGCCAGCCAGGGGACAGTGTGTGCCAGCCAGGGGACAGTGTGTGCCAGCCAGGGGACAGTTGTGCCAGCCAGGGGACAGTGTGTGCCAGCCAGGGGACAGTGTGTGCCAGCCAGGGGACAGTTGTGCCAGCCAGGGACATGTGCCAGCCAGGGGACATTGTGCAGCCAGGGGACAGGTAGTGTGCCAGCCAGGGGACAGTGTGTGCCAGCCAGGGGACAGTTGTGCCAGCCAGGGGACAGTGTGTGCCAGCCAGACAGGGACATGTGGGGTGTGCCAGCCAGGGGACATGTGTGCCAGCCAGGGGACAGTGTGTGCCAGCCAGGGGACATTGTGCCAGCCAGGGGACAGTGTGTGCCAGCCAGGGGACAGTGTGTGCCAGCCAGGGGACAGTGTGTGCCAGACCAGGGGACAGTGTGCCAGCCAGGGGACAGTGTGGTTGCCAGCCAGGGGACAGTGTGTGCCAGCCAGGGGACAGTGTATGTGCCAGCCAGGGGACAGTGTATGTGCCAGCCAGGGGACAGTGTATGTGCCAGCCAGGGGACAGTGTGCGCCAGCCAGGGGACAGTGTGCGCCAGCCAGGGGACAGTGTGTGCCAGCCAGGGGACATTGTCTGTGCCAGCCAGGGGACAGTGTCTGTGCCAGCCAGGGGACAGTGTCTGTGCCAGCCAGGGGACATTGTGCCAGCCAGGGGACATTGTGCCAGCCAGAGGGGACAGTGTGCCAGCCAGGGGACAGTGTGTGGCAGCCAGGGGACAGTGTGTGCCAGCCAGGGGACAGTGTGTGCCAGCCTGGGGGGACAGTGTGTGCCAGCCTGGGGGGACAGTGTGCCAGCCTGGGGGGACAGTGTGTGCCAGCCTGGGGGGACAGTGCAACACCATTGGAGGCAGTGCGCCACTCTGGGGGAAGTAGTATGTGCCAGCCTTGAGAGGCAGTGTGCCAGCAGAGGGAACAGTGCACCAGCATGGGAGGCAGTGTGCCAGCATGGAGGACATATATACCAGTATGGGTGTTTCATGTACCAGGATGAGGAACTTGTATATGATCTGTAAGACGGACACTGGCATTATAAGACGAACTCCATTTAACATTAAAAAAGTTTTTTTTCTCTTTTCCTTAACCAATATTGTGGGTGCGTCTTATAATCAGGTGCGTCTTATAAAGCGAAAAATACGGTATATTAGTTAATGTTGTCTAGCATTTTACTGTAAAAATTAATGCTACATACTTGACTATTTTTTTCAGATTTTTTTTTTTAATAAAATCTACAGTGGAGGCTCCTAACATAGTTAAATAACCATAAATATATAAAATGATGTTACAAATTCAGAAATTGCTTTTTGTGATGCAAGTTATTACAGTAACAAAAACAGACACAATAAGTGCAGTGTCACAACAAAAAGTCTGAGATGACTCAGATGATACTAGGATAGCGGTGAAAGAGTCGTCAGACAATTAAGAAGAGGTGCAATACTAAAGGGGTAAGCCAGAGACATACAGTTTGTTGTGAAAGTATTTTGCCCCTTGAACTTTTCAACCTATTGCCACATTTCAGGCTTCATAGCCGAAACGTCAGCTTCACTGTCGCACCTTGTCTCTTTGCATCACAAATAAATGAAAAAACTTTCACTTGTAACCAAATTGAGAGTGCAGTGTTCTATTGACTTTATTAAAAGTGTGAAAAGGTCACAGGCAAGGGTTCAGAAGATCAGTCAGAGTCAGATAGCCAAGCTTGGAAGCACCAGAGCCCACGCAGCACATGCAAGTGTAAAAGAATGACACCAGAGGAAGCTGCATAGTTAAATAGCAGACTAATCACTGGCAAGTGATTCCACTATCCCAGAAAAAGCATAGGAATCAGTACAGAAAAAGCAGACTGACAACTCAGCCACACCCAGATACTAGGCATCACAACATGCAACACAGACAAAGCTTTGTAGTGTGGAGATTGTGACACTTACATTTTAAGAGGCAGTGATATAACCCTTGTAATCTATGTTGAATCTTCATTTTACAAGCTTTCCATGAAGGTTATACAAAACTTTTAAAGATGTAGGTTTTTTTTATTCATGGAGGTGGTCCCATCAGATCCCTTAGCGCAGGGTTTCTCAACTCCAGTCCTCAGGACCCACCAACAGGTCGTGTTTTCAGGATTTCCTTAGTGTTGCACAGGTGTTAGAAGGGGATAATTATATCACCTATGCAATACTAAGGGTGTGTGCATACGATCAGTGTACGCAGCGTTTTGGACGCAACGTCTTGCCGCTGCGTCCAAAACGCTGCGTAGTACAGTATAAGCATAGTGGATGGGATTTCAAACAATCCCATCCTCACTATGCGTGACGTACCCGCAGCATGTTTGGAGCTGCGGTGCAGGTTACCGGGAGTTTGCTCCTCCGCAGCATGTTTATTTCATGCTGCGGTGTCGGAAGCGGCTCCCATCGGGTGACAGCAAGGAGAAGCTGCCCTGCACCCACCGCACATGGTGAGTACAGGATGGCCGCGGTCTCCCTTTGCCACCCGCGGCTTCCCTCAGGTCCGGATCGTGTGCACGCACCCTAACTGAAATCCTGAGGGGTCCTGAGGACTGGAGTTGAGAAACAAGCACAAATATTAAATATAATCAGCCCTGTAAACAATCATCGGTCCCAAAGTAATATTAGTGTCAGAATTGTAATAAATGTGTCGTCTAGCCTAATAATTAAAACCAATCCGTAACATTTTTCCACGAATGAAACTTTATTTGGCAATCCAATATAACAATTTTGACAGTCTTGTTCTAGCTGTTTTTTTTTATGACTCTTTCAACATGCCAAAAACAATAGATACAAACTGAGGTTGGGAGAATAAAGTCTGTAAGCTGCAGTTTTCACAATATAATGTATGTACATATATTAAGTAGATATGTTTATTTACCTTCTGTTTTTAATAGTTAAGAGTTTCTCATGCATCCGAGAAAACGTTTGAATGTTTTTGCTCTTACAATGTGTATGAAATGTAAATATCCGACTGTAAAATAGTTTGACTATGTCTAAATATCTTGTGTTTGTGGTTTTCTTTCCCAGCGAGGAGGGCTGTTCTGCATTATCGGGGTAATGAAGCTCATCTAAAATTAGAATACAAAACTGTTCTTGGCTCCACTTCAGTGCCATTCTCTGAAACCTTCCGAAATCTGTGACATCATTTTTTTTTTCACTGGTCACTCATGAACCCCCTTGGGTCCTTATACCATCTGTCCCCATATTAGTAGGCTCTTCTTTCCTCAAAACCTGATGTTCTTGTCCCCAAGATGAATGTTCTTAATTAAAGAACTTCATTTGTCCTCAAGTTGTGTGTGTGGATCAGAAAACAATGCTAACATAACATAGGCTTGTCCTGGAGTATCTTTGCTCTTCATGGACAATGTTTTACAATGAATGTCAACAGGATTTGGGTAATTCAGCTGTCTACTACTATTCAACTACTACCTGTAATATCCAGATCCTGTGAACGCCAGATCTGGAATTCATTATTAAATGACAACCTGACCATCTCTATATGAAACTAATGGAAATAGCCGTTCTGTCCAACCAACAATAGTGAATATTTGTTACGCATGCTCAGTAGTGCTCCATTAACACAGATGACTTTGCAACCTCGTACTTGGGGTCCATGGGAGACCCAGTGATATCACTTATTCTGTAGATCAGAGGTGGGGAACCTTTTTTTCTGCCAAGGGCCATTTGGTAATTTTTACCATCATTCGGGGGCCACACAAAGTGATCAGCTTGAAAATTCCCCTGCTATGTTTGGTCAAACAACTCAACCGTACTGTGGTGGCTGGAGTGGCTTCTCTTTGGCTGTCATGTTAGGAGATATTCATTATGTTGCTTCTAACAACTGCGTTTCCAGATTTGGGTTGGTCTGGAGCACAGTCAACTCTTTGTGATAACTTTTGTAAAGCATATACATCAGATAGGAAATGCTGGAACTGCTGTATATGCATAACAGGAGACACTGGGTCTGCTATATATACATCACATAGGAGTTGCTGAGCCGCTGTATATACATCTCATAGAAGATGCTGGGACTGCTGTATATTTATCACATAGGAGACCCTGAGACTGCTGTATATGCATGACATGTGAGACTCTAGGGCGGCTGTATATACATCACAGGAGATTCTGAGTCTGCTGTATATACATCACATAGGAGATACTGGGCCTGCTGTATATATATCACATACGAGATATTGAGGCTGCTTAATATACGTCACATAGGAGACACGGACTGCTGTATATAAATCACATAGGAGATGTTAGGGCTGCTGTATGTACATCCCAGGAGAGACTGGGGCTGCAGTATACCCATTCATAGGAAAGGCTGGAACATCTATGTATATATCACAGGAGACACTGGGGCTGGAGCATATACATCAGGGGAGATAAGGGGGCTGCAGCATATATACTGACAAGCACAAAGGTAACAATGTTTTGAACTTTTGACTTTCTGGCTCCATATTTCACCATCCACTACAGCTTTGACCATGAGTCTACCTTTATTTTATTGACAATCATCTTGGTTATCTAAAACATAAATGTGACTTGTAACTATTTAGCATATGATTAGTTAAGCAGATTCTTGTCTTGTCACTGCATTGCTACTGTTTTACTCCTAAAAATCTAAATATAAATGTTTATTATTTTATTAGTATTTTGTAAATCTACATTTAGCTTTCAGCACTGCCTGAATCCTTCTGGGCATGCTCACGATTAGATTTATGCATGACTTAACCGAAATCTAATCCCAGGTCTCTGCTACACGTTCCCAATGTTGGTGCATACTGGTCGCATGTCTTGGGGATGTAGAGTATATACTCGAGAATAAGCCCAGTTTTTCAGCACAATTTTTGTGCTGAAAAGTGGCCCCCTCGGCTTATACTCGAGTCAGTGTACTGGCTCAGTGGGGGGAAGGGGGAGGCTGTAGTAGGAGCAGAGAGGTCACATGCCCTCGCTCATTAGTGCAATGCAATGTTCACTGCATTCCCCCTGTCCATCAGTGGCAGGGGGAGCCGTGCATATTACATTGCACTATGTATACTCACCCCCCTTTCATCATTATTTGCCCCCATGCTGCCTGCCGCACACCATAAAATAATAAACCTTTGATTTTTCTCACCCTCCGTCACTATGTCACCGCTGTGACCTCCGGTCTTTCTGCTTGTGCCGGCGTCATGAGACCGGCGCAACAGCAATGACGTAATTGCTGCTGCGCTGGTCACATGACATCAGCACAAGCAGGAAGACCGATGGGTGTAGCGGTGACATAGCGACGGAGGGTGAGAATGATCAATGGTTTATTATTTTATGGTGTGCGGCAGCATGGGGGCATATACTGATGATTGGGGGGATAGTATACCAGTGATGGGTGTATACCAGTGATCTGTATATACCAGTGATGGGGGTATATACCAGTGATGGGGGTATATACCAGTATTACCAGGATGGGGGGCCATATACCAGTGATGGAGGGCTATATACCAGTGATGGGGGATATATACAGTATTACGAGGATGGGGGGCCATATACCAGTTATGGGGGTGCTATTCCAGTGATTGGGGGCTATATACCAGTGATGAGGGGCTATATACCAGTAATGGGGGGCTATATACTAGTGATGGGGGGACTATATACAGTGATGGGTGCTATATACCAGGCTAGGAGTCTATATACCAGTGATGGGGGAATATGTACAGTGAGGGCAGTATATACCAGGATGAGGAGCCATTTACCATGATGGGGGCGCTATATACCAGTGTTGAGGGGCTATATACAGTGATGATTGCTATATACCAGTGATGAGGGGTTATATACCAGGATGGGGTCTGCTGCACTTCCGACCCTAGGCTTATACTCAAGTCAATAGGTTTCCCCAGTTTTTGGGGTAAAATTAGGGGCCTCGGCTTATACTGGGGTTGGCTTATACTCGAGTATATTTGGTATACAGCTTTATCTTCAATTCTACCCTCAAGTTCGTTCGATTGGGTTTGAGGTCTTGGGGCTGTGGAGCCAATCCAGCACCTCTACTTCATTGTCATTGAACCATTTCTTTGTCAATCATCTCATGTATGCTTTGATTTATTGTCCTGCTGGAACACTATGTTGTCCTTTTCATACCCACAGTACTCGAATGACGAAGTCCAAAGTTACTCGTCTTGTAGGATCCTCACATCAAACCTGATCAAGTATCCAGCACCTTTGACTGTGAAATAACTTCAAATCATCAGGCTTCCTCCACCAAACTTGACAGTTCCTTCAACTTTTCAATCAATTTTATTTTAATTATTTTTACACTACTATGACATCAGTCAGTGGGTGAAGGGCACAACAGCCAATCATTGACGCTGTCACAGAAATTGGGCGTCTGTGAATGGCTCTCAGAGCCAGTGCAGTAACCATGAAACAGTCCATACATTCTAGCATCTAGAATGTATGGGCTGTTTACAGGTTACTCCAACAGTCAATGACAGACGCCCGCTCTCTGTGACATTGTCTGTGATTGGCCAGTGAATAATCCGGAAGTTAATGAGTGGTCCCGGAAGTACAATCACACGGGCACGATAAGTATGAGCTGATTTTTAATCACTATTTTTACAGCTCCCCAGCCAAACGCAAACCCGAACTGTAAGGCTACATTATGACATGTTTTTGATCCGTTTTTTAATGATATGTCTTTGGTGCAAAAAAAGCATCACAAATGCATCATCCGTTTATGCTGCTTTTTTGCCCCATTTTCAGGGGAAAACAGACAGTCAGAGACAGACACACACACACTTTCTTACCCTCCCTGCGATCCCAGGGTGATCCCCGGTGATGTCTTCCTCCTGGGGAGTGTGGTAGGACCTGTGAGTGAGTTGATTGATACTCCCAGAACCTGGCACCATGTGACTCAGTCACATGATGAATCACATGGGCAAGTCCTAGAAGCACCAAACAACTCACACAGGTCCTGCCGCACTCCCCAGGAGGAAGACATCACCGGGGATCACCATGGGATCGCAGGGAGGGTAAGTAATTGAATATTAGTAATGCAGTAAGCGCACCAGAAAAAAACGCCACAAAAATTGACATGATCATTATTTCCTGAATCCGCTTTCTGCACCACTAACGCAGCAGTCAAACACGCAGTGTCTGAACAGCAAATTGAAAATTACATTCACTTTGCTGCAGATATTTTGACTTATCTGTTTCTGGTGCAGGTTAAAAAAAAAAAAAAGTGCATCACCAAAAATGGATCAAAAACGTCCAGTGTGATCATAGCCTAACACGGACGCCTGAGGGAAATCTGCGATCGGGGTCTGTGCTAGAACACTGTGTAAGATATGGACCCCGAACTTTACAGTTTGGGTTTGCCCATCCCTAATCTGTAGTGAAACACTTGTAATCCAAAGGAATTAATATAGTTGCTTGGCAGCAATCAAAGGAGCAATATGGCATTTTTTTCTTTTTCTCAACAATGTGTGTATAAAGGCATTACAATACCTGCCAGTGACCATATTCTGCCATTTTCAACGCTGCTCCAGTCCTCTCCGGCATCACATTTACATTGATCTTGTGTTGGGCGTCTACACTCCCTGACAGAAGTTATGTCACTTATCCATGTTATGTGAATAAAAGCTTATAACCTGATGTTAAATTCATCCATTGGTTTTATAAATTACTCTTTTGAAAGCTGAAACCCTCCCAAATGTGGTTTAGGTTAAGAAAATAAATTGGCATCAATGCTGAAATATTGATCATTTAATGAACACAGAATGGTCAGATATTGACAGACAAAAGTTTTGTCGCCCACAGAAAATAATGTGATTTTCAAACAAATAATTCATTTAAAATAGAAATAAATGTTGCAATAACATTGGTGAATGAAGTTGTGGTGCTATTAGTCATATTTAATATTTAGTGTGACTTCTGTGAGCTTGAAGGACTGCATCCATGCGGTTCAACAATGATTCATACAATTTATTCATGAAGTCATCAGGAATTGCAAAGAATGCAGTTTTACATGCCTCCCAGAGTTCATCTAGATTCTTTGGTTTTGCCTTCCAAGCTTCCTCTTTCATCCTACCCCAAACATGCTCAGTGGTGTTCATGTTTGGTGACTGGGCTGGCCAGTATTTGAGCACCTTGATCTTTTTTGCCTGAAGGAACTTTGTTGTAGAGATGAATGTATGAGATGGAGCACCATCCTGTTGCAGAATTTGACCCCTTTTATGATTTGGAATATAAGAAGTAGCTAATACTTCTTGATATTTAAGGTTATTGATATTGCCTTCCACCTTGCAAATGTTTTGCACACCCCCATATTGAATGTAACCCCAGACCATGATCTTTCCACCACCAAATGTAACTGTTTTCAGGGTGTATTTTGGATCCATACGGGCTCCAGTAGGTCTCCTGCAGTATTTGGTGTGGCTGTGGTGTAATTCTACTGAAGATTCATCAGAGAAATCCACCTTCTGCCACTTTTCCAGCATCCATATGTTTACCAGGCTGTGGGACTTTGCAAATGGCACACGTTTTTTTTATTTGCCTTTTGTTTAGTGCTGGCTTCTGGGCACTGATTCAACCATGGAGGTCATTTCCAGACAAAATCCTACAAACTGTTCTAGTTGACACATGGGACTTGAGGTGACCAGGCCTGTTGGAGCTCTGCTGCAGTGGAAGAGGGGCTTGGTTTGGATTTTCTAACCAACAAACGTTCCTCCTGAGCAATTGTCTTGCGGGGTCTGCCAGACCTGGGCTTGTCAAACACATCTCCAGTCTCTTCAAATCTTTTTTTAATTCTTTGTACTTGACGCTGAGACACATTAAAGGTACCAGCCACCTCTGCAGTGGATCTGGTCTTCAGCCTCTTGATAATCAAGGCTTTGGTCGCAGGGTGGATTTTTGGCATGTTGTAAGATCTCAAGTTGCAGTTCAAGTGAAGGTCTTGGGTGCTGGCTTTCTTTTTATACATACCCACTAATTAACCGATCATTTACGGAGCACAGGTGAGGAGGTAAACTAGGATTGGGTGCATTATATGACCAGGCGACAAAACTTTTGTCTTGCCAAAATCTGACCATTCTGTGTTCATTAAATGATCAATATTTCAGCATTGATGCCAAATTATTTCTTAACCAAAACCACATTTCAGAGTGTTTCAGCTCTCAAAAGAGTATTTATACAACCAAGGGATGAATTTAACGTCAGGTTATAAGCTTTTATTTACATAACTAGCTGTGAGCCCGATGCAAATGCATCGGGATTCTAGAACGTGGCAATATTATTTGCATTAATAGCATTATTATTACCATTAATAGCATAATTATTAGCATTAACAGCATTATTATTAGCATTAATAGCATTATTAACAGCAATAAATAGTACTATTAATAGTATTGTTATTAGTATTAATAGCATTATTACCATAAATAGCATTAATAATAGCGTTAATAGCATTATTATGAGGAGTAATAGCATTATTAGCATTAATAAAATTATTAATAGCATTAATAGAATTAAAAATAGCATTAATAGCATTATTAATAGGATTAATAGCATGATTATTAGAATTAATAGCATTAATATTAGCATGAATAGCATTAATAGCATTATTAATAACATTAATACCATTATTAATAGCATTAATAGCCTAAATAATGAAATTAATAGCATAAATAATCGCATTAATAGCATGAGTATTAGCATAAAGAGCATTAATAGCAATATTATTAGCATTAATAGAATTTTGAATAGCATAAATAGCATGATTATTAGCCTTAATAGCATTATTAATAGCGTTAATATGATTATTATTAGCATTATTAGCATTAATATTAGCATTAATAACATTATTATTAGCATTAATAGCATTATTATTAGCATTAATAGCATTAATAATACAATTAATAGCATTAATATTAGCATTAATAGCATTATTATTAGCAGTAATAGCATTATTATTAGCATTAATAGCATTATTAATAGCATTAATAGCATAATTATTAGCATTAATAGCATTATTATTAGCAGTAATAGCATTATTATTAGCATTAATAGCATTATTAATAGCATTAATAGCATTAATAATACAATTAATAGCATTAATATTAGCATTAATAGCATTAATAGTATTATTAATAGCATGAATAACATTATTAATAGCATTAATAGCATTATTAATAGCATTAATAGCATAAATAATAGAATTAATAGCATAAATAATTGCATTAATAGCATTACTATTAGCATAAAGAGCATTAATAGCAATATTATTAGCATTAATAGCATTTTGAATAGCATAAATTGCATGATTATTAGCCTTAATAGCATTATTAATAGCGTTAATATGATTATTATTAGCATAATTAGCATTAATATTAGCATTAATAGCATAATTATTAGCATTAATAGCATTAATAATAGCATTAATAGCAATATTATTTGCATTAATAGCATTATTATTACCATTAATAGCATAATTATTAGCATTAATAGCATAATTATTAGCATTAATAGCATTAATAATAGCATTAATAGCAATATTATTTGCATTAATAGCATTATTATTACCATTAATAGCATAATTATTAGCATTAATAGCATAATTATTAGCATTAATAGCATTAATAATAGCATTAATAGCAACATTATTTGCATTAATAGCATTATTATTACCATTAATAGCATAATTATTAGCATTAATAGCATTAATAATAGCATTAATAGCAATATTATTTGCATTAATAGCATTATTATTACCATTAATAGCATAATTATTAGCATTAATAGCATAAATATTAGCATTAATAGCATAATTATTAGCATTAATAGCATTAATAATAGCATTAATAGCAATATTATTTGCAATAATAGCATTATTATTACCATTAATAGCATAATTATTAGCATTAATAATAGCATTAATAGCAATATTATTTGCATTAATAGCATTAATATTACCATTAATAGCATAATTATTAGCATTAATAGCATTATTATTAGCATTAATAGCATTAATAATAGAATTAATAGCAATATTATTTGCATTAATAGCATTATTATTACCATTAATAGCATAATTATTAGCATTAATAGCATAATTATTAGCATTAATAGCATTAATAATAGAATTAATAGCAATATTATTTGCATTAATAGCATTATTATTACTACCATTAATACCATAATTATTAGCATTAATAGCATAATTATTAGCATTAATAACATAAATATTAGCATTAATAGCATAATTATTAGCATTAATAGCATTATTATTAGCATTAATAGCATAATTATTAGCATTAATAGCATTATTATTAGCAGTAATATCATTATTATTAGCACTTTTTTTTTTTTATTCTTATTTTTTATGTTATTATGTATAATTTTTTATTTTTTTTTTATTATTTTTTTAATTATTTTTTTTATTATTAAATTAATTTATTATTTGTTATTTTAAGTGAGCCTGAGCCTGAGACACAGTTCTCCTTCAGGTCCGCTCAAAGGGCTCATATTCTTAGCATATTATTTAATTTTTTATTATTATTTTTTATTTATTTTTTTATTATTTTTTTATTATTTTTTTATTATTTTTTAAATATTATTTAATTATTTTTTTTATTATTAAATTTATTAGTTATTTTAAGTGAGCCTGAGGCTGAGACACAGTTCTCCTTCAGGTCCGCTGAAAGGGCTCATATTATTAGCATTTTTTTTTTTATTATTATTATTTTTTATTTTTTTTTTTATTATTTTTTAATTATTTTTTTATTATTTTTTAAATATTATTTAATTATTTTTTTATTATTAAATTTATTAGTTATTTTAAGTGAGCCTGAGGCTGAGACACAGTTCTCCTTCAGGTCTGCTGAAAGGGCTCATATTATTAGCATTTTTTTTTTTTTTTTATTATTATTATTTATTTATTTTTTTATTATTTTTTAATTATTTTTTTATTATTTTTTAAATATTATGTAATTATTTTTTTTATTATTAAATTTATTAGTTATTTTAAGTGAGCCTGAGGCTGAGACACAGTTCTCCTTCAGGTCCGCTGAAAGGGCTCATATTATTAGCATTTTTATTTTTTTTTATTATTATTTTTTTATTTATTTTTGTATTATTTTTTTATTATTTTTTAAATATTTTTTATTATTTTTTAAATATTATTTAATTATTTTTTTTTATTATTAAATTTATTAGTTATTTTAAGTGAGCCTGAGGCTGAGACACAGTTCTCCTTCAGGTCCGCTGAAAGGGCTCATATTATTAGCATTTATTTTTTTTTTATTATTATTTTTTATTTAATTATTTATTATTTTTTATTTATTTTTTTTATTATTTTTTAATTATTTTTTTTATTATTAAATTTATTTGTTGACATACATTAGCGGTTTGTTGGCGAATTAACGGCCGGGCCCCTGGTTCTATTTGTCGGCCCGAAAATCGCGGACACACCGCTAATGTATGTCTATGGGCAGTGAGGTCGAATTCTGATTGGTCGGCGTCAGCAGAGAGCGACCAATCAGAAATCGGGCTGACTGCCTATAGACATGCATTAGCGGTGTGTCCGCGATTTTAGGGCCGACAAATAGAACCAGGTGGGCGGCCATAAAATCGCCGACACACCGCTAATGTATTCAATGGGAAATGAGGTGCTCTTCTGATTGGCTGAGGGCAGTAGACAGCGACCAATCAGAAGAGCGCCTCACATCTCATAGAGATAGAATGGCGGATTTTTCGTCCATTCTATCTTAATGAGAAGTGAAGAGGACGTCGGAGCTGGAAGTTGGCGGAAAGAAGACAGAAGACCCCGGGGGCCGGACGAAGAGCCGGAGATGGCGGAAAGAAGAGAGAAGACCGGCGGGGCCGGAGGAAGAGGACGCCTGGCCGGACGGAGGACTTGTGGATCGGACGGACGATCAGATGACTAAGAAGGCATGTAAGTGATCGACGGGGGCGTTAGGTTAGGGGACAGCGAGGGCTTCGGGTGTAGGGCCTTAGGTGTTAGCGACAGCGGCGGGGGAAAGCGGCGGGAGCTTAGGAGGCGGCGGGGCTTAGGGGATAGGGGCTTAGGTGCGGCGCGGCTTAGGTGCGGCTTTCTTAGACTTAGGGGGTAGGGGCTTAGATGCGGCGGGGCTTAGAGGGTAGGGGCTTAGGTGCGGCGGGGCTTAGAGGGTAGTGGCTTAGGTGCAGCGGGGCTTAGGGGGTAGGGGCTTAGGAGCGGCGGCGGACGGTAGGGGCTTAGGTGCGGCGGGGCTTAGGGGTAGGGGCTTAGGTGCGGCGGGTCGGGGCTTAGGTTCGGTGGGGCTTAGGGGGTAGGGGCTTAGGTGCGGCGGGTCGTGGCTTAGGTGCGGCGGTGCTTAGGGTGTAGGGGCTTAGGTGCGACGGACTTAGACTTAGGCGTTAGGGGCTTAGATGCGGCGGGGCTTATAGGGTAGGAACTTAGATGCGGCGGGGCTTATAGGGTAGGGGCTTAGGTGTGGCGGGGCTTAGGGGGTAGGGGCTTAGGTGCGGCGGGTCTTAGGGGGTAGGGGCTTAGGTGCGGCGGGGCTTAGAGGGTAGGGACTTAGGTGCGGCGGGTCTTAGGGGGTAGGGGCTTAGGTGCGGCGGGGCTTAGGGGGTAGGGGCTTAGGTGCGGCGGGTCGGGGCTTAGGTGCGGCGGGGCTTAGGGGGTAGGGGCTTAGGTGCGGCGGGTCGTGGCTTAGGTGCGGCGGTGCTTAGGGTGTAGGGGCTTAGGTGCGACGGACTTAGACTTAGGGGTTAGGGGCTTAGATGCGGCGGGGCTTATAGGGTAGGAGCTTAGATGCGGCGGGGCTTATAGGGTAGGGGCTTAGGTGCGGCGGGGCTTAGGGGGTAGGGGCTTAGGTGCGGCGGGTCTTAGGGGGTAGGGGCTTAGGTGCGGCGGGGCTTAGAGGGTAGGGGCTTAGGTGCGGCAGGTCTTAGGGGGTAGGGGCTTAGGTGCGGCGGGGCTTAGAGGGTAGGGGCTTAGGTGCGGCGGGGCTTAGGGGGTAGGGGCTTAGGTGCGGCGGGGCTTAGGGGGTAGGGGCTTAGGTGCGGCGGGGCTTAGAGGGTAGGGGCTTAGGTGCGGCGGGGCTTAGGGGGTAGGGGCTTAGGTGCGGCGGGGCTTAGAGGGTAGGGGCTTAGGTGCGGCGGGGCTTATGGGGTAGGGGCTTAGGTGCGGCGGGGCTTAGGTGCAGTGCGGACATTGGGGGGGAGGGGCTGTGCGGACATTGGGGGGGAGGGGCTGTGCGGAAATTGGGGGGGAGGGGCTGTGCGGACATTGGAGGGGAGGGGCTGTGCGGACATTGTGGGGGGGTGCTGTGCGGACATTGTGGGGGGTGCTGTGCGGACATTGTGGGGGGGTGCTGTGCGGACATTGTGGGGGGGTGTTGTGCGGACATTGGGGGGGGTGCTGTGCGGACATTGCGGGGGGGCTGTGCTAGACTGTGGATGGGGGCTGGCGGCGGAGGTGTGCGGGCAGTGAGGGGGGGGTGTGCGGTGCTGGAGGTCGGTGCGGGTGTGGGGAGCGTTGCTGGGCTGTGGATCGGGGCTGGGGGGAAGCACAGGGGGCAGCTGCATAGTCGGAGGTGGTGTGTGGGTAGCGGGGAGCAGAGGCGGCATTGGCGGCCATTGCGAGTCGGCTTAAAACTGCTCGCAATGGCCGCTTCGCGGCCAATGCTTCGCGCGTATCCACTTGACCACGCCGGAAGTAGCGCCAAGAGGGGCACTTTTGCGATTCGCGATTATATATTAGATAACATGGATAAGCGATATAGCTTCTGTCATGGAGTGTAGTTTATTGTACGACCTCCATGATTTTTAAGGACGGCACCAAGTCTTCTAGGCAGAGAATGAACAAGTTGGCGTCATATGGTAACGTCTGTGTTTCCAAACTTCAGGAATGACCTCTTCTAGAGCCTGGATGCTGGATAGAGAGTGATAACGACTTGTCTTTTCAGAATTCCCCTGAACTGTTATTATTATTTATTATGCTTTGCTTATATTGCACCAATTCCACATCGCCAACTTCTTCATTCCATGCCTAGCAGACCTGTGCTTTATAAAAAAAAATCAAACTTTTCATACAAATTACTAAGTGTAGGGGTTTTTGATGTGGGGTGTACTCATTTTTGTATCAACCAATTTGAGTAAAATTGAAGAAAATGTAATTATTATTCTTGCTCATGTTAAGGGTTAAAAATATGTTGTATGAAACTTAGTTTGTCATAATTTTGGAAATTGTTCTCGTACAGTGAGGTATTGATTAAAATCTTATTTTTAAAAGTGGGTGTATGCATTTATACTAAGTGCTGTGTGTAAATATATCTACATACAGCGGGGTGAAATATGTATTGATCACATCATCAGTTTACTTGAAATTCTCACAAGATGCCAGTTATAACCCATCCAATCCACACAAAAAAAACCATAGATGTCCATAAATTAAATTGTGTGATGGGGAGAAATGACATGGGGAGAAAGTATTAAACCCATGCAGAAAGGGGTGCAAAAAGCCATAAAAAGTCACAACAACAGCTGAAATCTATCAGTAATTAAAAAGCAATCCTTCAACTTGGTGAAAAATAATATCAGCTTGTTCAACTGATGGCCTATAAAAAGGCATCTCATTACCAAGGTGCCACACGAGAAACAGCCCATGATGGGTAAAACCAGTGAGCTGTCTCTAGACCTTTGCAACTTTACTGTTGCAAAACATACTAATGGTATTAGTTACAGAGGGTTTTCTAAATTACTTAAAGTTCCAGTGACCTTTGTTGGGGTCATAATCCAGAAGTGGAAAAAACATAATTTCACCCTGAATCAGCCACAACAAGGTGCTTTCTGCAAGATTTCAGACAGAGAGTGAACAGAATATCAGCAGAGTTGTCCAAGAACGAAGTATCACCTATGGAGAACTATAGAAAGACCAGAAATCAACAGGTACAACTGTCTCAAAGAAAACAATAAGTAATGCACTTAGTCACCATGGCCACTATACATGCTCCTGTATGCACACTCACCACGCAAGACTCTACTGATGAACAAAAACCATGTTTCAATTTTGCTCCACAACATTTAGACAAGCCTATGAAATACTGCAGAATATAGTTTGTTCGGATGGAGGTTCATTATGCATATGAGAATTCCAACAAAGGTTAAAGAATGAATATAGCCCATCTCTAAAGCAACTGGACTCAACTGGTTCCTGTACATGCACATGGCTACTGCTCCTGCACAAGATGGAATATCCATACCACAACACTAGAAACCCACAACTTGGACCTGGCTGTCTGGAAGGCGGTCAGGTTGTACTTCGCACCTCCTTAGAATTTAAAGGGAAGGTAGCTGAGCACCATAATATAGGAAAAGCATGCAGAAATAAGCTAGGCCCAGAGTGTGATAACATAACGTGCATGAGAGGTCAAAAGGTGACAT
>JARQOC010000010.1:152333136-152379947 GCA_033576535.1 Allobates femoralis | reverse complement strand
CCCATACACATAGAACTTCACATAGTCTTGCTACGCTTTACACTTATACATTTGTTAAACATCCCCACAGCTGTCAGAACAAACGATTTTCTGTATCTTTCCTTTTTACACATTAGTTGGATTAGACGCTTGCTGAATGTGCTCTTCTGCTTCGCAAACAGTTCAGAGAGCGGGTGTGTATTGTTGCTCATTATAGCCTTGCATTTCTTATTAATTCTATCCTCTAATACCTCCTCGAAAGTCCTAAGTTGTAGACCACCGCCGCACTATATAACATGCCCCCGGAAGAAGCTCCATAGCGAAACGGCGTAGGGGTGGGAAGCCCAGGCACAGCGTTCCTTCTTAGCAGGTAAACCAACATTTAACCTTCTGCGCATAGGACCAGAATACCTCTTTTGGATACTGTTTACGTTATAAGTCATCCTCTTTTGAGGAATAAAGCCCTACACTAGGGAATTGATAGGTATCTGGACATAGTTCCAATAAGAAGCAATTAGGCTGCTTCTATGCCTTATGGATGTACCCTTTGGTATATTCCTGTTTACAGTGGTTTTCTGTGCAATACTTGTATTGAGTCTGTATTATTGAAGGTTTACTACTGTGCTATGTGGTTTTTCCTTGTGAATCTGCTCTGTTTTTGATTTTATATACTCTTGAGAATAAAGATTTAATTATTGATATTACTGTGTTTTGATTGGATAATTCATTCCTTGATTGAGACTTTCCACCGCCACACTAGCCTTCTTGATAAGTTTATTCAGCTTATTAGCGTCACCTGTGCTCACACCACTACCCCAGCATATTATTGCAGCAAAGATTGCACTCGCCACAATAGATTGGTAGAACATTTCAAGCATTTTGCTACACACATTAAACGACCTTAATTTCCTTAGGAAGTAAAGTCTACTCATCCCTTTCTTGCAAACCTTCTCCATATGGCACCTCCAATCAAGCTTGCTGTCCAGGTGAACCCCCAAATATTTGAAATTCTCCACCATCTCCACATCCTGACCATCAATAGTGATAGGTAAGCAATCCTTCATGCACCTTCCATAACTCAACACCAACTCCCTGGTTTTCTTTACGTTGAGTTCTAAATGGTTAGCCTGGCACCAGTCAACAAAGTCCGAGATCACCCTTCTGTATTCCTCCTCCCCCCGGCCTCTCTCAATACCTCCGACTATAACTGAGTCATCAGAGTACTTCTGAAGGTGACAAAGGTCTGATTTATACTGAAAATCAGCTGTGTATAACGTAAAAAGGAATGGCGACAGCACCGTTCCCTGAGGGGCTCCAACACTGCTCCGAACACTATCCGATACGGCCGCCCCCAACCTTACGAACTGTGGCCTGTCCGACAGGTAATCAATGATCCAATTCACTAGTCCCTCATCAACCACCATTTCAACCAGCTTTTTACGTAATAATAGTGGCTGTAAGGTGTTGAATGCACTGGAGAAATCGAAGAACATGGCACGTACAGTGGTTCCATCATTGTCCAAAAAGGAATGTACTGTTTGTAGCAGATATGCTACAGCATCGTCCACCCCTAGACTCTGCCGATACACAAACTGAAGGGGGTCCATAAAAGCAGACACCCTCGGACACATGTAGGCAAGTACAATTCTCTCCAAGGACTTCATCGCATGCGATGTTAAGGCCACCGGTCTATAGTCGTTATGGGAGCTCAGGAAGGTAGTCTTGGGAACCGGCACCAGGCAAGAAGTCTTCCATAGAACTGGTACTCTCTGTGATTGTAAGCTCCAGTTAAACAGGTGCTGGAAGACAGTGCACAACTGATTTGCACACACTCTGAGGACACGTGGACAGATACCATCAGGCCCTGCTGCTTTACCAATGACCAGCTTACTAAACTGTTCCCTCACATAATTTTCTGAGATCAAGAAAGTCTCCAACTTCCTCCTCCCAGTTGATATTGCTTGTCGCTCCCCGGCCTTCTCCCCTGTTGACATTGCACATTTATCGTTGAATCTGTTGAAAATCTCATTCATCTCATTAGCCATGATCAGCCCCCCACACCCCTGATCTGACCTTGCCTTAAACCCAGTCAATAGCTTCATTCCAGCCCACACTTCTCTGGAGTTGTTGTGTGACATTGTTATTGTCTGTGGACACCTACTATTGTTAATTTGGCAAGCAGACAGTTAAGGAGAGGGACATATTTTGAAGTCCCCAACTAAATCATCCACAACAGGGGAACATGTTGACCATCGGTCTGTTCATTGTCTATGAGACTGTAGGAGAAAGACAAGTCCAACCTTATGACCCCAAGTTGACCAGGTAAAACAATTCTTGGTTTTCATGCTCCTGGGAATGGCTATAGACTGTAAATCCACCAGAGTAGGAACTTATTTTTGTGATATTGGTGAAGAAGACTCTGATTCACCATGATGATGAATCTTCCATTTTGAATGGTGATACTGTAACCCCAATTTTATACAAAGGCACAAAGAAACTGTCACGCATGGACTAGGGAATTTCTGGCACAACACAGAGGTTCAACTAAATGTAAAGGTAGAAGTAGACCCTGATGATAGGGAGCGGGGGATGGGTCACCTCCTGACACTAACCTGTATCTGGCCCCTGAGCTCCCCTAACGTCCCTGAGCGGATTCTACTCCCTCCCACCCTGCTGCCATCACATATCTAGTCCCTGAACTGTCCCTCCACTTATCATGTCTAGTGCCAAGGCCGCTGAGTACACTAGAAATCACTGCTACTGTAAAAAACACAGGGGAAGGCAGACAGATGGGAACATAGACAATAAAGGATATAGACAGTCAAGTATACAGCCAGACACTCCAGGCATGAGAACTCCAGCAGCTACACCAAGCTTCCTTCCTTCAAGATGGTCAGAATAGAAAGAATCTATTACAGGCATCAGGTGAAGGATCATGTGATTATTTAAAGAAAATGGGTGTGGTCAAAAAACAGCATCATCTGATCCAGAAATTTCCAGCAATAAAAATGTCATTTAGGGTACCTTCACACGCCGCAATCTCGCCTGGCGATATGAGGCGATCTAACATTTTTCATGGTCGCCTCAGATTGCCGATGGCGGCATTACACGCCGCAATCTCGCCCTGAAAGTAAGGCGATGTGTCGCTCCGGAACTCGCCTCACCTACAGTGGAAACAATCTTGTCTCATTCCATCGCTACTTCACACTCTGCAATTCCAAAGGCAATGTGGGCGAACATGTTCAGCGCGGCGAGGACATAGGCGTGCCACAGTGGTTTACACCGCGCCCCATACGCGCTCATTGGACAACGCAACAGCATTACGATTGGGCAGCCTGCTCTGGAAGGCTGGCTAATACATGACGCCATTGCCATTGTGTGGTGCTGAATGGACAGCTCTTCAAATATTGCGCCCTGTCAACTGTCAGTCAGTGGGAACACAGTAGCCAACACCAATCATCGCAGATGGGGCGTAGACTACAGAACGTTTGAGGCACGCCTACGGGAAATCCTACGCAACGCTGATTCCATCACTATCGCCTGATCACACGCCACAACATGGAAATATCGCCTTCATAGTTGTGGCCGATTACTGAGCACTGTTCAGGAATCAGGTGACGGCCGAGAGGCGATTTATCGCCACAAAATTCCCCAAACACACGCCGCAACTGTGAGGCAATTTCACGGCGATTGCTCCAGGGCGACATATCGCCTTTGTGATTGTCAGGCGAGATTGCGGCGTGTGAAGGTACCTTAACTCTCGCTAAATCAAAAGAAAATAACTATGATTAAAATCCAGAGTCTCAGAAGACAAAATGAGACTCAAAACCAAAACCTGTCACAAGTCTCCCAAAGACAGGAGAACATCGAGACAGAAACACAAAAAATCCAACATGTTCCGTAATAGAAGCTTCATACAACTACAGATGGAGTTTCCTATGTGTCACAGTGCGGATTCTATGTGCCGATGAGTCGGCTCTGATCTATCTCAAGTCAATGAGTTATCACATATCCATAATTCATCCAGATAATGAAATGTGATTAGCATTTACCGGAACATTATCAGTTGTATTACCTGTTCTTTATGGGCGGATTCACATTGTAACGTAGGCAAATCCACTCAGGTTTTATTATGGATTAAATATACCGTAAGTGTTTTTTTGGCTGTGAAGATGTGATAGATGACATATACTGGGATGTTAGATATCTACACTAAACAGTCTTAACCTTTCCTGATTGTATCATTTTTTTCACTTCTTTCCCTTTTATTCTTAAAGCCATCATTCATAATTTCCTTTTCCATTAAAACAACTATATGAAGGCTTGATTTTTCAGGAGTAGTTGTAGTTTTGAATGACAAATCTGGAGGTTTTATTGATAACATTTTCTGAAGATTTTTTTGATGAAACAAAAGTTTTATTGGCTTTTTATTGCATAGCAAAAATTGGTAGTGCTGGGATCACACTAAACTATAAACCCCTTATAGACAAGATAGAAAGAGAGCTGATGGGATGGGTGAGACTCCCTCTCTCCCTTTTGAGCAGGTGCCACCTGCTCTAAATGGAGAGCTTTGCGTGCTTGCTTTACCCAATGCAAATGATCCCTTTATTAATTAAATATACTGATACCAACAGAAAAAACAAGGCTTTCACAAACTTTATGTGAAGGGGCAAGGAGAGCAAGGATAAAGACTTTAATGCTACCCAAAGATCGAGGTGGGGTTGTGGGACTCCCCAACATTAGGCGATATAATCTGGCCTGTCTGCTACTGTGGCACCTATGCTGGGGATTGCCACAGGACCCATCCGGTGCAAGGAGGGATTTACACTTTGGTACACACAGCACACAACACCTTCCACCCAGACCTGGAGGGGGAGCTCTACTTGCTGCTTTAAGCAAGTTCCCTTATAAGGATCCAGGTCTGAGGGGAGGAGTCAGTTAGTCTGCTCTGAGCAGTGAACAGAGCAGTTTAATCCAGTGAAGCAGCCTAGAGAAGGTGCTGGAAAGACCCGGTTGCTGGGCAAAGCAAGGCCCAGAATCAAGGGAGACTGACCCGCTGTGGAGCACCCCAGATAGAGGGACGGAGGCCAGTGGAAGGAGCAGTAGGTCATAACAAGGGACCAGATCTAGGGTCCCTTTAACTCACCCGGACACCGGAGTCCAAACCTGTACAACATACACTGAAGCAGGAAAAAGCCGGAGAAACCAGGAGAATCTATTCCCCTGAGGTACTAACTTAATAGAGACACTCAAACCTGACCAAACACAAAACCAGGGGCCCAAGAGGAGGGTAGGGACTTCATAGAAGGCCCTCCTTGTTGGTTAAAGAGTAAAGCCTGAGAGGGAAGGAAGCGGCGAGTTCAGTGATAAGCAGGACTTTCCCCAAACCACCGTACACAGTATCAGAGGAGGCCTCAACTCTCAAGCTGAAAATCCCAAATTGCACCGAGAACCTGGTACCCCTCTTGGACTGTACCTGTTACCGGATATCTGTAAAAGGTACCGAAACAAAGCCTATTGTGTGTGTGTCTGCTTCCCTGCCGCTGGCCACAGTGTCTCTCACAAGCCGTTACTATGACTCCCCTCATCCACCCTCGCTGCCCTGAGGTAAAGCTCCACCTGTGGGGAGCTGTACTACACTGCACCACCATCACCTCAGTGGCTGGCCGCAGTTACCAGGAACCAAAGGTGGTGTCATGACACTACTACCCCCATCCTCATCACCATTCCCCCTAATCCCCGCCACTGACTGTCCAGGGCACGGAACCGGGAACCGACTAGCCGTGATCCCCAGTTGTCCTGTCCCGGGAACCGAGCACCCCCTACCCTGTTGACTGCCTCACTACGCCATGTATTTGACTGGGTAAAAATCACTGACAGATATTCGGACTGCCAGCTTGAGTTTGAATACTGCAGACCGTGGGAGAGAGTCTCACTTTTACACTCTTCCTTGGCCAACATTCCATCAGCCATAAAATCCTCACTAGTATTTAAATACAAAAAGGGGGGGTTGGGGGAACAAGAGGCGCAATAGTGCCCTTATCACTAGACACTAAATTGTAAACTCAGTGAGCAACAGGGGTTCACTCACCTGATCCAGTTGTGTCACCCACAACTGGTTTGAAGACGTGTTAGGAATTATATCCTGATGGCTGCTGCTGGACCTTCACCGACCACTCAGACGTGGAGAAGCATCAGATTACTTGGGAAAGGTGTTTTGCGATCCGCGCTGCCAGACTGACTCGCATCAAAGAAGACACTTGTAGATGAAGTGTTGATCAAATCCTTCCTTTATTCACCGACGCGTTTCGGTGCCCACCTGGCACCTTCATCAGGGTTACCTTAAGTAAGAGGGAGGGCTAGAGAAGTCAGTCATGCTGCTGGAGACACAGCCCTCTAGTAACTGACCCAGAAGGAGACGCCCAGAAGTACGCAGGCATGTAATTTTATAAAGTGTTTATTTCGGTTTACATTTATCAATATTCTTAAGAAAAACATAGGTGGAATGGTGTAGGTAGGGAGCAGGGACATGTATTAACAGCTTATAGTCGTCATCTGAGGTGGTTGGTTCCCTTTAAGGCAACCAGTGGAGCTCCCCTACAGGTCTGGGGTGAAAGGTGTTGTTAGTTAGTGGGGGCTGCTTGCTGTGTTCTTTCCATCCGTGTCCTAAGAGTTCCTGTGGTGCCCTAACCAGGGTGCCACATATACAAGACACGCAGGAGGGTGGAGGTTGGTTTGGGACATTTCACGTCTTAGGCCGGCTTCACACTGCGGTACTATCAGGTCCGGGTTGAATCAGACAGCTCCGGCTCCGATTTTGCGGTAATGTTGCCCTATGGGGCTGGATGGAGCCGGATGGCAGCTATGTGCCATTGACTCACCCAGGGTATGGGGACTCAGGTGTCTGGGCCTCTGCTGCTGTTGGGTTGTCACTGGTGTCCTGCCCAGACCCGTGGCCCGGGTGGTCTGCTTTTAAAAGGGGGTAGTTGAAATGGGAATAAAAGTTTCGAAATCTATCGTGACGCCACCCGCAGATTCAGGTGATGTAGCACCAGCGCTGCTTCAGATTTCCGGAAGGCGATGGTACAGCAACCGAGATGGTATAGCTCCCTGCAGGTAGAGCTGGCTCTCCAGGGCAGGGATGCACCTGTACTGATGGAAGTGCTGATGATGGATACAGACAAGTGGCAGTGCAGTGGTGAAATAAGTACACGGAGACTCTGTCACTCTACCCGGGTACTTTACTGGGACAATGCTGATGGTAGTACAGTTCACAGTGGCAAAACAGTCTTTATCCGGCCAGGTAGTCACAGTGGGCTGCAAAGTCTCTGGAAGTCTCCCGTGGTATGCCTTCCTGGATGTAACTTGTGTCCAACTACTGGTGCCTATCCTGGGGTAGCCTGCTTAATACCAGGCCTGTTGGGGCGAGCTCAAACCTCGGTGGGTTATCCTGATGTGACTAATCCCGCCAGACAGGGTGTCGGGGCCGGTAAACAGACCCACGACCTCCGGTGTTCTCGGCTCAGGGGTTGGACTCCGTAACCGTCTTCAGGAACCGGTACTCCGGTAAAGTGTACCAGGGTTCCCTCCTGAGTATGGGCGCTCGGGGGGGTCCCCTCCTTCAGTCTGGGCTGCCTGTTCTCTCACTCCAGGCCCCCTCCCTGGAAATCTCCTTTTCTCTCTCGGAGGATTCCTGAGCTCTGTCTTTCCTCAGTGCCGACTGAAACTCACTGTGTGTCTTCCCTCCTCCCCAGCTTCCCCCCTAGGGTACGGGCCCAAAACCATCTATTCTAGGTTGGTGTGTGGGAGTGCTGGGATGGGAGTCTCCACAGACATCTGACTTCCCACAGTGACAGTGTGACTGCACACTCATTTATGGGTGCAGTACCCCAATTGACCGCCTGACCTGGTGGTGCGCCACATTCCCCTTGGTGGAATACACTCGTCCACGACTGTGGTTAACTGGGATACCAGTAAAGCATTACTCTTCTTCCCTTTATGGGAGGCACCAACATTATTAACTTTCTTAACTTCTTCGGGCACACAGCGACTGGTAAGTACGCCGGCCCAGCAGTAATTTTTGTCCTACACAGTCCAGGGTGTCTTATCACCGCTGGGCTGCTTTAGATAAAACATTATTATCATAAAACTTTGTAAGAGTTCTCATTAAGTCCATGAGGCTCAAAAGGGAAAAGGGGTCAGCATACATTATTTACACTGAAAGAAAAAAAAATAATAGAAAACTATTTACAATTCAAGTCCTGTAAGTAATGTACATTTATTTGAAGGCAGGCTACTCTGATGGCAAACCATCCTATGGGTCTCACATGCCGCTCATAGGTAACCTGGTCTCCATGGTACAGATCTCGATCTGGGTGACCGCGGCGTAGATGGGGCTCTACATCTCGCCATCCCACAAAAATGTCATCTTTTATGCCAGTTTTGCGTATAAACCCCCACCTGTCCCCATAGCAGAACGGCACAACAGTACCTTTCTTTCTAAGTTCAGTAGGTAACGGGGGTTGTATATTGGCTTCGTCTCTTAAATGGCGGCACTCCATTACAAGTCGCCACCAGTCCTCCAATGTTGTCGGGCCTCCTGGTCCTCCTCGCTGATCTGGGGAGCGCTGACCTGGGGAAAGTATGCCGGAAGTGAAGGGCTGGTTGCCAGGTTATTCGGCACGGCACTGACGTTGGCGTGGAGCCCTTGCGGGGCCCCCTTAGATGCTCCCAGGTACTCCACCACGCTGCCTCTGGGGTGTCGCCTCCGGTGGCTCTAGAGCCGTAGTCCGGGTTGTCTGCATCAGGCTCCTCCATGGAACCGGTCGGGTCGTCATCCGCTTCCTCAGGCTAGACGATGACATCCGGTTGCTGGTCAGATCCAGTCGCATCCTGGACTTGCAGGGCGTTGGTAGGGGCAGCTGGCGGGTCCACGGGTCATCTGTCTGGACCCATGCCTCCTGGGTCTGCATGGGTGATTTTGCAGCCAGCCCCTCCTCCACAGATTGTGCAACAGCTACTGCCTCTCTTGCTTCTCAGTCCACCGCCCGGGACATCAGCTCTACAGCCTGAGTGGTACTCCAGCTGCGGACCACCCACTCCATTGTCTGCGCCAGGTTTTCCCACAGCTCTCGGAAGGCCTCTCTCCAGAACTCTGCACTCCCTCGTTGGTCAGGAGGGAGACTGAGTCCAGGTCCCCGTGGGCAATGCGGGCCTGCTGCTCCTCTTCACGCATGAGGTCTGTCCAACGGGTCACCATTACACGCTGTTTTTTGTGTCCTTCTCTTCCAGTTTGTCCTCTTAAGGCTTTTAAGCGGTTTCTCTCGGTCACTTCCTTTGGCCCGTCCCCTTGGTTGATTGGCGGCTAAAGCAAACAGTTTTGCACCTCTGTCTAGGCCCTCCCCCGGTCCTGCACATTGTCCTTCTACATAGCTAGACCACCATCTTTGGATTCCCGGTGAAAATGGCAGCAATTTATTTTCGGTGCCATGTATGAGCTGTAAAAGTTCCAAAGTGTCTTAAATTGTTCAAAACGGCACACAATACCCTTTAAGTACGGGTTGGTTGATCCTGTTCGTGATGCCAGAAAAAGCCTATGACTCGCTCAGGGTATGGGGACTCGGGTGTCTGGGCCTCTGTTGCTGTTGGGTTGTCACTGGTGGCCTGCCCAGACCCATGGCCCTGGTGGTCTGCTTTTAAAAAGGGGTAGTTGAAATGGGAATAAAAGTTTAAAAGTTTATCGTGACGCCACCCGCAGATTCTGGTGATGTAGCATCATCACTGCTTCAGATCTCCGGAAGGTACAGCAGCCGAGATGATAGAGCTGGCTCTCTGGGGCAGGGATGCACCTGTAGTGATGGAAGTGCTGATGATGGAGATAGACAAGTGGCAGTGCAGCGGTGAAATAAGTACACGGAGACTCTGTCACTCTACCCGGGTACTTTACTGGAACAATGCTGATGGTAGTACAGTTCAGTGTCAAAACAGTGTTTATCCGGCAGGGTAGTCACAGAGGGCTGCTAAGTCTCTGGAAGTCTCCTGTGGTATGCGTTCCTGGATCTAACCTGTGTTCCACTGCTGGTGCCTGTCCTGGGGTAGCCTGCTTAATACCAGGCCTGTTGGGGCGAGCTCAAAACTTGATGGGTTATCCTGGTGTGACTAATCCCGCCAGACAGGGTGTCGGGGCTGGTGAACATGCAAATAGAGTCTGTGGAGCCTCAGTTACGAGTCTCAAACACAGGACTAGCCAGATATCCTTCCAGGGAAGGACCCAGCCTGGAAGGATATCTGGCTAGTCCTGTGTTTGACACTCCTAACCGAGGCTCCACAGACTCTATTTGCATATTCATAATTCCCAGGAGGCAATGCGCCTAGGTATTCATTGTGTTGAGCGCTTTAGCCAGCTGCCCGCAGTGTTTTCTTGGACTGGTCTTCCTGAGATCAGTGAATACTTTGTGATGTGGGGCTGGTAAACAGACCCACGACCTACAGTGTTCTCGGCTCAGGGGTTGGACTCCCTGACCATTTTCGGGAACCTATACTCTGGTAAAGTGGACCAGGGTTCCCTCCCTGAGTATGGGCGCTCGGGGGGTCCCCTACTTCAATCTGGGCTGCCTGTTCTCTCTCTCCAGGCCCTCTCCCTGGAAGTCACCTTTTCTCTCTCGAAGGCTCCCCCTACTCCGTCTTTCCCCAGTGCCGACTGAAACTCACTGTGTCCTCCCTCCTCCCCTAACTTCCCCCTCCAGGGTACGGGCCCTAAACAATCTATTCTAGGTGGGTGTGTGTGAGTGCTGGGATGGGAGCCTCCCACAGACATCTGCCTTCCCACTGTGACAGGGGTTACCACACACTCATTTATGGGTGCAGTACCCCAATTGTGACGCCTGACCAGGTGGGGTGTCACACCATCCAGTTTCCATCCATCCAGGAGGATCCGGGACAATTCGGATTTGCCCAAATTGGATCCACCTGGATCTGGGGGCAAACCTGCGCTCCCTAACATGGGAGTCTATGATGCCGGATTGCTCAGATCTGGGAGGATCCGGGAACCAGACACCGGCGGCTGCAGTTCAGCGTGAAACAGGAGTGGAGGGCATATTTGCTCTCCGGTTCTGTTTGTAAATTGGGTCCGGGGCTGTCAGGTTCACCTGATTGTACCGCGATGTGTAGCCGGCCTTAGCACTCTTGGCGAAAAAACTGATCCACGATGCCGACTGCTACTGAAATGTTATCTGGTTTGAAATCAACTCTAGATATTGATAAACGTGAAACCGAGAGACACAAAGACAAAATCACGGCATTTAATTTATGCAGAAATGGAGAAGGTTTATTGAGACACAATTAACAAACGGGGAAATAGGGCAAGAAATGAAACCTTTCTTAAACTCAAGTTGGTATCTGTTATGGTACCTTTACACGCCGCGACGGCAGGCTGGATACATCGCGCTACAGGCTACAAATGTAGCTTGTAGCGTCAATGTAGCCCGTCGTTGCGGCGTCTGAAGACGCGACGCTACAGCCGGCGACAGATACATCTGTTTATGGGCTCTGCTCGAAAACAGATGGCTATATCGCCGATGGTAGCGAGCTGTATCGGCGTGTAAAGAAGCAACGGAAGGGAACTCTGGACACCCTGCGCTGTAGCTGCAATGTAGCTAAGGCGTCACCTCGGCTCCGTCTTACCGCGCCCCATGTGCGATCATTGGTGGAAGCTTCTGCGTGCCGATTGGCCCTTGCCGCACAGCCCTCCATCTTGGATGAGCTGTCCCTTCAGCACTACACATACGCGCCGTATGCACGATCATACCTTAGTACAATTACGCGGCCCACAACTTACGGGAAACCAAACCAAATGGCCCATGATTCTCATATACAGTGTGCACATCCTGTAAACACATAATGAATAATGCTGGACACAGCGGTGAAGTATGTTACAGACCGCCATGCCTTATTGAAATGCAGATGACTGCTAAAAGTGTCCCTTCAGTGCCTGCGCGCAACACACACAGTGATGCACGTATACCCACACCGCATCGAAGAACATTACTCACTACACAGCGCACAGGCTTGCTGTACGCATCGCTATATGGGTGTTGTTTAGTAGGTGCCGCCGAAGTGGTTCGCCCGTGTCTGCGCGTAGGGCTCGTTCAAAATGTGCGTGACCCCGAACGAAGCCGTAATGACGTCATTACGATAGTTTCAGTTTCACTCTGCCTGCAAGGAGCAGCTCAAAACTCTGCACAGACCTTTTGCAGGCATGGCGGCCGGTACCCGCGCTGCAACTTGGGGCATGGCGGAGTTGATAATCCTGATAGATTATTGTGACCGTTGGGACTATTGGGGCCACCATCACCACCGCCACCCCAGGTTGCGCAATCGGTGCACCGTCCGCCGGATCCAGCGGGCCCTGATCCGCAAACTGGGGGTAGAGTGGCAAGTCAAGCAGATCCAGAAGAAGATCGCTGATTTGAAACAAAAGAGCCCGGGTCGCATACTGGACATCCGTGCCAGGATTGCCAGGCTGCGTGGTGAGTAATAGTTGTGGTCAAACACACACCGCCACATGTGCATGTCCCACAATACACAAAAATGGATGGCAACATATGACAAGGGACAGTGTGGCCTACACAATCCTAAACATCTTCAGAGTGTTGTGGTCCTCCAGTCAGCGCACTCTATTTTACACACGCACAGTACATGCATACAACGTGAGGGTATGCATCCAGCATCACCTGGTTGAGGCTAAGTTAGCTGTCAAATACATAGCCACATTACCTATATGTATGGGAATAATGTGTTTGTACGATTTTAGCACTTTTTTCTTTTTTCTTCGGGAATAGCTTCAGAATCATCATCTGAAGAAGGGCCCCATGGCCCACCCCCAGGTGGCCCATCAACAACACCGCCACATGTGGCTGAAGTGGCACCCTTGGCCACAAGCTCCCCACATTCCCCCGGCCCTCAGGAGCAAGACCTGCCGTCACCTACCGGGACAGAGGACCTGGAGGAGCAGTCAGCACCTGGCAGCCCGCTTGAGTGTGACGAGGTGTCGTCATCTGGTTGGCTGGAGGAGGAAGAGATCACCTCCCCACAGGAGGGCCAGGAGCTGGAATCACCTGTTGGGCCAGAGGAGGGTGTGCCCTGTAGTCCAGGATCCCTGTTACCATCAAACCACGTAATGTGGCCACGGAGCCCCAGGCAGGGAGTAACACCACCTCCCACTGTCTCCAGCTCAGTGGCGAGTCCTGGGGTGACCATGTCCCCACACAGTGACTATGGTGGTAAGTGTGTTATGTTGCCACATACACCCTGCACACTGATCCATTAATTTCATCTTGCACAACACTATTTCAGTCCACAAAGTTAACAATGTTGTTTAACTATTCATGCAG
The DNA here is from genome assembly GCA_033576535.1 of Allobates femoralis. NCBI lineage: Eukaryota > Metazoa > Chordata > Amphibia > Anura > Aromobatidae > Allobates > Allobates femoralis. Next base: position 152,366,577 of record JARQOC010000010.1, on the reverse strand, counting down.
ATGGTGAACGTGCGGGTTCAGCTGGATGGAGCTTGAGCCCATCTCTGTCCCCGTCTGATGTAGATGTGGATTTAGAGGAACAGGGTAAGTGGATGGTTGTGTGCAGTCCTGCCTACCCATCACCAGCGACTGCTGTGTCCTAAAGTGTGTGTTTACTCCCAATACAGGTGCTGCTACCATGGAGGAATTCGTCGTTGCCCATCAGGCGTTTGTGTCCCGCATGACCAGGGCTTTGCAGCGTGGCCTGCAGGACCTTGCACGGCTGGGTCAAATGCTGGAGGGCCTATGTCCAGAACATGGATCCCAGCCATGAAGTTGCTGGCTGCATTGTATTCAGGCCAAACACGGCCACAAAAAACTGTTGTCCTAGTTGGACGGTAACAAATTACCCAAGTTGCCTTGTTGGCTTAAAAATGTGGTAATGTTTATTTTAATTTTTTTGCCCCCGTTGGGCTATTTTCTTATAGTGTCCTACATTGGGACCATGAGGAGTGTGGACTGCCCATCCCTTTGGCTTCTGTACCTATACTGTCCCACATTGGGACCATGAGGAGTGTGGACTGCCCATCCCTTTGGCTTCTGTACCTATACTGTCCCACATTGGGACCATGAGGAGTGTGGACTGCCCATCCCTTTGGCTTCTGTACCTATACTGTCCCACATTGGGACCATGAGGAGTGTGGACTGCCCATCCCTTTGGCTTCTGTACCTATACTGTCCCACATTGGGACCATGAGGAGTGTGGACTGCCCATCCCTTTGGCTTCTGTACCTATACTGTCCCACATTGGGACCATGAGGAGTCTTGGATGGCTACACCTATGTGGAAGCTGCATTATGTGTATTGTGGCATATGGCTTACACACATGTATGTAGCGAATAAAAATTTTGTTTACCTTTGTATTTTGGCACCTCATGTCATCATTGGGTGGAAAAGATGTTCTACAGGTAAATATCTCACACACATTACCACACCTCTTTGTGAAAGTGCTAACACAGTACAAAGGAACCTATGGTCGTCCTACTCTGAGGCCATTGGCCCATATTGTGTGGCCTGGCCCAAGCTATATTGTGCACAACACCATTCACCCAGGCTGCCCCCCCAAGCCATAACCCAAAAGAAAAACACAATTGATTGTGTTCTAAAATTTAATATAATCAGAATTAGGAAATTATAAACAAATCATAAGAAGCAAATCTGCTTAAAAGTCACACAAAACCATAAGGCAAAATGAAAAAGGTGCCTCCACATGAAAAAGTCCAGAGTGCCAATTGGGTGCATTGGCTACTAGTGTCCAACTTCATCATCCTCTGTCGGCTCTGACAATGCCGCATCCCCCCTCCTCTGACGGCAGCCCCGACCTGCCTGAGAACGTCTGGTTGTACGACCACGTGTTGAGGGGGGATGGGGTGACTGTGGCGGGGCCGGTCTTCTCACGGGCCAAGATGGGGCAGCTGGTGAAAGGGGCCACAAGGTGTGTTGCATGGGGGGGGGACGTGGCAGCCCCATTGAAGGGCCCCATCATCGGCAGCATCAGCGGCATTGTTGAAGACCCTCAGAAGGATCTTTTTCTGGAGCGGCTCCATCCCTCGCATTCTGTCGCTCATGTAGAGGGCGTTGCTGTCGATGTGGGTCCGCTGTTCATCCAACAGAACGCGTCGGGCCCAGGTGCCCAGCTCCGTCTCTGGTGGTGCAGGACGTCGCCGACGACGGATCCTGGAGCTGGGCCCTGGGCCCGGACCCACATCACTCGCCCCGCCCTCCTGCTCAGCCCCAGATGTCATGGGCTGAGCATCATCAGCGACAGAATGCTCCGCAATGGAGCCGTCCTCTTCTGGGGCCTGTGGGGGGGAGAGGAAAAAAAAGAAAACATTAGTGACGGCAATGACCACACCATACCATGGACACAGGACACAATATACCACTCCCACTAAAGTAAAGGCAATAACAAGATATATGGAAGGAATCTACAAACAGCAACCCACCAAACTTTTACAACACCAAAACCTGTATTGCGCCTGGACACTCACCTCTACGATTCCCGGTACTCAGCACAATACAGATTTAGGTGTCAGTCACAGAGAGCCGTAACCCAATTAGTACATGTCACCACAACACCTTGATACTGGGGGCTGGCCTGGCCAAACACAGAAGTTGGGCACCTTCCCATTTGTATTACTAATCTGATGTAAAACCATCAAACCTTCAATTAACAAAAACCCACTTGCACCAGAGCCAACACACATGTGTGGCAGCAAAATTGTAGTAGATGGCAGTATGTGCCTCTTTCATGTTAATGCATTAATAATTTAAACTTCGTTACACATGTCATTTTTCCGGTGTACCGATATTTGGTGGAAATACTATTTTGGAATGCGGCTCTCTGCGTTAAATTCATATAAGCCAAAATCATGGAAGGAGGCAAGATTGCCTGACACAAAAAGGTTTCCCACACCAAGGCCGAAAATGTGTCAAAAGTGTGCTAGTTCTGGTTTGGCCAAAACACACATGTGAAGGCAACATTGTGGGACAACACTGTAACACGATTACCCACCTCCTGTGGCGCAGATGGTGACTCATCCGGGCCTACATGGGACGCAGCTACGGGGCAGTTGGTAGTCGTTCCACGCGACCTCACCTCGCCCAGGATGAAGGTGAAGAGGGGATAGTACCATAGGGTAGGTGATGGTACCTCCTCAGCTCCAGCTCCTGAGCGACGGCGCAGGTAGTCATTGTGAGCCCGCATGAACGACTGCCGCATGTTTTTGATTTTCAAGGCCACCGCATTCTGGTCCCAACTCCTGCCTACCCTTGGCTCCAAGCGATTGGCTAGAGCCACAAGAGTAGTGTAGGCCTCGGACCTCGCTGCCTGGTTTTTATATTGAGGCAGCGAGCTGCGCCACAAACATTCGTGCCGCTGATACTCCGTGAGAAGCTGGGTTTCAAATTCCACAGTACACCTCGGCATCTGGGGAAGACAAAACACAGCCAATCCAGACCGTCACGACACAAGCCATATCGATCTGACAAAACCTTGTGAACATAATTTACATGCTCATAAGGTTCTCATATGTACATTATAGGCACCAATAACTGTTATGACAACTTGGCCTATGTGTGCCATTTGCACAATGTCACACCGGTCCAAAGTAAAAGACATATGTGACACAATTACACATGTCAGGTAGTGTGTGGCCCCCTAAACATGTGTGAAGCCTGATTTAAGAGGCCACTGTTCATATTAAAACAACACCTGTAGACGGTGTGTGCGTACCAACCTGTAGGCCAACATGTGAGCAAAGACATTGTGTGGTAGCTACTACCTTTTGGGTGAGCAAAATGGTTAACATTAAGCAGATGAGAAAGGAGGGCGTGGTTGGTGGCAAGACTGCACATACTACATGTAATGTGCAAACACATCATCATGTAGTTGTGTGGCCATCCATGGGAATACAATTGGTACTGAGGTAACAAGAATCCCTGCAATGAAGGGACCAATAATTGCAGCCATCAAATGCTGATGTGCATGACAGTTGTAAATCTCAACTTTATATGTTTGACGCACGAATTACATCAGAGACCAAATGTATACACTCACAATACCAGTTGAGGCTATACCTGGCTATTACCATACACTAGAAAAACTGACCCATCTGTCTAATTAGAGGGCCAAAATTAAAGGCCGTATCAAAGACGCCCATACACACATTGCCTAAGCGGCCGCCAATACAAGCATCAGCGTCCCGTGCACTTTCATAGAAACCGCTAAAGAGGCTTACCGTCAGAGCAGCAGAAGATACGCAGGACACTAGTAGCTCAATGCACATGGACCTCTGGACAAGGTGTAGTGGCCATTGGCCTGCCTTTATACTCCGCTAAACCAATCACAGCAGACACAATGACGCACAGCGTAATGTGACACCTGGGGGCGCAATTAACCTCCGCTAATTGGTGGAGATCGCTGTATCGTGATAGGTTGCTGGCCCTTTAAAAGGTCCGCATGTCGGCAAACATTACGCTTGCTGGCCAGACCCATTAAGTAAGTATCTGTGGACACACATGGAAATGGCGGGTGTGGGGTGCATATGTTGTTGTTATTTGCGACCGCTGGACACTGTTTTAGCGTAGTGTATAGGGGTCTGTATTGCTGGGGAAGATATAGTGTACTGTGTGGACTTGGAGTAGGCATTTGGTTTGGTGATTATGAATATTTGAACATATACATTGCTGTGTTTGTTTCCAGACACCATACCAGGAGATTGGCTGCAGGACTGTAGACAGAAATGTGTTACTCCTGTCACCTGGATCAATGTCTGCATACTGGTTGTGGCCAATGGAGACTGGGTCGAACGGGGATAGGATGAGACATGGCTTGGAGGTGTGGCACTGAAGACATTACTTAGATGGTTTGGACAAATGGCACCAGCAAAAACATATGTAACCATGGTTACCCAACCTCACTCATGTGCAAAGTTGTTGGCTTCTTGTAAGCTTACTTGACCAGCCTAGCGGGGTACGTATTGTTTGTTTTACCTCCCAGAATAGTAAATGGCCACATTTTCATTATGGTCTGTGTAATGGCATGTGCCAAATTGTTATCATACATTATTGGTGACACATGTCCCTTTCTAACTCACCTAGGTGCAGATGTTTTACTTTGACAAACTCCCATAGAGGTTGATGTAGAGGAGGCCATTATCATTGGGCGTCTTCCATTTTGATTGGGGTGACTACTGGGTGTTTGCCTTTCCTGGCTTCAGGGATGTGTTTCGGGGCCTGACACAAGTTCAACTCCAGTTGGCTATAGTGTGTCCTCAAAAATAGGTGTGGCTTGCTGAACCTGCTGACATTGGCACATATTGTTCTATGTACTCATGTTGGCCTTTCTCATCTACAGGTGCTGATATTGAGGATGCAGAATATCCATGACCGCAATGTTATCGTGGCTCTTGCGTTGGTGGAAGAGCAAATGTGGTATCAGGATCGGTATGAAAGGTTGATGAGGCGCAGACAGCGGCGGTTGTGGACCCGTGATTGGCTTCTCAGGCGGCAAAACCCGGGGCCACATGCAGCTGTTGCGGGAGCTGGAGATTAACTGTCCTGATGATTACCGAAACTATCTCCGTATGCCCGAGGACTGTTTCACCTTCCTATTGGAGCGTGTAGGGCCAATGATAGCGCGTCAGGACACTATAATGCGCCCATCAGTATCACCTGCTGAGCGGTTGGCGATCACTTTGCGGTTCCTGGCTACAGGGCAGTCCATGACATCACTCACATACATGTCACGTGTCTCCCTGCCCCTGCTGAGCCGCCTGATCCCTGAAACGTGTTGGGCCATCTGGAGAGCTCTGCAGCCAGCCTACATGAAAATGCCTCTAACCGCCGCAGAATGGCTGGAAGTAGCCCGAGGGTTTGAAACCCGGTGGAACTTCCCCAACTGTGGCGGGGCATTGGATGGTAAGCACGTGAGGATTACCAAACCTGCCCACTCTGGCTCTTTGTTTTTCAATTACAAAGGGTATTGTAGTATAATCCTCATGGCTGTAGTAGATGCCAACTATGAGTTCCTCTACGTGGATGTTGGAATGCCTGGTCGCAACTCAGATGGGGGTGTGTTTGCCCGAAGCTCCTTGGCAACACTACTAGGGAATGGTGGGCTAAACTTACCTCAAATGACCAGACGACCGAACATCTCAACTTTGCGTTTGTGGCGGATGAAGCATTCCCACTTCAGGAGCACCTACTGCGGCCATATCCCCAGAGGGCCCTTACTTCTGAGAGACGCATTTTCAACTACCGGCTATCCCAGGCCCGCCGTGTAGTTGAAAATGCGTTTGGGATAATGGCCAATAGATTCCGGATTTTTCATACGGCTATGCATATGAAACCGGAGTCTATTGACGCGGTAGTGGTGGCCTGCTGTGTGCTGCATAACTTCCTGCGTCGTAGGGATAGGCCATCATACACGCCAGGAGCTTATGTAGATCATGCAGACGCTACAACAGGGGAGCTCCGTCCAGGGTCTTGGCGTGATGAGGGCCATGTGATTGTGCCACTCCAGCCCCAGAGCCATGGCCGCACTCGGCAGGAGGCCAGGGACAGTAGAGACGCTTACTGCTCCTACTTCAATGGGTCTGGTGCAGTGAGCTGGCAGGACCAGGCCATGTAGTTTGGCTGGTTCTGGGAGGTTGATTTAAATTTCCAATGGAGGTGACAGCAGGGTAGCTGCACCCCTTTTATTTTGTGTTTACCATTTTTTGTATTTTTTGGTTTCCTCATGTGCATGATGTTTAGTTAGTTAGTTAGTTAGTTTGTGATGTTTGAAATTTTTTTTCATGCTCCACAGGTTCCATTGTGGTTTCCATTAGCTCTCTCTGCAATGTGTTGGCAGATTGTGACATGCACTTTATTTGTTGCTTTTATTTGGATGTATTTTTGGTTACAATTTGTAATCCAAGGTCACGATGAATGATTTTGATTTATAAAATACTTTTTTGGATCCAAACAAATGTGTGAGCCTGTTTACTTGGTGGAGGAGGGAAATGTGATGGAGTTTATGGAGGGGGGCCTGGGATGTCATAGCCACCTATTGGCTGGGATTGTGCAGACAATATGTGTGGGTAGCCATGTTTTTTTCCCAGTCTTTTGCCTAACAGTGTTTGTGGCCATTGTACGTACATGAGCCTTTATTTTGTTCTAGGCAGAGGCTCACCTGCAGACAGCACATTGATGCAGGACATATTCTTCTCAGGTGTTTTGTAATACACTGTCACACAGATCTTTCACAGGTTTGCTACGGAGCAGTTCCACTACATTCACATCTGTTGCCAGAGATGGATACATACAATGTACACAGAGAACGCACATACTGTGTGTTGTAAGCCGCTCATGTGTGTCGCAGAAACGCACCTCGCCGCTATCTACACACGCCGCTGTCACAAGCGCTGATCGTGCGTGACAGGGCAAACACTTGTACTACGTACACATAGCCCCGGCACCGCTACTTTATGCACACTGGGTAGATGACTTGCCACCGCTCCTGGGTGACGCTTTACCATCGGTTTAGATGCATTCGCCACACTCCGCCATGTCACAACCGCTTATTCCGTGCTTCACTCCCCTCACTGGTACGTCACGTCTCGGCCACCCGCCCTTTCCGTCGTGCCCAATCAGAACTCCGTAGTGTTGGCCAATGGTTGTGGTTTGGGCGCGGCGTACAGGACTGTGGCACGCCTATGTGTTTTACGTCCTGCCTTTGTTGCTCCCACTCACCCTGTGGTGGCGGCGTGTGAAGCGGGTACGCTAAGCTACAGCTGGCTACTTGAGACACCCGGCGATGTAGCTAGCTATAGATGTAGCGTGGCGTAGTGCACCTAGTCGCGGCGTGTAAAGGAGATGCGTTGACCGTTTGTAGCCGTTTGAGCGTGCTCGTGCACGTGAAGTAGCGCGATGTATCCAGCCTGCCGTCGCGGCGTGTAAAGGTACCATTATGGTGGGTTTACACGCTCAGATATCTGAAATGATATAGTTTGGAATGTCACGTCTCTGCGATCGTTTCAACATCGTTAGTGCGTTGTCAAACGCAATTATATTGTTAACGATGTGTAATTTGGCAACGCGCCAGCGTCGTTCATTACAACTTTGTGAACGATTGGATAAAGTGGCAGGAATAGGAGAATTCAGAACGTTATCGTTCATCTTGGTGTCACACTGAACGATGCTGCACTTTGCTGGAGCGTTAACTGGACGACAAATGATAAAAGTGAGGTCCTGAGCACACTGCAGAGATGTCTGATCCAACGATTTTTCCTTCAGACATCCTGCGTTTACGCACAACAATGCAAAGACGATATCGTGTGAACGATGTCAAAAGCGTGACGTTTAAACGATATCATTTCAGATATCGGAGCGTGTAAATCTACCATAAGAAGACATCGGAGGTAGCTTAGGTCGTCTTAAGACGTTAAGATGCGAGTATCAACAGAAACCTAGGATTTAGGGTGATGTAACTTGAGAAGGAATGGAACGGGTCACCTGAGATCACTTTGATGGGAAATTTTGGAAACTGTGAGAAGGGATTTGTCTAAAGTGTGGGATGTTCGTGTTGTCACAAAATATATTTAATAGATGTACATTTACATTGGAGATGATATTGCTTTCGCTGTACTTCATATTACATGTTCATGTTTCATTTGTTTTAAAAGATAGATACAAAATCAAACAATAAAAATGATTATTTAAAAAAACAAAAAAAAAACAAAGATCCCACATTGTAGTATATAATTAAAATGACATTTTCCTATGAAGCTCATCCACAAGCTGGACTTCACAGGAGGACAAATATGAAGCAATAGGGGTCTACATCAGGTCTCCGTCTGCCGTTACGATCACGGGTGACTGCTGAAAGCTATATAAATGTGGCAATGCGGAACTTGTGCTTGTGGAAAATGTACCTGCGTAAAAGGTAGCCACAGGAACACCTAGTGCATGGAGGGGTTTCCATGTCAGGTGCCCACACAACACCTTCCACTCCAGGCCTGTAGGGGGAGCTCCACTTGCTGCCTTAGGCAAGATCCCCTATAAATACAGGTACTGGGGGCAGAGTTAGTCAGTCTGTGAGTCAGTTAGTCCAAGCAGTATGGAGCAGTACTGTGAAGACAACCTGGTAGCGGAGCCGTTCTAGGCCCGTACCAGAGGAAGCCTAGCCAGAGTGAGGAACCCGAGAGTGAGGGTCGGAGGCGAGGCGAGAGCAACTGAGTGGGAGCAGAGGAACTATACTGCTATACCGGTACCCCAGGATCAACCCGGACACCAGAGTCCGAGTCTGCTAAGGAGCACTTAGCCCAGCAGAAAACACTGACAGCGGGATCCAAGGTGGCCGTGGCGGGGAATGCGCTGTTCCCCGTCTGCTCCGGAGATCCCGCGATAGTATCGCAGGATCTCCGCCGCTCACGACAGCCCGGGGTCCTGGCTAGACCTCGGATGCTCTCAGAGCACAGTTACATGTAGTGGTTGGCAGGCGCTGCCAACCACAACACGGCCGCGATTCTGGGAGATACAGATGAGCTGCAGCTCATCTGTATCTCCAGAAGCAATCAGATTGTGCAGCAAGGTGCCTCTTAAAGTGTAAAAATAAGAATGAATTGATTAATAAAGTTTTTAAAAACCTGTAAAAAAAAAACAAAACATAAAAATTCAAATCACCCCCCTTTTCCCTCAATTACAATAAAAGTATTAAAAAATACACATATTTGGTATTGCCACGTTCAGAATCATCATATTAAATCCGTTAATGAGAGCCGTAAACACCATAATGCAATAATGGGCAATCAAAACTGCGGATCCCTCCAAAAATAATATCATTAGAAGCGTTAGCTCAGGACGCAAAAAATAAGCCTTCACACAGCCCCAGATCCTGAAAAATGAGGGCGCTATAGGTCGCAGAACATGGCGCAAAAAGCACATTTTTGTTTTTTTGCAAACTTCTGAATTTTTTTTCACCACCTAGATACCAATAAAGGTATATATGTTGGGTGTCTACGAACTCGTACCGACCCGAGGCATCACCCTGTCATGTCGCTTTTACCATATAGTGAACATGGCGACTAAAATACCCCAAAAACCAACGAGTTATTGCACTTTTTTTTCAATTTCACTGCATTTAGAATTTTTTTGCAATTTCCCTGTACACTATATGGTAAAATAAATTATTGCATATGAAAGTACAACTCGTCCCGCAAAAAACAAGCCGTCATATGTCTATATTGATGGAAAAATAAAAAAGTTATGGAAGCAGGGGAGCAAAAAGCGAAAATGAAAAATGAAAAATTCCCCGGTCATGAAGGGGGTACTATAGGATAGGGACCAGTATGAGGACATTATTACAAGAAGGGGACCAGGATGGGGACATTACTACAAGGGAAGACCAGGATGAGAACATTACACAAGATGAGGACATTACTACAAGATGGGAAAAATTCTTGAATTACTAAAAATGTCACTTAGTAATGCGGCCCCCTGATATTAATTTTTTTCTATGTGCGGCCACCAACCCAGCCGAGTTTGAGACCCCTGCTCTATACTATTGCTGAAAAGCAACTGGAATGAACTCAGGTGCCATCACCCAGAAATACCAGGACAGTCCGTAAAAATAGGGAACTTTTTCCCGTCCGTAAAAGAAAAATACATTTCTAAATAATTTTTAAATAAATTATCACTGGACGTCTTTTACCTCCTGCCCTGTGTAACTATCTGTGTAGCTTTCTGTCAATATGTAGTATTCACAAAAAGCTGCCAATCAATGACATGGGTGGGGTTATACAGGGCTCAGCATTCAGAGATCTGCTATGTCTGCAGCAGAGAAGAAGAAGTAATTGAATTTAAATAGCAACAATCAAGCCAGCAAGTGACATATCACTCGAATCAGTATCTCAGCCGCTGTATCAATATGACAGATTCCCTTTAATTAGTTGGATCAGTTTAGGGTGCAGGGAGTCGGACCTTATCTGATAATATCATATGTCAATATTAGTCTCTTCTAATTAAAATAATTAGGTACGGTATGTACAGTGGCGTAACGTCAGGCCTCGGGGCCCCGATGCGAAAGCTCCAACGGGGCCCCCAATTATTGCAAATCTTTAGTAGTATTAGTCTTTTTCTATGGGCCAAAGGGACGTTTGGGGCCCCCTAGGCTGCAGGGCCCGGGTGCGATCTCAACCCCTGCACCTATTGTAGTTACGCCCCTGGGTATGTATAATAAATAATGATCATAAAGGGGGAAAGAGTTTTGCCCTGAACTCCACACATTCTGCTTTCGGCTCCAGGAGAGCTTATACTTCACAATTCTAAACGACTTAAATATATTGAACAGAATGAAGCTCGGTCTGGTAAAAGCATAAGTGGAAGATGGCGAAATGATAACTGCTTGGCCAATGATATACATGGGTAAGACTGTACGCACCTGGATTCACATAGTCCTCAGACTACACTGAGGTCCACCTGTGTCTCCTTAAAACAACATTATATCTCACACGTGACCGTAATCTTGGTCACATCTGAACGTCTCAAGCTGTTTCAGAGAAGGGAACCGGATAAGAGCCTGAATCCAGGGAGAGGTGGAATGTGTTTATCCAGCTCTGTTTTAACATTTAAACCCTATTAGGATATGTAGAACTTCGATAAGAAAATTAAGATTCCCCTGAACCGTATTTCAAGAAGATGAGCCCCGGTGGTCCCAGCCCTGCTGTGAACAACTGACGTGTCCATCATTACTGATAGCCACGGATAATATTGATTGGACAGGAGGCAGAGACTAAATTCCAGGGATGTAGGTTTTATTTGCACAGTGATAATGACCATATGAGTCAGGTAGGATTATTGGAATGTGGAGGATGATTTTCATACATTATGACTCATGAACATTCTTAACGGTCTTCAATAATGTATTGCTCCTTATCCTCGAGGATATATCTGATGTAGTTTATTAAGTGTTTGATTACACCTTCATTATTGGCTTAGAAGTACAAAAAAAAAACTCAGCGAGCAAAGGTTAAATCTGGATATTTTTTGTATATATGAACAGAATCATAAATGGCTGATGGCTCCAAACATGCCGAGTTTTGGTCACACAGGGTTTGGCAGCCATTTTCTTTATTTAAAGTTTCTTCTTTGTTTCCTAATGAGAAAAGAATTTAATAGCCAAGATATCATGTCTATTGATGAGTGAGAACTAGCATGCTGGGGTGCTCTGTACTTGTAATGAGCACTACCATCCTTGGGTGCTCGGTATTCGTAATGAGCGGATTGGACGCTCACATGGGCGCGACTCGAATACAGAGCATAATAGAAAGTCAACAGGGAACTGCAGTATTTTTCTGAAGGATCTGTAAGGTGAGACACACAAAGCCAATGCACAAGTCCATAAAGGAGAAATAATAAATGCAAAAATGGTAACCTCCTACAAACCTAACAGAAAGCAAAAGGAATGTGTAGGAAAGTCAAATAGGATACACAGAGTTAAAACAACACTAGTGTCTGCATAAGAGGCAAAATCCCTTAGCTACTGGGAAGTCTTTAGCATAAATCCACATATAGCCGGCATAGGTGGCTGGCGAAAATAGAGTATAAATAGCCCCACCCCAGATATGATAGGACAAAGAAAAAGTAAGCAAGTGAGAACACCTGATTAACCAAAGGAACACCAAAAGGAAGAAGCAAAGATACTCTGCGAGTATCCTAACGATTACTCGCAGAGTAACGAGTCCAATGTAAATCAATGAGAAATGCAATTCCTCTGCTGCTGGACCCTATAAAGAGGTCTGGCAGCAGAGAAAAAACCTGCAATTCCCCACTTCCTTGTTTAAAAGCCAGCAGTAAAAAGCTGCTGGCTTTTAAACAATGCTGAAGCCCCTACTGGCTTCCCCGTCGCCTGACAGCAGGATCCTCGGCTCCCCCCACCGCCTCCCCACCCTATCCTAACTTAGGATCGGGTGGGGAAGCTGTGGGGGGAGCGGAGGATCCTGCTGTCAGACAGCCGGGGAGCGCAGAACCGACCGGTAAAATTCGGGAGAATCCAGTTTTCAGACCGGTTTGAAAACCGGATTTTCCCAGATTGTACTGGTCCGATGCAATCTGGCGCCCCATAACATGGGGCACTATGGTCCTGGATTGCACCGAACCGGTACAATCCGGGAGAATCCAGTTTTCAAACCGTTGTTCTCTGTGACGCCTTCCCGCCTGTAGTTTCAAATGAACAGCTGACTCAGGTCAGCTGTTCATTTGAATTAGCGATGCTGGCCTGGCAGGGTTAATGTGAGTTCATGCTTGCCTGCATGAACTGACATGAACTTTCACACGCCAGAGTGCACAGCTCTGCTACATCTCTGGTGGAGGTTCTCTACCAGAGATGTGGCAGAGCTAAAGAAGAACCCTGGATTGGACTACATCAGACGGAAGAGGATTTTTTAAAAATAAAGACGGAGTCCCTAAGTGTGGTTTTGTTTTTATTTCAAATAAAAATAATTTTTCTTGGTGTTGTGTTTTTATTTAAACAATTTAATAGAAATTCATGGGGGGCATGTTTAATATTGGCGTGACCCATGAATTTTGGGTTTAGGGCCAGCTGATAACAAAAAGCTGGCCCTAACCCCTTTATTACCAAGTGAGGCACCACACCAGGGCCCTGAAAGAGTTGGGTTCAGGGCCAGAACATGGCGCTTCAATGAATGCGCCATTTTCTGGGGCGGCTGCAGGCTGCCATTCGCAGCGGGGGTGCCCAGCTGGGGGCTGGAATCTGCAGCACAGGGAGGCCCAAGCCTTCTGGGAACCCCCTGCTGCGAATGGCATCCCACAGCCACCCCAGAAAATGGTGCATTCATTGAAGCGCCATGTTTTGGCGCTGAACCCAACTCTTTCAGGGCCCTGGTGTGGTGGCTCACTGGGTAATAAAGGGGTTAGGGCCAGCTTTGTATTATCAGCTGGCCCTAAGCCCGAAATTAATGGCACCCATGCCAATAGTAGACATTACCGCCATGAATTTGTAGTAAATTATGTAAAAAAAAACACAACACAGAGAAATTTTTTTCATTAGAAATAAAACAAAAAAGAAATTTAGTGACTCCAACTTTATTAAAAAAATCCTCTTCAGTCCGACGTAGTCCATCAACGCAATCTCAGCACTGCTGCATTGCTCTGCATAGACACACATGTCTATGCAGAGCAAGATCAGTCTGAGAAATGACTACAACAGTCAGGGTTCACCTCAGGTCATAGCTCAGGCTATGACCGCGGGTAAACCCTGCTGTCACAGCCATCTGCTGCCGGCCGCCGGAGATTGCCGAGTGCTGGCAGAGCAATGAATAAACTAGAAGTCTTTAACTTAGGCTATGCAAATGGAGTCCCCCGCTGCGAATGGCAGCCCGCAGCCGCCCCAGAAAATGGCGCGTTCATTGAAGCGCCATGTTCTGGCGCTGAACCCAACTCTTCCAGGGCCCTGGTGCAGCTGCTCACTGGGTAATAAAGGGGTTAGGGACAGCTTTTTGTTATCAGCTGGCCCTAAGACCGAAATTCATGGGGTCACGCCAATATTACACATGCCCCCCATGAATTTCTATTAAATTGTTTAAATAAAAACACAACACCAAGAAAAATTTTTTTTATTAAAAAAACAAAAAAAACAAAAAAAAAAAAAAACACACTTAGGGACGCCATTTTTATTTTTAAAAAATCCTCTTCTTTAGCTCTGCTACATCTCTTGTAGAGAACCTCCACCAGAGATGTAGCAGAGATGTAGCAGAGATGTAGCAGAGATGTAGCAGAGATGTAGCAGAGATGTAGCAGAGATGTAGCAGAGCTGTGCACCCTGGCATGTGAAAGTTCATGTCAGTTCATGCAGGCAAGTATGAACTTACAAGAACCCTGCCAGGCCAGCATTGCTACTTCAAATGAACAGCTGACCTGAGTCAGCTGTTCATTTGAAACTACAGGCGGGAAGGCTTCAAAGAGAAAACTGGTTTGAAAACCGGATTCTCCCGGATTGTATCGGTCGGTTCTGCGCTCGCCGGCTGCCTGACAGCAGGATCCTCTGCTCCCCCCGCAGCCTCCCCACCAGATCCTAAGTTAGGATAGGGTGGGGAGGCGGTGGGGGGAGCGGAGGATCCTGCTGTCAGGCCAAGGGGAAGCCAGTAGGGGGCTTCAGCATTGTTTAAAAGCCGGCAGCTTTTTACCGCTGGCTTTTAAACAATGAAGTGGGGAATTGCAGGTTTTTCCTCTGCTGCAAGACCTCCAGCAGCAGAGGAATTACTCGCAATGCTTTCTTCCCCATTGACTTATATTGGACTCGCTAGACTCGTAACGAGTACCCGAGTATTAGGACCTACTTGTTACGAGTCTAGCGAGTCCGAATATTTCAGTACTCGCTCATCGCTAATCCATTTATGTCCGCTTTTTCCATCCCCAAAATTGGAGCCTGACTTGAAAAAAAATCGGACAGAAACGGATTCATTGCTGTCTGTTTCAAATAACATGAAGCTCTATGGTGACGGATCCAAATGGATCCAACAAAAATTGGATCTGTAAAACAGATCCGATTTGCTGTACTGCGCATGCTCAGAAGCAAGGTACAGCCCTATCTCTGCTAACTGATGACGGATCCGTGGAAAAGATCACAGTGGGCCTAACTTAGAACAGAAATCATAAAAGAAGCAATAAGAGCCTTTCAATTAGTTTTTGGAGCAGAAACTGAGAGTACCATTACACTTCGCAACATTGCATGCAATTTCACTGGCAATTTGCTGGTTGCAGTGAAATCATGGACAATTGTTCTATTTTGTTGCCATGTACAAATGTAACAATGTGTCCATGATTTCACTGCAACCAGCAAATTGCCAGTGAAATTGCATGCAATGTTGCGACGTGTAACGGTACCCTGAGCGGAAACTTACCAAATCTTAAAAACCTCAAAACCTTGTTTTCTTCTCCAAAAACTCATCAAAAAGATTGTGCATTTAGTCTTTTAATAAACCCTTTAAAAGGTTTTCATAGAAAAGGAAATAACTTACTAATTGCTGAGGGTCTGAATGATAGGACCCCAAGCAATCCTAGAACAAGCAGAGCCTCATCTGAAAGGAGTATGTTCACAGGCAGAAATATATGAACTCTGTAAAAGGTTATCACTAAGGGCCACTTTACACACACCAACTTATCTGTCCAACTTCTGAACAACTTACTGGTTGCAGTGAAATCATGGACACATTGTTACATTTTGTGGCTGTGTACAAATGTAACAATGTGGCCATGATTTCACTGCAACCAAAGATCTGTTCAGAAGTTTGACACAGATATCTGTGTGTGTAAAGTGGCCATAACAGTCCAATAGATGATAATAGTAGCAGATGAATGTTCCACCTACACTCTATACAGATGGAATCATTGTGGTCCCAGGGGTCAATAAAAGTTGATTTACATTTCACAATGATCATTAATTAGCATATTATCCACGTCACACACACACAGATATCTGTGCAGAGATTGTTCGAAAATCTCTGGTTGCAGTGAAATCGTGGACACATTGTTCCATTTGTATACGACCACAAAATGGCGCAATGTGTCCATGATTTCACTGCAACCAGAGGTCTTCGAACAATCTCTGCACAGATATCTGTGTGTGTGAAGTAGGAACGCTCATCCATGATTATCTTGCAGTATATGATCACCTGATGAATGACCAAATGCTAGTTCAGTGTAAACAGGCTCAGGCATGTCTATCTCAGACAATAGTTGTTTAAAACCATTTATTACACTCAAAATGAACCTTAAAGGGATTTCTCCATGAACAATTGATCGATAGATCTTGGAATAATAATAATTTCCACATTTGGATGTTATATAAAATGTTCCTCTGCTGAGATAATCTTAAGGCCGCTTCACACACTGGATATAGGTGAACGATATCGTTAGCTATGTCACGTGACCGCGAACCTTCCGACATCGTTAGTGCGTTGTCACACGCAAGGATATTGTTAACGATTTTAAATTTGGCAACGCTCCAGCTATTTGGAGAAGATAATTTGAACGATTTTACAAAGCGAAAGGAATAGGAGAAATATGAACGATGTTGCTTCTTCCCAGGACATTAATTGGACGACGAATGATAGATTTGAGGTCCAGATCTCACATTTTTGATGACTGTTCTAATGATTTTTCCTTCCTGCATCGTTCGTTTACATGCAAGGACGCACTAACGATATTGTTTGAACGATCACAAATCTGTGATGTTTCAACGATATCGTTAACGATATCCTAGCGTGTGAAGCGGCCTTAATGGCCATCTTACCACCAATTGCGACAATCCTGTACGCTCTAATAAAACCTTACCAGGTGTGAGAATAGACCTCAATGTGAATAAGGGCAGAAATACACTGGGCAATGACTATGGACATCCAGCCATGGGAAGCCTAGCTCAAAATATAGAACTGTCCCGAAAGAGGGAAGACCTTGTCACGGTGGATGGCTTTATCCTATTTTGATCAAAAACAGTGTTTACTAAGGATCCTATGTTAGTAATTTATATAGGACAAAAATAGAAAAATACTGGGCACTCTAGGGTATGAATATGGGTCAAGCCAAACTTGCATGTGACCTTGAGTTTATTTAGTTGTGCTTCTTGTACATCATTCAAGGTTCAGTGAGTGGTGTAGAGAGAGTGAGGGGACGGCGGACGATGGCCTGCCATTTCGCAGACCTGTGGAAGCGGTATTGACCGCAAAACGGCAGGCCGTCATCCACCGCCCCCCTCACTCCTCCTACCCCGCTGACTGAACCTTGAATGATGTACAAGGAGCACAACTAAATAAAGAAAATCAAGTTCATCTCTAGTGAGTGCCACTGTTTTTGTCTTACACATGTATATATATTATTTATTTATATTCTATTGCTTTTTACTTATTTATACCAGGATATTTGTAATTTCATTTTTATTATACTGTCAGGAGAGTATGGAGAACAAAATTTCTCCATTCTGTGAGTCTATGGAAATCAGATTGTGATCAGATGGCCACCGAATGTAGTCTGATGTTTTGCACGCACCATTTGTATTATTATTATTATTTATATATACAGTACCATTGATTCCATGGTGCTGTACATGAGAAAGGGATACAAACAAGTTAAAATTACAGTGAACAAACTAACAGTGACAGACTTATACAGCGGGGAGAAAGGACCCTGCCCTTGCGGGCTTACATTCTACAGGGTAATGGGAAGGAAACAGTAGGTTGGGTCTGCTTTGATGGTGGTGGAGCACCAGGTCCAGTGGTGGTGGAGCACCGGGTCCGATGGTGGTGGAGCACCAGGTCTGGTGGTGGTGGAGCGCCGGGTCCAGTGGTGGTGAGGTGGCACTGTGGTCATTGTAGATTGTAGGCTGTTCTGAAGAGATGGGTTTTCAGGTTCCGCTTGAATATTCCAAGTGTAGGGGGTAGTCGCACATTTTGGGCTGCAGAATTCCAGAGGATGGGGGATGCTCGGTTGAAGTCTTGCAGGTGGTTAGATGAGGAACGTACAAGTGTGGAGGAAAGAGGGAGGTCTTGGGAGGATCGAAGAGTACGAGTTGGATGATATCGAGAGATTAGTTCAGAGATATATGGGGGCACAGATTGTGGACGGCTTTGTAAGTCAATGTTAGGAGTTTGAATTGGATACACTGGTGAATTGGGAGCCAGTGGAGGGATTTGCAGAGGGGAGAAGTGGAGAAATAGCGAGGAGAGAGGTGGATTAGTCGGGCAGCAGAATTAAGGACAGATTGGAGAGGTGCAAGAGTATTAGCAGGAGGCCACAGAGGAGGAGATTGCAGTAGTCCAGACGCAAGATGATGAGGGCATGCACTAGTAGTTTAGTACATTGAGGGTTGAGGAAGGGACGGATTCTGGAAATAATATTGAGTTGGAGGTGGCAGGAGGTGACAAGGGCTTGGAGTTTGAGTTTCTCTACCACTCATTGTATTCTGTGATTTTTTTTTTCTCTTGCCAAATCAGCATAAAAAAAAGAATTGCCCCATAGGATTATACTGGATCAAGTACATCACTTAGCATGCTTGTTTGAGCGAACCCTTCCAGTCATTGGTGCAGCTTCAGTCACCGCTGAGTACACAGTGAGTAGGACCTGTAACCATACCCAGTGAATCAATGCCGGCTGTCAGTCAATGCTGAGCTGAGGTTACAGTCACCCTTCATCGTGACTGAGCAGGGACTGAAGCTGCGCCTCTGTGGTGGAACGTCGGATGCTGCTGGGAGGAATGAATTTAATTTCCGTCCAGGAGCCAGGCTTTTAGGGAGGTGGCTGGCAAACTTCAGGACAGCATTGACCTGCAATTTAAACCCCGTATCTGCCGATTAATATAAATTTGAGACATGAGTAGTTCATTTTAACTGAAAATTGGTGATCACATGCAAAATTGTGCAGGAGCTAGACTTGGTAAAATAGGTTGTCCACCACAAGGTGGTGTATTTTAAATGTAAAATTATATAAATAAATTATGAGATTTAGCAAAGTTTTGATAAAAAAAATGTAAAGATTTTTTTTTTACTATAATTTATTATTATTGAAGGGAACCTGAAAGCTGATACATGTTGCCCCCTCCATGGACAGCATGCATCAGACACTGACTCATGGTTTCCGCTGTGTATAGAATAAAGGTGTAGAATCCGGTGCCACAAAATTTCTTTTTATTTTCAAAAAATTAAAAATCACACATTCTCCAGAGGAGCTTCTGGACGCGTTTCGTGGGTCTAGCCCACTTAATTTTTTGAAAATAAAAAGAGTTATTGTGGCTCCGGATTCTACACCTTTATTCTATTGCTACTGGTGGTTGCCAAGCCACCTTCCAGTTTGCCTGGGAGTCCTGGGAATATTAGGTGGTTGGAGCTAATCTTTTTCTTGAATTTTCAGCTGTGTATGTTTGACTCTGAAATGCTGCACTACTTTGTGTTTCAGAGAAAAACATAGCTTAAGGGGTCAGATGGCCATATAACTTGGACAAGAATCGCATCACAGTGGCTGTGGCTCTACAGACCTGAGCCTGACAATTTCATGTATTTCAGCTATGCAGCTGTCACACTTGGGTCAGGGGAGCTGCCAGTCGGTCCATGATGCATTGCGATGTGATCCTCGTTCTTGTTGTTTGACCCTGCCATAAAACCAGTTGGAGACTTCTTCCTGCCCACTCCCCTTGAGTGACAGGTCTTCTCCTACTCACACGTCTTTCCCACCCATGCTGTTCATCATGAATATGGAGTAGTGTGCGAAACGCATCTTTACAGCATTTTTTCACTCATTGGATTTCATATTTCTCTTGCTTGAAGGATCTCTTCTCATCTTTTAATATGGAATAATAAAGCTTGGAGTGTTTAATTTTACTTATCCACCGAAGATGCTAGACAAATTTCTTCTTGGATCACATGTATAAGAAGACCTATAAGTCACGGTCATCGGGCGGTGAGACCGGTCCTTCCCACTAGTCTTCTATGGGGCTCATTGGTCTCCAAGTTTTGCTTTGACATTTGAGTTTTGGATCAGAAGAACATGTTAATCTTGTCTAAACATTGTCACTTGAATGAATTGTGTAAATTTGTTATATGATGATCTTCCCTCCAGTATCTCTTTCACCACCACATCTGATGTTCTTCCTATTGATTACTCTATAATATTCACATGATGGGAGGTTGAAATTTCTCCCAACCCATTTATCTTTGCAGGACGGGCATGGAAGATCTGCGTACAATAGGTTAAGGGAAATAAATGAACATTATTTTCCATCCTATGTGATTGTCTACGGCAGCAGCTGCTGAAATATTCCCCATTCATCCATCAGCGAACTTCATGTTAACACGGAGAACAAAGACCATACCATGGCGTCCTGACAGGCGTTCCCATGTAGCAATAAATAAAGCCAAATTATTGATGATGATAACTGCTAATATTATTACGACCTCAATTAAGTGCTTTTTTTTCAGACACATTAGCAACTAAAAGGTCTTCTGAGCCGCCGCCTTTCTTTCCCAGTTCCACTTTGCATTAAAATCTAATTGATCAAACCTGTTTGTCATTTCCCTGTGTGTGGATAAGTATAATGGGTAATGTATCAGCGTGGTGCTTCAGAGAAAAAGCTATTAACACCTTTTGTTGTTTTCTTTGGGGTCTAAACATGCTGGGAGCCTTTAACCAATGCTACAACCATTGTCAGGGTTTAGACTTCAGGAATTTTAATTACCGAACTGGTTTTTTTTTTTCTTCTTTTTTTGTTAACTTTTTTTTGCGAGATCGACCAACTCTTCTTCTCTGCTACTGACGCGATTCAAAAAGCAAATATTGTCATTTATTAATAAAATATACTTCTACAATATAGTTGAAGCGTGCAAAAGGGTCACTTGTACTATGGATACACTTTTATGATAGTCTACGATTCAGTAATTCCTATTCATTTGTTGTGTTTGTTTTCAACTCACTTTTCTTTTGTTTTCTTTTGGGGTTTTTTGGGTCATGTTCTCCCACATTGATGATTTTTGTGCAAAATCAAACATGCTTTTTTCATCCTTTCCATTTTATGAGCAGAAAGTAGGAAAAGTCACTATAAAAATGTAGCACGTTTATTGTTGACT
This sequence comes from Allobates femoralis, assembly GCA_033576535.1. Lineage (NCBI taxonomy): Eukaryota > Metazoa > Chordata > Amphibia > Anura > Aromobatidae > Allobates > Allobates femoralis. Next base: position 152,345,425 of record JARQOC010000010.1, on the reverse strand, counting down.
CTGCAGAAATAAAACTAGACAGATTGCCACAAATGAGAAACTTTTTGCAAAAAGTTGAAAATAAAGAATTAGGCTAAAGGCCTCGGCTCACGCTTCAATGGTCCAACGATCCGATCAATGATCCGACTTGACCTAGATCGCTAGAACGACGTTCCATGATCGCTAGTGAAATGTCACACGAATAGATATCGTTAACGACGCAGCAACGATTCTGCGACAAGCAAACGATACATACGGTCGTTAGCTCGCCTACGTCCTTCACTTCTTAATAGGTGAGGTCATTAACGACATCGTTATCGAGGTGTCACACACACCCATGCTACAGGTTCAACGAACGCTCATCGTTTGGGTTAACGTCCGGTGGATCTACTATATATTAATGTCACTTTTCTGTTGAGGTGCACATACTTTTGCACCTGTCAAATTTTGAAATAATGCGTATTTCACATTTTTGGTTAGTACAATAAACCTCATTTCAATCCTGAAATATTACTGTGTCCATCAGTTATTACATATATCACACTGAAATAGCTGGTGCAAAAATCCAAAACAAATGAGTAAGATTAAGAGGGGTGCCCAAACTTTTTCATATGACTGTACATGTCACACTGAACGATGTCGTAACATCGTCGTTAGAACAACTGAAAACCCGTGACGTTTCAACAATATCGTTACTGATATCATAGTGTGTGATGGGGCCTTAAGAGGCGTCTGGACAAGGCAAACCAATTTAAATAATTAATAAGGAGCAAATAAAAAAAATGTTAATTTATAACCTTTTTTAAGCCCAGGAAAAGAGGCATAAACTAGGGCCAATATTTTTTTTTTCATTAGCAAAGTGACTGTGGCATCTGACTAAGGCCCTGTGCACAAAGTGCATTTTCATCACGTTTTTATGCCTTTTTTAGTGTTGATTTTTTAAAAAACTGCAAGCAATCCTTATGCAGCAAAGTCAATGAGAATCCTGATGGTTTGTGCACATATTGCTTTTTTTCATTGCAGATTTGGCAAAAAAAGCCTGTCAATTATTGCCGCGTATTTACGTCAAAAACGTGACCAAAATGTGTTTGTGGTGCATTTTTCCTGCCAGGAGATGCAGATTTTATGCAGAAACTTGTGTGGCGCCCCGACAACCAGGGTGGCCACATAAGGGAACTGCAGCCAGGCAGGAAGGAGATAGTTTGTGCACCAAACACCCTCACAGCACACACATCCACTAGGGCACAACACCCAACCCGGAGCCCGGGACTCTGGGTGGGCAAGGGGTAGTAGGATTTAGAGGGAAGTGGGTGGGAAGTAGGTCAGGTGACAGACCAGTACAAATAGAGGAAAAGAGGAGGAAGGCGTTAGTAGGCCAGAGTGAGCCAAAAGGTAAAGAACAGACAGAAAGTGACACATCCCGGAGGGATAGGGCTCCCTGGAGACACACAATCCAAAGTGACACAGATCCATGGAGAGAAAGCTCGTCAATAGCTTGCAGCCCAAGGGAAAGTGAGGACAGAGACCGGACCGGAGCCACCGGGTCCGAGGAGTACGGCATCGCCGACCAACTACCGACAGGATAGATTCCCTGATTGTATCTGGAAGCCACACGGGTGGGAAAGAGACGGTGATCCCTTGAAAGACAGGGACACCTAAGCTAGGCTGAAACCAGAGTGTCAGCTCTGAATGGAACTGCTGCTACATGCCGACTCCCCAGACAAACCGGCGGGAACACAGATTCCAGATTAGTGTTCCTACTACACGGATTGGAGGCTAAGCAACATTATAGGACCCGGCTTACTGCCCATACACATATGGGGAAGCTACACAAAAGGGACTGAGTTGCCGTCATACAATCCACACTGAAGAACAGAGAGAGAACAAGCCTGAAATGTTACAGAGAGAGAGTGAGGGGTCTCAGAGCGACAGCCTGGCTGCAGTGGGTTCAAAGTGTCCGGACTAATCGGTGTTGAGAACTGAACTGTGTTGTAAACTGGTTGACTTGGAAGAACTTGCAAGTAAACCCGGTGAACCCTGCTTCAGTTCCCCGTGTCTGATTCCAGGTATGCAGAACTTTTATTACAACTTTTTACCCTGTCAGGAGCAGCTTGACCTGTGGCGGGCTCATCCATCCAGCTGCAGCCCATTCATCCCTCCATCCTCCTGGCAGAGCTATGCTGCAGCGGTGGTCTCCTCATTGACCACAACCCGTGGGTGGCGTCACGACGACAAACTATCCCTGTAAATACCCCTTTTACTTGTGAGAACCCAAGACCTGGTCCGGACCAAGACTGCCATGATCCCCGGTACTGAGTACCCTGTCCCAGTGGGCTCCACAACCTAGCGTCATGAACAGAATTGACCCGGTCCAAAAGAACCGGACCCCGTGTGCCTAAGGTTCGTGTTCTGGACTTTTCCCGTCGAATCTGCGCATAATGGCGGCCATGGAAGCCTGAGGCCATGTGCAGAGGAGGCGTGCCAAGACCCCCCATCGTGGCCCGGCCCTGTCCAGAGTGGGAAAAGAAAGGCCCGCCCTGGCTCCCCTTAACTCCGGGGGAGCCAGCCATCAATCCCAAGGAGGAGCCACTGCCCCCAAGAACAGCTACCAATGAGAAGCTGGCGGAAACTGAGGAAGTAGACGCCAAAAGAAGGCGGTACAGGAAACCGGATGGAGTGCAGTTGCCATTGCTGGACACCCGGACGGAAAGAGAAGATGCAAGATGGAGCGCTGCTGAAAGAAGACCTGAAGTGATCCCAAAGGGCCCACTGAATGAGATCGTGGAGGAAAGCGGCCAGAGAAAGAACATTAGTGACCGAAACAGCATGGCAGAAGGCTACAGGAGAGGTCCGGAGGTTCGAGACACCCGGCGGGGTGTATTGTGCCATTTGTCCCAGCAATTGACCAGGGTTCAGGCTGAGCAGAGAACCCGGATCCAGATTGACATTCACCAAAGTCGGCAATCTCTGACTGTACAGCCGGCTGGGCTTGTGTCCCTGATGTCCCTAATGTTACCCGGAGCAGGGAGCAGCAATTGTTAGTAATAATAATAATAATAATAATAATAATAATAATATCTATTCATTTATATAGCGCTATTAATTCCATAGCACTTTACATACATCAGTAATGCTGTCTCTCTCTTGGAGCTCACAATCTAAATATCCTATCAGTAGAGCTAGAGGATGCGATCATCCCTGAGACTGAACCCCGGAGTACCAGGTGTGAGATCGACCCACTTGGAGCCCTGGAGGAAGGATGTTTGCCATTAAAAGCGCCCTTGATACCAGCCCCTGCATCAACCGAAGTGAGAGGAGAACAACTCTGTTGTTGGTGGGAGAGGGATGAGACTGAGGACAATCCAATGGGATTCTCTGGGGACCCTGATAAGGGAGTGGGCCACGTAGAAGTGATCACCTGGGAAGAGTATCTAAGAAGGTGCATCCGCAGATGGGAGCAAGAAAAAGGAGAGAGACAGGCTCAGAGACAGGAGATGATAACCCGTGTACAGCATTTAAAAACTGTTGCCAGGCAAGATCCAAGTGTCACCGGTTCCCAGCGTCATGAGGGGAAGGTGGTGAAAGTTAAATCTCAAGACGGGTACGCATTTGCTCGAGAACCAGGAGCAGATCGGGACATATTCATCAACCGTAGGGACATAGAAGAGCATCTTCCTCCAAAGCACCCGGACAGGGAAGTACAAGTTGGAGAGTGGGTGTCCTATGTAATTGTCCAAGGAGGAAGGGGTCCTTATGGTATGTGAGTTCAAAGGTTGTCTTTGAGATCGCAAGAAGAAGTCGAACCAGCACAGTCTTCAGAAACAGATCACCTGGATTTGATAATTGAAGTGAGTTCAACTAATCCTGGGGAGATCATCACCAGTAGTAACCCAGCAAGCTCTACTACCGCAACCGTAGTCAACGCAGCGACACAGACTCCTAGCAGCTACTTGTCCATGCATTGGAATCGTCAGAGCTATTTCCAAGGAGGAGGATTCCAGAGGTTTTACCGTGGAAGATGAAGAAGGAGAAGAAATAAAAGAACCCGGATCCTGCAACAAGAACTGTAAGTGTGAATGTGATGTGATCCTTATTGACCCCATCCCATACCTGAATGAATAGTATTTTCCCCTGTTTGTCTTATACAGTTAGGGCCAGAAATATTTGGACAGTGACACAATTTTCGCGAGTTGGGCTCTGCATGCCACCACATTGGATTTGAAATGAAACCTCTACAACAGAATTCAAGTGCAGATTGTAACGTTTAATTTGAAGGGTTGAACAAAAATATCTGATAGAAAATGTAGGAATTGTACACATTTCTTTACAAACACTCCACATTTTAGGAGGTCAAAAGTAATTGGACAAATAAACATAACCCAAACAAAATATTTTTATTTTCAATATTTTGTTGCGAATCCTTTGGAGGCAATCACTGCCTTAAGTCTGGAACCCATGGACATCACCAAACGCTGGGTTTCCTCCTTCTTAATGCTTTGCCAGGCCTTTACAGCCGCAGCCTTCAGGTCTTGCTTGTTTGTGGGTCTTTCCGTCTTAAGTCTGGATTTCAGCAAGTGAAATGCATGCTCAATTGGGTTAAGATCTGGTGATTGACTTGGCCATTGCTGAATGTTCCACTTTTTTGCACTCATGAACTCCTGGGTAGCTTTGGCTGCATGCTTGGGGTCATTGTCCATCTGTACTATGAAGCGCCGTCCAATCAACTTTGCAGCATTTGGCTGAATCTGGGCTGAAAGTATATCCCGATACACTTCAGAATTCATCCGGCTACTCTTGTCTGCTGTTATGTCATCAATAAACACAAGTGACCCAGTGCCATTGAAAGCCATGCATGCCCATGCCATCACGTTGCCTCCACCATGTTTTACAGAGGATGTGGTGTGCCTTGGATCATGTGCCGTTCCCTTTCTTCTCCAAACTTTTTTCTTCCCATCATTCTGGTACAGGTTGATCTTTGTCTCATCTGTCCATAGAATACTTCTCCAGAACTGAGCTGGCTTCTTGAGGTGTTTTTCAGCAAATTTAACTCTGGCCTGTCTATTTTTGGAATTGATGAATGGTTTGCATCTAGATGTGAACCCTTTGTATTTACTGTCATGGAGTCTTCTCTTTACTGTTGACTTAGAGACAGATACACCTACTTCACTGAGAGTGTTCTGGACTTCAGTTGATGTTGTGAACGGGTTCTTCTTCACCAAATAAAGTATGCGGCGATCATCCACCGCTGTTGTCATCCGTGGACGCCCAGGCCTTTTACAGTTCCCAAGCTCACCAGTCAATTCCTTTTTTCTCAGAATGTACCCAACTGTTGATTTTGCTACTCCAAGCATGTCTGCTATCTCTCTGATGGATTTTTTCTTTTTTTCAGCCTCAGGATGTTCTGCTTCACCTCAATTGAGAGTTCCTTTGACCGCATGTTGTCTGGTCACAGCAACAGCTTCCAAATGCAAAACCACACACCTGGAATCCACCCCTGACCTTTTAACTACTTTATTGATTACAGGTTAACGAGAGAGACGCCTTCAGAGTTAATTGCAGCCCTTAGAGTCCATTGTCCAATTACTTTTGGTCCCTTGAAAAAGAGGAGGCTATGCATTACAGAGCTATAATTCCTAAACCCTTTCTCCGATTTGGATGTGGAAACTCTCATATTGCAGCTGGGAGTGTGCACTTTCAGCCCATATTATATATATAATTGTATTTCTGAACATGTTTTTGTAAACAGCTAAAATAACAAAACTTGTGTCACTGTCCAAATATTTCTGGCCCTAACTGTATGTTAATTGACAATTGATACCATGAACGATGATGTGGTATAAACATACTTGCATATAATTGAGCACCCAGTGTGCTCCCCATTGGTTTTTTAGACCAAGCAGCACTTTAAGACTGTGCATAGTACTTGAACTTGCAGAGTGCTTTTGAACTGCTTTTGAAGCACTTGTGCCTTTTTGCTAGTTTTTATACTTTTTTGAAGAAAAGTAATGTGCCTTTTAGAATGTGTGTTTTAAGGTTTTGCACTTAACCCAGAGTGCATAGAGAGCCGGTATGTATGCCACAGGACTCTTAAAAACTTTACAGTCAACTGTGTAACCCATGTCCGAAGGGTTAAAGACAATGTGATGTAAGATGCCGGCACGGAGAGTAACACCTTTGCCACAAGTTGGTGACCGGAGGGCCTGGAGGCCTCAGCACTTGCAGCCATGAGTGGGCTGAGCACTGTGTTGTAGACATGTATATAGTTTATAAAGTAACGTTTAAGAACCCGTGCCTCCTTAAGTGGAAGAAAAGTATACTTAATGTTATGTTGTTTAAAATAAAAATGCCTTTTTCAGGGGGATCCATGCCGGACGGCGTGGGGACACGCCGGCTTAACTCCGGGGAATGTGGCACCCCTGCGACCAGGGGGCCACATAAGGATACTGCAGCCAGGCAGAAAGTAGATAGTTTGTGCACCAAACACCGTCACAGCACCAACATCCACTAGAGCACAACATCCAACCCGGAGCCCGGGACTCTAGGCGGGAAAGGGGTGGTAGGGTTTAGAGGGAAGTGGGTGGGAAGTAGGTCAGGTGACAGACCAGTACAAATAGAGGAAAAGAGGAGGAAGGAGTTAGTAGGCCAGAGTGAGCCGAGAGGTAAAGAACAGACAGAAAGTGACACATCCCGGAGGGATAGGGCTCCCTGGAGACGCAGAATCCAAAGTGACACAGATCCATGAAGAGAAAGCTCGTCTATAGCCTGCAGCCCAACGGAGAGTGAGGGCAAAGACCGGACCGGTGCCACCGGGTCCGAGGAGTACGGCAGCACCGACCACCTACCGGCGGGATAGATTCCCTGATTGTATCTGGAAGCCACACGGGTGGGAAAGATCCGGTGAACAGAGACACCTAAGCTAGGCTGAAACCAGAGTGTCAGCTCTGAGAGGGACTGCTGCTACATGCTGGCTCCCCAGACAAATCGGCGGGGAGACACGGATTCCAGATCAGTGTTCCTACTACACGAATTGGAGGCTTTATAGGACCCGGCTTACTGCCCATACACATAGGGGGAAGCTACACAAAAGGGACCAAGTTGCCGTCATACAATCCAATTCTGAATAACAGAAAGAGAGAACAAGCCTGAAATGTTACAGAGAGAGTGAGGGGTCTCAGAGCGGCAGCCTGGCTGCAGTGGGTTCAAAGTGTCCGGACTAATCTGTGTTGAGAACTGAACTGTGTTGTAAACTGTTTGACTTGGAAGAACTTGCAAGTAAACCTGGTGAACCCTGCTTCAGTTTCCCGTGTCTGATTCCAGGTATACAGAACTTTTATTACAACTTTTTACCCTGTCAGGAGCAGCCCGACCCGCGGCGGGCTCACCCATCCAGCTGCAACCCATCCATCCCTCCATCCTCCTGGCAGAGCTACGCTGCAGCGGTGGTCTCCTCATTGACCACAACCCGTGGGTGGCGTCACGACAACAAACTATCCCTGTAAATACCCCTTTTACTTGTGAGAACTCGGGACACTGTCTGGACCAAGACCGCCGTGATGTCCCCAGCAGTACCCTGGTCTGGTACCAAGTACCCCGTCCCAGTGGGCTCCACAGTTGTTCATCCAAATACTCAACTTGTGCGCACAGCCTAAAGGTATGTGCCCATAGAACATTTTTCAAGCAGTCCTGAATGCAGCAAAACCAGTATTGGTTTCAAGGATCCTAGGGTCCTTGCCAGGAGATTTGCTACGTTCAGGTTCTGCGTTTTTATTGCATTTTTTGTGCATTTTTTGTGTGTTTTTGCTGTGGTTGGGATGCTGAGTTTTTTAGCGTTTTTGCCATTGTCTGCATCAAAAACGCAGAAAAAATAGAACATGATCAATTTGACACTATTTGACACTTGCAAAACTAATGTGTGTGCACAGCGTTTCTGTGAAACACATTGGGAAGCCCAACCACAGGAAAAAATTACCATACATTAGTATAAAACCAAGGGTAAACTGCATGTGTGGCGCCCCACTGCTCTGGCAGCCACCGGGGGTACTGCACTCCTCCATTTGAGAGTAGTGCCCTTGTTCTCTAGAACTGGATGGTGAACTCGAGACCCCCCACCTGCAACACACACGTACAGTTGTGGCCAAAAGTATTGACACCCCTGCAATTCTGGCAGTTAATACTCAGTTTCTTCCTGAAAATGATTGCAATCACAAATTCTTTGGTATTATTATCTTCATTTAATTTGTCTTCAATGAAAAAAACACAAAAGAGAATGAAGCAAAACATTGATCATTTCACACAAAACTCCAAAAATGGGCCAGACAAAAGTATTGGCACCCTCAGCCTAATACTTGGTTGCACAACCTTTAGCCAAAATAACTGTGATCAACAGCTTTCGGTAACCATCAATGAGTTTCTTACAATGCTCTGCTGGAATTTTAGACCATTCTTCTTTGGCAAACTGCTCCAGGTCCCTGATATGTGAAGGGTGCCTTCTCCAAACTGCCATTTTTAGATCTCCCCACAGGTGTTCTATATCAAAGAAGTCCGACCTCTGGGCACTGGGGTCTGGGTAGTGGGGGAGATAGAACGAGAGGGCGCAAATCTAAGTGTAGATTATATAGTGTAAAGATAGATAATAGGTTTTTTTTGCTCACCCTTTTGATGTCTTTACTTTCTCGTGTAACAATTCCTTATGTGGTCACTTGATTTAACCACTCTTTAGTGTGCTTGCCTCCTGGTTTGCAGCTACGTCCCAGAATTACAGAACTCCCAGCCCGGAGTCTGTTAGGTGTGTCCACAGAAAGAGATTATCTGGTGTATAGACGAGCACTCCCAGTTCCAGAAAGACACAATCCAAATTCTTCTTATTTTCAAAGAAGTAATTTATTCCATCAGTATATCTTGGAGAACATACAACGCGTTTCGGCTTTACAGTAGGGATAAGCCTTCCCCAGGTACCTGAGGAAGGCTTATCCTTACTGTAAAGCCAAAACGCGTTGTGTGTTCTCCAATATATACTGATGGAATAAATTACTTCTTTGAAAATAAGAAGAATTTGGATTGTGTCTTTCTGGAACTGGGAGCGCTCGTCTATACACCAGATAATCTCTTTCTGTGGACACAGGTGTTCTATGGGATTCAGGTCTGGACTCATTGCTGGCCACCTTAGAAGTCTCCAGTGTTTTCTCTCAAACCATTTTCTAGTGCTTTTTGAAGTGTGTTTTGGGTCATTGTCCTGCTGGAAGACCCATGACCTCTGAGGAAGACCCAGCTTTCTCACACTGGGCCCTACATTATGCTGCAAAATTTGTTGGTAGTCTTCAGACTTCATAATGCCATGCACACGGTCAAGCAGTCCAGTGCCAGAGGCAGCAAAGCAACCCCAAAACATCAGGGAACCTCCGCCATGTTTGACTGTAGGGACCGTGTTCTTTTCTTTGAATGCCTCTTTTTTTCTCCTGTAAACTTTATGTTGATGCCTTTGCCCATAAAGCTCTACTTAACATTCTTCCAAAACGTTGTAGGCTCTGTCAGGTAAGTTTTGGCAAACTCCAGCCTGGCTTTTTTATGTCTCGGGGTAAGAAGTGGGGTCTTCCTGTGTATCCTACCATACAGTCCCTTTTCATTCAGACGCCGACGGATAGTACGGGTTGACATTGTTGCACCTTCAGACTGCAGGGCAGCTTGAACTTGTTTGGATGTTATTTGAGGTTCTTTATCCACCATCCGCACAATCTTGCGTTGAAATTCTCGTCAATTTTTCTTTTCACATCTAGGGAGGTTAGCCACAGTGCCATGGGCTTTAAACTTCTTGATGATACTGCGCACTGTAGACACAGGAACATTCAGGTCTTTGGAGACTGACTTGTAGCCTTGAGATTGCTCATGCTTCCTCACAATTTGGTTTCTTAAGTCCTCAGACAGTTCTTTGGTCTTTTTTCTTTTCTCCATGCTCAATGTGGTACACACAAGGACACAGGACAGAGGTTGAGTCAACTTTAATCCATGTCAACTGGCTGCAAGTGTGATTTAGTTATTGCCAACACCTGTTAGGTGCCACAGGTAAGTTACAGGTGCTGTTAATTACACAAATTAGCATCACATGATTTTTCTAACAGTGCCAATACTTTTGTCCACCCCCTTTTTTATGTTTGGTGTGGAATTATATCCAATTTGGCTTTAGGACAATTCTTTTTGTGTTTTTTCATTGAAGACAAATTAAATGAAGATAATAATGCCAAAGAATTTGTGATTGCAATCATTTTCAGGAAGAAACTGAGTATTATCTGACAGAATTGCAGGGGTGTCAATACTTTTGGCCACAATTCTAGGGCCCTGGGCAGTGACGGTGAGTGGATCAGGGAGGGAGGGCCTAGTCCCAGCAAGGGGAACAAGGAAGTGTAGAGTCAGTCAGGAGGAAGACAGAGGAGGTGTAGGAAGCTGGAGTGAGAGTTGAAAAGATAGTGTGAGGTGTTAGCTCCCGCGGGCTAGAGCACGGTCACTCTCGCCCTGGGAGGGAAAGACCTCAAAGAGTAGAAGAAGGAAGCATCCCCCGGGTGTGGAAGAAGACTAAGATCACCCGGACCTTGCCTCCATGTGGAGCAGACGCATGTCCGTGTGCTCCACATGGAGTCATATTCGTTTTTGGCCGGCAGCACGGACTGGTTTTGGCCAAAAACGTCCTGCACACAGATGTCCTCAATGTGCATGGATCAGAGGCAGGAGTTTTAAGCTGAATACTTTAGGATAATGTCCTGAAACCTGGTAACTTGCAACCAGTGATAAATTGCGCTGGTACAAAGCACGATGCTCCAGCAATGTTGCTGCAACTTTGCTGAATCAGCAAAATTGCAGCGATGTTGCATGCAACATCGTGCTGTGTAACGGTACCTTTACAAATACTGAGGTAAAAACTCACCAAATACTCAGCGTGTGCACGACACCTTACATCGTTCCAACGTCGTGCCGTGTAATGAGGTCTTACAGACACTGAGGTAAAAACTCACGAAATACTCAGCATGTGCACGAGGCCTTACAAATAAAACCTCGCCAAATACTCAGCATGTGCACGAGGCCTTACAGATACTGAGGTAAAAAACTCACCAAATACTCAGCGTGCGCACGAGGCTTAAAGGCCCCGTTACATGGCACGACGTTGGAACGATGTCGGCAACGATCTCGTGGGCGCGCGGGTCGTTTCAGACATCGTTTTGACATCGTTTGTGAGATGTCACACGTCTACATATTGTGGACGACACAACAATGATGTTGTGAGCAGGTATTGTGCGAACGATACCTACTCATTGCTGTGAGTGGGCGAAGTCGTAAACGACATGATTATTGCGGTGTCACACACAAAGATATAGCAGGTTGGCGGATCGTTGATTGTTTGGTTTGAGAACGTGTTCTCAAACTTGCGATCAGCGATCCAATGGCTTATCGTAGTTGAATCTCGATGCTACACGCAACGACATCCTAACAATGTCGCTGGAACGACTCCAAACCCGTGACGTATCAGCGACATCGTTAATGATGTTATGCCGTGTAACGGGGCCTTTACAGATATTGAGGTAAAAACTCACCAAATACTCAGCGTGTGCGCAAGGTTTTACAGATACTGAGGTAAAACCCCCAAATACTCAGCGTGTGCACGAGACCTTACATATACTGAGGTAAAATCTCACGAAATACTCAGCGTGTGCATGAGGCCTTACAAATACTGAGGGAGAAACTCACTAAATACTCAGCGTGTGCACGAGGCCTTACAGATACTGAGGTAAAAACTCACCAAATACTCAGCATGTGCATGAGGCCTTATAAATACTGAGGTAACAAGTCACCAAATACTCAGCGTGTGCATGAGGCCTTACAGATACTGAGGTAAAAACTCACCAAATACTCAGCGTGTGCACGAGGCCTTACAGATACTGAGGTAAAAACTCACTAAATACTCAGCGTGTGCACGAGGCCTTACAAATACTGAGGAAAAAAACTCCTCAAATACTCAGCGTGTGCACGAGGCCTTACAGATACTGAGGTAAAAACTCACCAAATACTCAGCATGTGCACGAGGCCTTACAGATACTGAGGTAAAAACACCAAATACTCAGCGTGTGCACGAGGCCTTACAAATACTGAGGGAAAACCTACCAAATACTCAGCGTGTGCACGAGGCCTTACAAATACTCAGGTAAAAACTCACCAAATACTCAGTGTGTGCATGAGGCCTTATAAATACGGAGGTAAAAACCCACCAAATACTCAGCGTGTGCATGTGGCCTAAACCTGAGAGCAACCAAACAGGAATAGCAGA